>JAVSCE010005385.1:0-80775 GCA_032199065.1 Smutsia gigantea | reverse complement strand
AAACATCCATAAACCAAGTCACATAAAAGCTATTTCAGGTCAGGACTCTCCACCAAGGAGGAAATGAAAAAGTGGAGTAAACCCAAAGATGTCCCCATAGCAAGTATAACGGGAGCAAGGTGCCCACCAGCTCAGAATGAACTGTGGAAGGGTGGATAGCCATCTTAGTCTGGGCCCACTGCTCTGGAACACTTCCTTCTTCAAGGCTATTAGTTTCCAGAACAAAGGACTCAGTCTCTTTCTTCTATTATGTCCCAAAGCAGCAGGAGCTCTGAACTGAAAACAGTATCCAAAGTTAGGTCTTCTATTTCTGTCCATGCCACAAACACTATGATATTTCAGGTGAATCTCAAAATATCTGCAAGTCCTCTGCCCTCCTTGTTTAAAATTGAGATTGTAACTCAGTTTTGTACACTGGCAGTTCAGATGTTATAATTTATTCAGTCATGGAGTAAAAAAATGGAAATAGAACACATTAAGTTTAGGGGATTGCTATTTCAGGGGTAGAGTGAGTGTGACAGCGCATGACAAGAACACACGTGGATGTGGCCAGAGTCAGTAAGACACGTTAGTGGAAAATTCCATCATATGTGGAAAAGAATTATTCACTAATGGTTGGATTTCTTTCAGCAATTAAGGCAAGAAATTTGTCTTTTTGGATTGTTTCTCTTTTTGGGAGGTTGTATTGTTGCAGAATTTTAATATGTGTTTTCATTGAACCACTTGGGAAATATGTAAGATGGAATATGTTCAGTAAGGTTGAAAAGCACGGGCAAACAGAATAACCAGTGAAGCCATAGCATTCTAAATGTTTTAGGTAAAATTACTTTTGGCTGCATTTTTGTATAGCAAAATGCTATCACTGGATTACAATTAAACTGTAAGTTGAAATGAAAAGGGAGGAATCAGACAGGGAAGAAAGGGCAGTGGGGTTTTCCTGGCAGAGTGGGCAGTGAGTGCAAATGCCCAGTGGTGAGATGAGATGTGACTTAGTATGACTCAAGTGTGGCGTGCACAAGGGGAGGAGAGGCCAGGACTGAGGTGGGAGGTGGGGTGGGGGTGTGGGCGGGGTCAGGTCAAGAGCAAGTTGGGCAACATGTTAATACTAGAATTTCCATTTAATTCTGAGGGCCATATGGAATCATTGAAAGATTTATTTCAAGCAGAGGACTAGCAGGGTCAAATATGCATTAAAGGAATATCCCTCAGTCAGCTCTGCAGAAAACGGCCCCCAGTGGGGCCAGATGGGGGTCAGGGAGGAAAGGAGGAGGCCAGAGTTTCCACGGAAGAGTTTCCTATTCCTAGTGCCCCTTGTTTAGGGTGGTCTCGGGGAGGAGAACTAGTGTTCCTGGGTCCTTAAGCTCTGCCAGTGGTGGAGACCTTTATCTATAGATAAGTCTACAACATTTCCAGATGAAGGCCACTTTGAATGGGCTTAAAATATGGCTTGATTGCACTCCCACTGGGTAAGTAAATGTCAAAATGAAAATATAAATTAGCTCACCATCTGTTTGAAATATCTAATATCAAAAAATGGCCAATTTTCCCACTCTTTGCAATGTAAGAGTGGTTTATTTTTATGTTTGTTTTCATTTTTATCCTTAGAGACAGCTGGATTGATTTCAATTCCAAAAACAGTGGAAGAAACAAGAGAAGGCTTTGCTGGATAACTTGGTCATTCTGAAGGTGAGAATCCCATTTCTGATGGCAATCAGCTGTATTTGGCACGATCTGGGAGGAACATGCCAGAAAAACAAGTCCTCAGTGAAGAATAAGCTCAGATGATGGTCTTAGTTCACGCTTTACACCCAGAGAGGTCTGAACCAGTCATGGAATGATCAGATGAACCATTTCCACCAACCCAAACAAGATCCAGCCCAGCACAGTGCATGGCTGGCCAACTGGGTGGGGAACTGAGGTGAAAGGAAACTGTGGAAAAGGCGTGGAAACCAGAAAGATAGGTGGGAGTAACTTCCATTTAAGGGTCTGTTCAGCTCATCTGATCAGCCCAAACACGGTAGGAAAAAAGTGGAAATGGACCTTTGGTAAGGCGGGGGGGGGACCTGAGCAAATTTCCAGGAATGCAGTAAGAGGGATGTCCGGCAGGTTGTTCTCAAAGTTTTATCTCTATGCTTGCAAATGAAGTGGCGACGTGAAATAACTATGGCAGATGTATCCAAATAGAAGGAGAAACAGAGATGATATTTCCGTGGGCTGATAAACTCCCAGAGCAGATTTTCAGAATGGGGAGACAAACCTATGAAGCCCATGAAGTGCAGGATTTACTCCTCTATGTCAATAATGTGACTTTAATTAAGATTTAATTAGTATTAACTAAACACAACCAAAACAATTTCTCCATACTTTTTCCTCATCTGTCAGCTCTCTGGCACCCATACACTCTGAATCAGGTTGGACTGTCTCCAACACGCAAAAGACAGTCTTGCCTGGATTTCTCTCCATGGCTGGACACTCTCAGTCGGACACTCCCTCCCACCACCATTTTGTCCCTTGCCCCAGGGCTCAGGTTCTCAGGCGGTCAGTTTATCCATCCTCCCTGGAAACCCTACAGCCCATACACTGTCAAAGCTCCCTTGACCCTCCCCCTGCTCCTGTGGAGCCAGAAGTCAGAGAACCTCCATTTAGCCCTTTGCTCTTTGAAAGAGACTCAAATGTTCTAATTTTGGTTGGTCCCAAGGTTGAGAACCACTCATTTGCTAATTTACTAATTGGTACTTCAGATTCTCATAAATAGAATTACTAGAGAAACACGACCATCTTCTCTATATCAATTAATATGCAAATACAGTAAACGTATAACCTAAAACTAAACAAATCCCTTTTGCAAAAAAGCTATGTGTTTGAAAATACCATGTATTCCTAAAATTTAATCTTAGAGATTATATAAATCCATCATTGCCAGATTTATCAGTAAACTTTCCTGAAGAAATGGGTCTTCTTTCTTTTAAAAAAAATAGATTTTACATTTGGAAAAAACTAAAGTTTTAAAGTCACCCATAACCCCCAAATTTTTTAAAAGTACATAAGTGAAACCCATGCCCATCTCTTCTACCCAACAGTGGTAATTACTGTAAACTGGAAATATCCTTGATTAGTTTCTGGATAATTTCCTGGCTTCCATTTTTTCTTTCTCACCTTCTGGAACCCCTATTAGTGGAATATTAGATATCATGACTTGATTCTCTAATTTTAATTTCTTCTCTCCATCTCTTTGTTCTTTTCTTCTGCTTTCTGGGAGATTTATTCATCTTTATCATCTTACCCAAATATTGAAATTTTTGCTTAAGTGTTATATTTTAATATTCATTCTTATTCTTTATTCATAGCTATGGATGCAATATCTTCATTCTTCTCTCTGAGGATATTAAATACACTCTATTTTGAAGACTTCTTTTGCTCTCTACCTTGTTTTGTGTCTTTTTCTTCTGAGTTCTTTTTTGCTTATTTGTTTGATCCTAGTTTCTGTCTTTCACATTAGAGGCATTTCTAAAATGTTTGAGACTGGAAGCTTCCTGTGCTTAGTTAACGTTAAGGGCTTACTGACTGGTATACTTCTCAGTGGCTGGACTGGACGTGGATATTGCTGGTTCATTGGGAGGCCCTAATTGTCAGTATCCATAGATCTTTTCTTCTGAGCCAGCTCATTTCTCCAGAGAGGGCTCTTTCAAATTCCTGTCTATTGACACATAAGTCTGGTGGTCTACGTTCTGGAAAGTGAGTGGCTGAGGTGGAGCGGGAGGTCTCACTCTTTAATATACAGACTTTCTTCTAGCCTCTCATCCTCTGTCATGTATCCTTAGATCCAAAGCCTCTCACATCCCGTTTCCTGGAGCGTAAAGCTTTGAAATCCTGCAGGATGGTGAATGGGCGCTGCTTGGGGGTTAGGGAGAGCATCTATCTCTCTGCTCCTTTTGCAACCATTCAAACAGCCTGTTTTCAGATCCCCTCTTCTCTCCCTATTTTAGAGATACCCAGTTCCTGAGCTTTTCCCATGCTGTGTCACATAACTGGGTCTGCTTCTGTTAGGACCCCACCCTACTCCCCTGCTCCCCTCAGGCTTTTTTTTTTTTGAATTTTTGTTTGTTTTAATTATCAGTCAGAGCACATGGCTCTTTTCCACACCTCCTCTTAGGAAATGTGGGTCAGTAAATCTCATGCAAAGAAACAGGAAAAGAGACAAATGAAAAATTAAATTCATCTAGTGTGGTGTTCAAGGTGGTCTCTCCAGTTTCTCTTCTGTAAACTGCTTCATCAGCATAGTCCACTGTGGATTATTTTAATATCATGACCATCTTCCCTGATTTTCATGCACAGAGTACACTCATTGGGATAAGTGGACATGTCGCTTCCACACACAGGGTTAAAGTCTCTGGGACATCCTGGTAATTTATACTGATTGCAGTCTGGTGTTCTATATTCTGAAGGTTGACCAGATTGAGAGTTCAAAGAGGCGGTGCGTGGAGGGCGCCAAGGCCGCCCCACAGGGCTGGCCCGCAAGACTCCCTCGGCCTCAGTCCTCCGCGGGACTGAACTCTCACCCATACTGTGCTTCCCGTTTTCCAAAATTTGGTCAGCATCCTTTTCATCTAGTGTCAGCTCCTCCCTCCCCTGTTCTCTTTTCCTTATGGGTTTATTCACTTTTTATTAATTTACTGTCATTTAGAAGTGTTTGGGGATGCAGCAGAGATAAACATATGTATTCAATTCTTCATGTTTAACCAAGAACTTTCCTTTCTATTGTTGGGTGTCTTCCATCTCTGTGAGATGGTTATAGGAACTGGCAGAATTTAAAACTTTTGTCCTTTTTCTTTCCTTACCTGTAGTCTTAAGACAACAGAAATATTGAACTCCGTACAGGTTTTCCTTTGCTGGTTGTATGTGAACTGTTTTAGTTGTTGTTGTTTTATTTTTTTGTTCTCTAATTCGCCACATTCTTCCTCTGGACCCCAAGAGCCCTAACAGCGGGGCCACGCTGTCCTGAGGGGACTAGCATAGGAAGGCAAACGGGCAGGAGGAGGCGTGTGATCTATTTTAACCCGGTTTTAAATGATACTGTCTGGTTCTCTAACATACCATGTTTCTCTTCTGACTCCCTTCTTTTTAGAAAAGTATTCCATTTTGTGTGTGTGTGTGTGCCTTCTCCCTGTGAAGAATTTTGGGGGGCCCCCTTTTCACATTTACAGTTCCCACTCAGTCTTACTTTCTGTTTTCTCTGCATGTCGACCTGCGCCTTTTGTTCCTTCACCCTCTTGGCCTTGTTGTTTTTGTGGACGCGCTCCAGCCACCCCTGCTCCACGCAGGAGGGCCCGTTTTGCCCTTTACAGGCTCTGGCTTTCCTCCTCTACTTGAGAACTTTCTTCATACAATCAAAAACAAAGTCTACCCTTTCTCTGGCCTCTTGAAAGAGAACAGGGCTTTCCTGCCCGTAATTAGCTTCCTTAGACCATTAATTTATCTTCATTCTAATGGGAATTTGTTCTCCACTTAAATGCGGCTTTATTTTCCCAGAACCCTGAGAAATTTCAAGCGTCTGGAATGCATGTTCAAAACAGTAGTGTTTTTCACTTTACATGCTACAATCTCTATACTTTCTGGTTCATAGCTCCTATCAGTTTTATTGACTCATTTTCTATTTTTATGAGAATATCCTGGACTTTGGCATGCTTAACCATAGAAGTAGCCTTAATTATTTACTCTTACAGTTCAGTTGTAATTATTTAACTTCTAGTGGAAAATCGAGTCTCTAGTCTACCCTCCCCTCCTCCTACCTAGCTGAAGGAAGTATGCCCCCAGCATGTCCTTAGGTAACTTTACTTCAGGGAGATCCCCTTTTACTCCCCAGCAATGATTCATGATCATTTAGGTACCAACCCAGTGTCTGGCATCTTTCAAAAGCCTACATTTTTTTTTTAAATGGAACTTTATCTCTAAGTAGCTTCCTTTTGTAACAATGAGCAGGAAGAGCTCCAAATGTCGCTCCTTTTGTCTGAAAAAGATACTCATTCTTCACTTTTCATCTAGTTTTTCTTGCCAAAATAACCTCCAGAGGTCCTGAGATTGGCAGCCTCTAAAATGGCCCCAGTTATGCCTGCCCTCCTGCTGTCCTTGTACAGTTCCTTCACTTTGAATGTGGGCTGGACGTACTGGCCCCTTTATAATGAATAGAACACAGCAGAGCGCTGGGATGTCACTTCTGAGATTAGGTTATGGAAAGACTGTGGCTTCTATGTCGGTCACCCTTTCTTGCTCTCTCTCATTCTCGCTCATTTGCTTTGAGGGAAGCCAGCTGCCACGTGGTTGGCCATGCTATGGAGGAGTCCCTGTTGCAAAGAACCGACGGAGACCTCTGACCAACAGCCAGCAAGGCGCTAGGCCTCTCAGCCCAACAGTCTGTGAGGAGACAAATCCCGCTAACAACGACAGAGTGAGCCCAGCAGTCACTCCTCGTCCAGCTGAGCCTTTAGATGAAAGTCGGGCAAACCCTTAAAACCCTGACACCAACTTCCTGAGAGGCCTAGAGCCAGAGGCACCCGGCTGAGCCACATTCAGATCCCTGCCTCACAGAGACTATGAGGTAATAAATGTTTGTTGTTTGAAGCTACTGAATTTGAGGGTAACTTATTGTACAATAATCGGTAACTAATACAGCCTCTTCAGGCCTAGGCCTTTTTTTTTTTTTAGCATTCAGTCTGTGCTTTTTATAAGAAAAATTTCTGTTTAAGTCATTCTTTCCTCTGGATGTCAATTTAGTATTCATGTAAGATTTTCATTGAATTCCTCTTTGAGAGCAGGAATGGCAGTTGTCAGTCTTGTTCCTGATTGCCCATCTAGTACACAGTGTCTGGTACCTGGACAGATGCTTAGTGTATATTTCCTGGATTTGGCCTTTCTGTCTTTTTCTACCTGTCCTAGTTGATAAGTGACTCCTCACTTTCCACAGTGCCATTTGTTTTGGGATGTAAGAGTTAGAAAACCTGCTGGTCTAGGTGCCTTGACCTTTCTTTCCTTTAACCTGCTGTCCCTCCTCTAGAACTTCATAACTCCTGTCTCATTTGAAGCAGGTGCGCATCACCCATCCTCCTCAGGGCTTCTCCAGCTAAGCCGGGCTCCTGTATGCTCTTCCTTGCCACGGCTGCCTGGGCTGATCAGAGAGGCTGTGCTACCCTAGTGCGGCAGAAGACACTCAATCATCTGAGCCCCTAACCGTCTGGTGGAAAATCGAGTCTCTAGTCTACTCCTGGAGGAGTAAGTGGTGTATTTACTTGTATTTTAAAAGCAAAATAAATGAGGCCTAGAGATGTTGGGTGCTAAGCCTAAGGGTCACTTTGAAATTTACAAGCAGAATCACTAGAACTCAAGTTTCCTGAAAGAGGAAACATCGTCTCCATGGAAACTCAAATTGGAATCTTGGCTCCGCCATGGTGTGTGGACTTGGGGAAGTGATTCAGCCTTTCTGACTCAGTTCCTCATCTGTGATGTGGAAATGATTTCTATGTTAGAGGATTGTTTTAGGCCTTTTTCTTCATCTGTATTCTGTCCATTCCGCACTTTAACTTATAACTTCTCTGCTATAATTAGGTTCCCTTCATAATAATAATGATAGCATAAGCTTTTGACAGGGGCACCTCATTTTATTGCTCTTTACTTTATTGTGCTTTGTACCTATTGCATTTTTTTACAAATTGAATGGTTGTGGCAACCCTGCATTGAACAAGTCTGTCAGCACCATTTTCCCAACAGCATTTGCTCACTTCATGTGTCTGTGTCACATTTTGGTAATTCTCGCAATATTTCAAACTTTTTCATTATTATTATATTTGTTAAGGTGATCTATGATCAGTGACTATAACTCACTGAAGACTCAGATAATGGTTAGAATTTTTTTTAGCAATAAAGTATTTTTAAATTAAGATGCATACATTGCTTTTTAGACATATTGTACACGTAAAAGGCTACAGTAGAGTGTGAACATAACTTTTATATACACTGGAAAAATTCATTTGATTTCCAAGAAAAATTCATTTGACTTGCAATATATGCTTTATTGCAGTGGTCTGGAACCCAGCCTGCAATATCTCTAAGGTGTGCCTGTGTGTTGGCTGATGATTTAAATATAGCAAGACCATGGCATATTTCTTACACTCAGTATAATTACTAGCACTTTCCTGTTACTTCTTTATTAAGATGCCAATAAAACTAATAAAAATATTACTTGTCATTAACATTCAGAATCTTCCTCCATTTGCCTTATCTGCTATATTGTCATAAATGGGATCAAATATTCTAATGTGACATAACTTTGGTGATTAGAGGACAAATTAATGTTTTCATTTCTCACAGTTCTGGGGGCAGGAAGTCTGAGATGCGGGTGCCTGAAGATTTGGTGTCTGGTGAGGCTTGCGTTCTGGTTCACAAATGGCCATCCTGTGTTCTCATATGTGTTCTTCTATGTGTTCTCATCCGGCAGAAGGGACCAGGGAGTTCTCTGGGTTCTTTTTCATAAGGTCATGAATCCCTGAGGGCTCCACCTTCATGACCTAAACACCTCCCAAAGTGCCCACCTCCAAATATCACATTGAGGATTTGGTTTCAGCATAAGAATTTGCATTCAGTCAAATTCTAAACAGCATCCACCATTTCTAAACTCCTTAGGAGTTCAGAAATAAGACTTGGTTAGAAAAAAATTTTCAAATCAAAATAAGCCTACTCCAGTTTAAATAAAAACATTGCTGAAATAATCAAGCATATCTAAGACAGATGAACAGATAGGACCTGAATACGTGAAGATTCTTAGTCTTAGGGTTTTAAACAGTATTTGCAACACAGTAGACCTGGGTGTAGAGGAAACCTTCAAGAGGATGTAGTTCGGTGCACTCATTTCACAGAAAAGGAAGCCAGGTGCAGAGAGGCTGAGTGACCGCCTGGTTACCGGGATCTGTTGCCAGGACCCTAACAGTCCAGTACTCTCTGCCTGGCACCAAACTGCCTTTCATGTTTTTCTTTGTTTATTTAGTTTTTGAAGGCCCATGTGCTCATTCACGAATTGTAATGGTACCATCATCACTTCCTACCTCTTCCTGGGACTGGTTAAGTTTCTGCAGAAGTTCTGTCTGTGCCAGCATTGCTCTTTCCAGCTCATCTGACTTCTGTTGCAATTCCTTCCTCAAGTCCTCTGAAATGGAATCATTACTGTCAACTTCCTTCTTCAAGCGAGATTCAAATTCTGCAACCAAGTTTTTAAGGTCTTCAATTTCTTTCTTTTTTGACTCAGAATCTTCAGTATATTGGATACGGGATTCGTGGAGTTTTTCTTCAAGAGTGGCCACTTCCAGCCTTAGATCTCTAGTAGCATCTGCGATTAAGTCAGATACCTGTAAGATAAATCTTGTGTTAGTTTGCAGACAGTATTTCTAGGTAACCATTGAATTCTTATGGTTTTAAGAGGCTAATTCTAAATAATCAGCATGCTCTTCTGCTCAGATGAAAACAAATCCTATGACATAGGTAGGCCTCCAAGATTTTCTTTTTTAAAGTTAAGACTAAAACTTATATTTTTACCACCTTAAATGGAATCACATTAGTTACTTGGGCATCCTTGGAAATATACAAATCTCTATTACTGGATTGAGCCATCAAAGACAGCTCAAGTCATGATCAGAAGCCTGGTTGGATTCACTATAGGCTGACTTTGGAACCTTAAAACACCTGATATTTGGGGATCCATATAGGGAAACACCACGATTACATTTTACTCCTACCATGCCAGTAAGTTTGTCTTTGACAGATTTTTTATTTCTTGTGTATGATGACTCGAGGTACCACAGACACTACACATTTCACAGCAGCACTGCCCAATAGAACTTATTATGATGACAGAAGTATTCTGTGATGTCCAACATAGTAGCTGCTAGCCACATGTGGCTATTGACAGTGGTATGCTAATAAATGTTTAACAACTGCCTCACACACACAAAAATGCAGATTTGTATCTAATTTCCATGGCATAAATACTCTTACCATAGTCAGTTCTAAGCTACCAAGGTGACATCACCAATTGCTGAGTTGTGAAGAGATATGCCAATAGGGTCTTGTTTGCTAGTACTGGCTCATGAGCATTTGGAATGTAGCTGATGTGACTGAGGAACTGAATTTTAAATTTATTTAATTTTAATTAACTGAAATTTAAGTAGCCACATAGGCTATCATATTAGACAATGCAGTTCTAGGGAATAACCAGAATACTTTGAAAATACACTGCTTCTCAAGGTGGTACCTCTAGAGGTTCTGCCTCTAGAAAGATGTAGAAATCTTTCAAAGGGAAAATATTGCTTGTTGGAGTATAACAACAAAACAAAACTGAAGGAACAAAGCAG
Source organism: Smutsia gigantea (assembly GCA_032199065.1). Lineage (NCBI taxonomy): Eukaryota > Metazoa > Chordata > Mammalia > Pholidota > Manidae > Smutsia > Smutsia gigantea. The sequence continues at coordinate 70,381 of JAVSCE010005385.1, read as the reverse complement.
CAGCAGACTCACAGGCTCCAAGAAGGGACTAGGGTTACCAAAGGGAAAGGGGGTAAGGAGGGAGAAGGGGATTGAGGAGTATTATGATTAGTGCACATGGTGTGTGGGGGGTCACGGGGAAGACAGTGTAGCACAGAGAAGACAAGTAGGGACTCTGTGGCATCCTACTACACTGATGGACAGTGACTGTAATGGGGTATGCGGGGGACTCGATAATAAGGGTGAATATAGTAGCCACATTGTTTTTCTTGTGAAACCTTCATAAGAGTGTATTTCAATGATACCTTAATAAAAAGAAATGTTGCTTGTTTTCTTCCTCCTTAAAACACAAAATCAAGAATAGAGAACAAACCAGAAAGAACAAAGTTGCTTCTGATGAAACATATCATTATTTAAGCTATAATATGACAGTTCATATTATAAGTATTAGGACAACAAGGAACCAGCTCATGAAAATTCTGGAAAATATTCATAGACCAAAGTTCCAAGGATTCGTTTAACTATTTCTTAAGAGTTATGTATCCCAAATTTGTTTCAGATGTTAAATTTACATCAAGAATAACTTTTGTAAGAAATCTATTGACCACACACTTAGTAATTTTATAAATTAAATTAATATTCTATTATTTTCAGTTAATCCAGGAAAGAAGAGGTCTGAACAGTAGTTTCCAGCATACGGAGGAGAGCTGTCACTGATACAGGGCAGGTTATCCTTGCGAAAGGAGGCTTACATAGATATCTACAGGTATATTGTTATCTTTTTAAAAAGGGAGTCAACATTTAAAAATCAAGAGAATTCACTAATAAAATCTGGACTTATTTCTGCTTTTGAAAAACTCTAACCCCTGGCAAGCTGGAGCCTGGCTTTTGGCATTCCCCTGCTGAGGGGACCTTGAGCCACTCAGCACGGCAACAGCTGTCACAGAGTGCAGGCAGGAGGAGAGCAGAGGCCAAGGCAGCTGGGAGTGGGGCAGGGGCTGGCACTACAGAGCAAGAGGCCTGTCTAGGTCAGATGGGTCCAGGTTGAGCCAAGGCTCCAAGCTCCCAGCACATGTTCCCCAATGGGACTTCACTTACAAAACACAGATTCAAAGACAAAATTATTAAGAACTTCAGGACAGTGTTTACAGATCATTAAAACCAAAGCATGAGACCTTTTTGAGTGTGGTACCCTGTGACGCTGCACCTGTCGTACACTCAGATAGCCGGCCCCGCCTATTGTTCCCAGTGAACTAGGAAAAGGCTGCCTTGTGTCTCCTGTGCACCAAAGCGGAGGCCACTGAGTCTCATTTGGTGCTTAATTTATGCAGACTGATAATGAGTTTTTTCAGAATATGGTTTCCCTGTTGCGTCTTGGTTAATATACACACACATATACATACACACACGACAACATGGGGCATTTACCCTATACTCAGGACTTATAAAATCAGGGGAACCTTAGCAAAACCTTAAATTATGTTGAGGACACACTATTTCAGAAATTGTACAGGTGAGTTACATTTTAGAAATATTTCCCTTCATTGAAAAATATTTAGAATTGAAAATATTTGCAAGTAAAGGAGATAGCCTTTAGTTGGGAAATTTTAATTATGTAATACACTTCATTATCTTTTGATGTTGGACATTGGAGGTGTTGGAATATCTAACCAGGCTAATTACTAGTTATAAAATTTATGCTGTTTTAAAAATAAGTTTATTTTAGTAAAAATAAATTTCACACATAGCTAGTGTGTATACTTTATCTGTTATGCATTCTGGAGACTATCCTAACCTTTTTTCCTATCTGACTAAAACCAAGGAGAGCTACCGGAGTTAGAAACACTGTAGTGTTCTTGGGAGGGAATAACCAACATCTGTCACTTCAAATCCATTAGATAATTATGAATACCATGATGACAGACCTTCATTTGTAGTTCCTCTTGTTCTTTCTTATGCTTCTGGATTATTTCTTGGTGTTTTTCTTTTTCAATACCAAGTGCCAGTTTAGCTTCTTCCTTAAAGAGAAGAGCTTGTTCCTCAAATTCAGCTAAATGTCGGGCTCTTTCCTTGGCAAGTTCAGCTTCAAGCTAGAAAATAGCATTTAACACATATATTATCGTTTTATCTTAAAATAAGTAAATCAAGCTTATTTTCAGACTCTAAAAAAATTAATTCTAATATTAATTTTTTAAATCTAATTTTAAAATTCTAATATTTAAAAAAGTCTGACTCAGAACTTAGGTCAGAAAAATCGACCTTGGGCCGAATATTTTAAGATCTCTGAGACCTTCTAAGACCTGTGAAATGAGCAGACGCTTCAGAAACACTGAAGGCTTAGCCTTCTGCCCACTTACACTATCAACTCAGTGCCTGCCACCGACCTTATGGGGAAAAAAATACAAAGATTTTGAGGCCCTTGTACTGTTATGCTGAGAACTCAGAGGGGATACAAAGTACAAATGCTGATTTTTTTTAATGGTCTTTTCTTCATGGAGACCATAGAACGTTTTAGAGGCACTTATTTAATGTGACTGAAGCCAGAAGGATGATTCAGGAAAGAGGTCAGTGTTGCCTGTATTCATATTCTGACTCAGAATCACAGCTCTTGAAAGGACCTTAGAAACCAACCCCCTAGTCCAATTACTCAAGCTTGGGCTTTCGATTCAGATAGAGTCGAGTTTGAATCCTGGCTCTGCCAGTTTCTAGGTATGTCATCTTAAATTGCGACTGCAGCCTCCCCTGGCGGGGTGTTCACTAGTCCCCTTGGGATTCAGTAGTCGGCAGAGATCGTGCTCTGACCGCCTGGCCTCCCCATGGCATCCGCAGCAAGTGGCCATCGTGGGCTCTGCGCCTCAGCGCCACCAGGAGCCGCGACTCCCTGCGTCCTCAGCAGGCGTTCCCGTTTCCAGACCACACTGACCATTAGGCAGTTTCTCCCAGGGCTGAGCCAGCAGCTCTCTCCCAGCGGCCCTTCTCCCCGGGTTCTGGCTCAGCCTGCCGGAGCAAGAGAGGGAACTCACCTACAGCCCGGGAGTCATTGGGCCCTGGGGGGTTTGTCTAGGGAGATTGGAGAAGGGGTCCCAGTGGCAGGCTGACTCTAGATTTACATTGTGCCGAGATCATAAATTCTAACAGGGAGTAAATGCTGGATAACTTGGAACCAAAACTGTCAAACCTGACTTACTGTGACTGATTTAGGCTGCTGTAAAAGGGGAAGGAGAGAGCTCAATCTGAATTCCTCAAGGGAACCATGAAACGGGCTATGAGGAAATAGAAAGTATGCTAAAGAAGTTTGCAGGAAGACCTTTAAATGAAATAAAGTGTAGATAAAAGGCTAGCCCGGTGGGGTCAGGTGGATTCATTGCACTGGAGAGAGGATTGAGCATTTGTCCCCTCCTCACCTGCCCCTCCTGCGGCCCTCCCGTCTCAGGACACAGCACCCTTGTGCATTCAGCCGTTCCAGCAGTGACTGGGGCATCGCCTGCCATGCCTCCCTCGCCCGTACTCTCCTGTCCAATCTAACCTCAAGTACTGTTCCTTTTGCCCCCAAAATATGCCCTGAATCTATCCGTGTCTCTATATGTCCACCTCCACTACCCTGGTTCCGGCCGCCGTCACCTCCTGGCCCTCCTTCATTCCTTGCCTGCAGACTACTTTTCACAGGAAAAAAAAGGGGGGCCTTTATTCTCTTAGGGTTTCTCAGTGCATTAGCATAAAATACAAACTCCTATAGAGATCTTCTACGCTGGTGACCATAGCCTCGTGGTGGACAAAGGACTTGATGATCAGAGCATAGGCTGGGGTCCCGCTCCTTGTCTCCCTTAGCCTGGGCTACTGCGCGGGCCCAACCCGAATACCGTCCGCAGGAGCCCTCACTTCTGCTGTCTCTGTGTGATCGCGGTGCTCCAGCCACATTGGAATAGGTAAGTCAAAAACACGTGAAAGGAGGAAATCAAGTGCAAAACATTTGGAAAAATTGCAAGCTATGACTTTAAGAGTTCATAGGTCACAAGATACCTTGGCATTATTAAATAAACGTTTTTTTGAGAAGCTCAAGAAAAATATGTGCTGAGGTACTAAAATATCAAGTGTTCAAAATAATTTCTTGTTTGTTTAATTGGTAGAGCTAAATATTATTTTAGGACAAAAAAACATCTTTCAAAATATGAACTGATTGCTCAAATTAAGAGAACAAGAATGCACACAAACTAGGTGGGACAGGACAAACTGTAAATTAGATGACAGAAAGACGTTAGAAGGACTTTTTTTAAAGTTCTTTAAATGTATTATGGGGAAGAAGCCATTTACAGAATCAGTAGAGTCCCTTGATGAAAATAAAACAAAGAAAGCATTCAGGGAAGAAAAGGGGGGTGGCTGGCTGCTTGAATGAGTAGAATGTTCTGTTCTATTTGAGTCAGAAAGCAAAGACATCTTGCCCCTTAATTATTCCTTGGAATGAACTATTATAGGTGAAGAGGGAAAAAAAGGAAGGACTAAATGGAAGATGGGAAAGAAAAATCACTGTAGATAGAAGGGAAAACGGTGATTAACGGTTATTGATTTGATTTTTAATTTGCAAAATCTGAAAAAGAGAGGCAGTGCGATGAGTTTTGGGTGGGATTGTTAAACATCGAAGGAAGCTGCGCTGGGATGCCATGAGCCACCTGAACGTGCCAACGCTGCAGCAGAGGGATGACACTACTGGCTCCTTGACCGTTTGAATACTTTGAACAGAATGATGAGCCCACAAACAGAATGATTCCCTTAAGCTAGCATAGTATTTGTCATTGAGAAGATGAATTCACACCACACCATCATGTTTGATTTTTATATATTGATAGAAGCTGTTTATCTAAAATACCTTGGAAGGCAGAACTTATGTTTATGCAAAAAAATTAATTTGGTGACAATGCATATGTAAAATATGAACTGCTTTATATAATAATGGATAATAATTTTAATCATCACAGGGAAATTCAGATTTACAAAAAAAGCATGAATAATATATGAGCTCAAGAGTTAACACAAAGTAAAATTAATTATTATCTGTGTACACATTCCAGGATTTAATTTTTTTTTATGCTTCTTATTTACCCATATCCTCCTTTAGCTCAAGCTTTATCTTCTTTGTGAGAGCATCCTGATGACCCCAGAGCATTGAGTATGCTGCTTTTTAAATTCTTTTTGAATTTGTTAATGAATGCATAATTAGTATTTTATGACACCTCTATCTAATGCTGATGTGCAAAATATTGTCTTTTCCCACATAAATTTACATGTGAGATCTTTGTGGTTGATTTTGATATTTTCTAACTGTCCATGTAGCCAAACACCACGTGATAATCATTTGTTACTTGATGATCCCTTTACAAACCAAGGGAATTCAGATGCCAAAGTGGAAATCAGATCATTTGTTTATATTTGAGGTACATATATCATTTTTAAAAATGTATCTCCTAAAAAATAATTTTACTGTTTTCCAAAAGTTGAAAACTCTACTTCAGATTATTTGAACTGAAATTGTACTTCAAATGAAAACTACACTTAAGATTATTTCTGAATTAACTGAATAAATATATTGTAAAAATAGATGATTATTCAAATACACACTTTGTAGTTTAAAAAAACCCTCAATGCTAAGGAATCAAAATATATATTGAAGTCCTGCAAAGAACTTTATAAACTTATGATGGAATGGGAGAATATTCACTGAGTACCTAATACAAGCTAGGGTGGTAGATATGGTACAGAACACCTCCCATTTGTTAATTCATTTAACAAAAATTTTGGGAAGAAAATATTGTTATTCCCACTGTCTAGATTAAGAAATAGGCTTAGAGAGGTTAAGTACCTTCGCCAAGGTCATAGAGCTACTACAGACTGAAGAGGATGTGCACAATCGGATGTTTCTGGTGGACTCCATAGCTCAGTGTTTTTAGTTTTTCCATTAAGCCTGTTTTCCCACACATCTGTATAGCATACTGGTAAGGACATGGAATTGGTATTTATTTAGTTTCAAAATATTGGGGGATTTTTCCAGATAACATTCTGTTAATGAATCCTAATTTAATTCCACTGTGGCAAGAGAAAATACTTTGTATGACTTGAATCCTTTTAAATTTATTGAGACTTATATATGCCCCAGAATATGACCTATTTTAGTAAATATCCCATGTGCACTTGAGGATACACATTCTGTTCTTAAATGGAGAATTCTATAAATATCAGTTAGGTCATTTGTTAATAGTATTGTTCCATATATCTTTTTTAAATGAATTATTATACTGTTTTCCCATAGTACATACATATCCTTACTGATTTTCTGAATATTTTTCTATCAATTATTAAGAGAGGGCTATTGACATCTCTGACTTTAATTATGGAATTTTAAATTTCTCCGTGCAGTTCTATCAGTTTTTGCTTAAATTTTAAGCTTTGTTATTAAGTGAATGAACATTCAGGATTATTATGTCCTCTTAGCCCTTTGCCATTATAAAATGACCTTCTTCATCCCTGGCAATGTTCTAAATACTCTGATTTGTTTGCTCTGAAATCTACTTTGTTAGTGATATAGTTACTCTGGCTTTTTTTTGATTTGTGTTAACATATCTTTTTCCATCATTTATTTTTAAACTATTTGTTAAATATTTCTTTTTATTAAATACATTTCTTGTAGGCACTCTAGTAGACTCTTACATTTTTACCCAATGGCATTCTCTGTCTTTAAATGTGGATATTTGGACCACGGCTTGGCCACCTATGGCCCACAGACTAAATTCAGCTGTGCCCATTCATTCGCATATTTTCTATGGCTGCTTTTAAGCTATAGTGGTAGAATTTAGTAGTTTCAACAGAGACTGTGTTTCCCACAAATCAAAAATATTACTAACTGGTCCTTTACAGGAAAAGATTGCTGACCTCTGGTTTAGACCATTTACATGTGATTATTGATATGATTAGCTTTAAATCTATCTTGCTATGTGTTTTCTATCTGGCCCATTTCATCTTCTTTTTCCTCTTTTTCTGTCTTCTTTTGAACTGAGTATTTTTTTCAGTTCATTATTACCTTGTTTGCTGGCTTAACTATAACTGTTTTTCTATTTTTGTGGTTGCTTTAGTTTACTGAATACACCTTTAACTTAATGCAGTCTATTTTCTAGTGATATATCACTTCATGTATTATATAAGAATATCACAATACTATACTTCCATTTCTCCTTTCCTAGCCATGGTGCTATTGTCATATATTTTGCTTCTACATTTTATAAATCTCAGATTGTTAATATTTTTGTCAATTGTCAATTATACTTTAAAGAAATTTATTATAAATCCTCTTATAATTTTCCTTCTGATGGAAGCTCTTCTTTTAACATTTCTTACAGAGTGGGTGTGCCGATAATACTGTTTTTCAGCTTTTTCATTTCTGAAAAAGTCTTTATCTTACCCTAATACTTGAAAGATATTTTTGTATAAAATTCTAGATCAGTGACTCATGCCCCACCTTCACCTTCTTTTAGTTCTTTCAGTCCCACTGTCTTCCTGCTTACATTGTTTCTGATGAAAAATCTGCTGTCATCCTTTGTTCTTCTAAATAAAGTGTCTTATTTTCCAGTTGCTTTAAAATTTTTCTTTATATCCCTACTTTTGAGCAAGTGGATTATAATGTCCCTTGGTGTGTTTGAGGTTTGTTGAGCTTCTTGATTCGGTGGTTTTATAGTTTTCCTTAAATTAAATTTTTTCAGCCAGTATTTTTTCAAAAGTTTTTTGTTCCCTCTTCTCTGTCCTGTAACTTGGGGATTCCAAATATACATATAATAAATAGTCCACTAGAATTTGTCTCACAGCTCACTAATGCTCTTTGTTTGTTCTGAGTATCTTTTCTATTTTGTTTCATTTGATAGTATCTACTGCTGTGACTTCAAGTTCACTAAACTTTTCTTCTGGAATGCCTAATCTGCCGTTATTCTCATCCACTGTACTTTTCATCTTAGTCATAGTAGTTTTCATCTTTGGAAGTTCAGTTAGATCTTTTTTATATCTTACATATCTCTACTTAACATGGTCAATTTTTCTCTAGTTTTTGGACATATGGAATACAGTTATCATAACTCTTTTAATATGCTTATTTGCTAACTCTAACACCTGTTACTTTCTGTCAGTTTTATTCATTGGTTTTTATTTTTATTATGAGTCCTATTCTCCTGGAAATTTTGATTGGGTGCTTGACATTGCATGTTTTACCTTGTTAGATGCTGGGTATTTTTGTATTCCTGTGAATATTCTTGAACTCTGTTCTGGGATGCAGATAAATTTCTTAGAATAAGCTTGATTTTTTTTTTAGGATTTCCTTTTAAAATTTGTTAGCAGGATCAGCTCAGCATTTATTGTAGGGCTAATTATTCCTTACTAATGATGCAAGACCTTTTGAGAACTTTACCCAGTGCCCTGTGAATTATCAATTTTCCAGTCTAGCTAGGTATTATCACTGGCTTTGTGTAAACATTTGGTACTCTTCTCTCTAGTCCTATCACATGGGTCTTTCCCTGGCTTTGGGTAGTTCCCCCACATATATGCACTGACCATCCATATAATTAACGGGGGCTTTGTAGATATCCAGTGTTCTTTGTGCAGCTCTCTCCTGAGAACACTATCCTGTAAACTCTAGTGACCTTCATTTCCCTAAATTTTCTGCAAGGTCTCCTCAGTTCAAGGAATCTGCCAAACTCCACCAGGGTTCCCAATCCATGCACATGGCCTTAGTTGTTTTTCAAGGTGCTAAGTTAGGGAAATCAAAGGGCTCACCTTGATTGTTATCTGTTTCCAAGAACTGTCCATTGCTTGATGTCTTGAAACTATTGTTTTCTATCTTTTCTCCAGTGTTATAGTTGTTTCAGGGAAGAGGGTAAATCTGGTTTATTCAGGTGAAATATTAGTTCATCTAGGCCAAATGCATAAGTTTTGAACTTTGTATTTGGTTCTCATGTTCTTTTTTCTTCCAGGTTTGTACCAGTTCTCATTTCCTGGCTATATATACTTGACAATAACCTCACTTCTCTGAGACTTATTTTTTCCATGTGCAAATGGGAATTAATAATGTTACAATAATGTTTGTTAGCTATTCCAGATCTAAAATTAATTCAGTTTTGAAAATTATATGGCATAATTTAAAGAATTAAAGTGTGCCCTCAATCTTCTTTTTAGCCATACATTTACTATGTATAAGTAAAAATTGATATTTTATAAATGACAGCTTCATCCTTGTCAAATTTTGTTATTTTACAAGTTATGCTTTTAATTTCTTTACTAGTACACTAAAATATATTAGAAATTACTAGACCGTTTGGCATTTCTATTTTGAAGAAGAATTTGAGATTTTTTTTTTTGCCTCACTTCAATGCTAGAATTGACTATTTCTGGAAATAACCCCATCCCACCCCTACTGCATTTTCACTGTCAATCCAGTTGCTCAGCCAAGAAGTAAGGTTTTGTTCGTTTTAAGTCTTGGTTTTTAAAAGCTTTATGTACTATTTAAAGTGACGTCAATAGTGTAATTCTAAAATGTTTTGAAATGTGATATCTTAGTAATATCTAAGAAAACACAGTTGAAATTTGTTTATGGCACTACAAAAGTGACTATCACTTATTGTAAGCGGTCTGGCTATAGGAGTTTTTTTATTACAAAATTTTAACTGAAAAGTATCAACACTGTGCATTTGGAACCAATTTTAACTGTTCAACATGCACATTAATTTGCTTTCTTCACATCAAAGCAATTCTTGAAATAAACAAAAATCCATGACAATAAGTAAATACACAATTATTTAAAAATGTGTCACCTTTGTTGCATAGCAACTATTGATTCTATTAGGTGCTTTTCATATACTCTAAAATAATCAGGCATAGGCACCAATTGCTATCTACTTCTTTTGAATATTAAAACATTTAAGCTGTGAAGTTTATTCCAATATGTGTCTTGTATATTTATAAAAGGAACATTTCATTCCCATGCCAAGGCACAGGGATCCAAGAAAGAGGTGACAATGTCATATTAGTGATTGTCCTTTCTCATGAGAAGACTTTTAGGGAAACTTTTTATTCAGAGTCTTAACATAATTATCATTCCTTCACTTTACGGGTCTTGATCTTGATTCACTGCTAAGCTAGATGATAAGATTTATTAACAAGAAGTCATTTTCTCCCAACAAAATGAAATATAAATCTATATTACAGAAAATCATACATGACAATTTACATCTGTGATATAATTAATTTATTAGAAAGATATCATGACTTTAGTAAGAACTTAGAGAATCTTACATGGGTTTATTTTCATCATTAAATTAACATCATGAAACAAGATCATAATACTTTCGTGTGATCAGATGCCAACACTCATTTGGTCTGCTCTCAGTGCTAGCACCTTGGGACAGTGTACAGTGAGCAGCGACTTCAGTGCATCAGGGATGCAGACTTCTCCAGTAGGCTGTACCTAAACGCCCTTCGTGGGGTGTGACTATGGAGATGAGGAACTTCCACAAAAGCAGAGGCAGGAAAGTTCACTCTATTGATCTAAGAAGAGCTCAGGAATTTGAGGGAAGGGAAGGATCTGGGAATCTTTACCCACATTAATTTAATCAGTGAATTTCTGAGTCAAAAGATAGAACATTTATCATTTCTCTCCATGTATATTGCCAAACTGCTTTCCAAAAAATTGCTATAATTTCCAGTCCTTTAAAGCGTAAGTGTGAAAGACTATCTCACTAGACTTTTACCACAGTGCAAAAACTACTCTATCAATTGGATAGGTAAAATATAATCTCCCATTGTTTTAATTTGCATTTTTTGGATTGCTAGTTAGGTTGATCATCTTCTTATATTTTTAAATGTGGATTGGTAAGGATGGAGCAAGTGAATAAGAGCAGACCAGCCAATCGAGTGCACTGAGGCTAATAAAGATGAGAAAGAATTAATGAGGTGTGGACTGTCGAGAAAAGGTAAAAGATTTGGTACAAAATGAAACAAAATAAAATAAGACACTTAGAGGAACTTTTTCCATATTCTCAAAGTTTAATTGTTACCTATATGGAACTGTTGTTAGAGTGATCACTTTTCTTACAGGCTGAATGTGCTGTGTCCAAGGGACAAGGGAAGAGGGACTGATTTATACAGGGCCAGTACCAGCTGAATAAGGCCAACTGTATGAAGAATGGAAATGAAAGTGACAAATTTAGAATTGACCTGAGCCAGAAACAATACTTAAAGGATTTCCATCTCGTGGGTGAAGAGTGGGAGATTTCAGGTGGGAATATTAGTTTGAAGTTGGCCAGTGCTTGCTGCTTGGAGTTACAAGTTACAGGGTCTGGTCACCACAGAGAAGAATCTCATAATAACCAAACAGCTTCTCAGGATTTTAGTCCAGCAATTCAAATATCAGTAGCCAGCTCTAGTTCTAGATGCAAATTTAAGATATAACCAGAAAACCAAGGCAGAAGGCTAGTGCTAGGGATGGGTACCAGCTGTGAAGAGAGAGAGTTGGGAAGGTTTCACTGCATTGTGCAGGACAAGGCCCAGGGAGCGAGCAAGGCATCTCAAAAGTTGATTAAGGGGTGATGATGGCTGTAGCTTCAATAACTAGAGGTGGGCATGGCTTGAGAAGAAGGCAGAGGCTAACAATTTTTAAAATATTTCTAGTATTGTTTAAAATTATGAAAGTAACAAATTTTCATTCTTGAAACAGAAAAATACAGAAAAATCCAAAAATCAATGCAATATTTTTCATACTTTCAGAGCAAATGTTTTCTTTATAAATAGTGAGCTAAATACTTACTCTTTTTAACTTTCAAAAGTTCCAAACTAAATAATTTTAAGTCATTTTTCCATTCTATTATGTTCTTAAAACCATAGAAATTTTAAGAATGATTACTATTCCCCCACTTTAACGGATGTGGTCAAATGCAGATTCTGTCACTTTATGAGAAAAAGGTAAATATTTTAAAATAAAAATTATGCTTTTACGTGAGGACTAAGGGCTATCTTAATCTTACAAGATTTGAAATTCTGTTCTTGCCTTTTTATTCCCATTATGTACTCTAATATTTTGGAAAACTCACAAATCATAAGTATGTTTCATTAAGAATTCCAGAAGGAATCAAATGTGTGCATAGAAACAAAGAAATCTATCTGGAATAATCTCCTGCAAACAGAATTTTTAGAAAGCAAATAAGATATATTCTGATGAAAGCTACATTGTAGTTACCTTCTTACTCCAATTATCATCATTCAGCAGCTTCTGTCTAAGAGTTTCCTCTAGTTGCTGGATGCTTTTCTGATGTGAAATCAGCGTCAGTTCCCTGAAAACCATAAACCCAACAAATGAGTCAAGACTTACCCCTAACATTCTTCCTAAGGTGCAGTTCCTCGTTCAGAGAATATTATTTCACAGCTTAGTCTGTTTTTTCTCTTCAGCAATATAAATACTGTGACCAGCTCCATTGTACTGTTAATAGCAATTTGCAAACATTGCATTCAAGGTAACTATTTTCTCCAGCATAATTTTCACTTAATGAGTAATGTAATTTTTGCATGAAATAATAACATATATGGAATTACAAATATAATAAAAAGCTATACATTGTGGTTCCGAAGTTTCTGACTAAATTCTAACACTAGACAAGACTTTGTTTTTTAGCAAAAAGAAAATATATTGGGGCATTCTATAAAATCAACTCATATTTGTTGTTCCTGCCTGACTTAATTTTATTTATCTCAGATACTGATAGAACAAACTAAATTAACTAGAGGATGATGTCTGAGATGCGGTAGACTACAAAACATATTAGAAAATTGAAAGGAAAACCCAAAGAACATTTTAGTACTTTAATCCACAAAAATGGATCTTAAAGCTTAGCCTGTAATTTGGGGGGTGGAAGTAAGTGAGAGAGATCCATGAGCACATTTCATAAGTGCACTGAAATTAAGTCTTTGAATGTCACAAGTAGTGGCAAAAGCATGCTTGTTGATCGGGGCTCCTTCCTCCTTCCGCCGTCGCCATGACCTCTTACTTTCTATGTAGGCGATTCTTCTCCATTGCTTATTTTTCTTATAATCCCTTTGTTTTCATCTTCACCCTCTTCCGTTTAGTTCTTACCCCTTTTCTCAGACATGTGGCTTTTACTATAACTGCCTGTTAGATATCTCCTCCCTAATGGCCCATCAACAACCACGATTCCACATTTTGAAAAGCAAATTCACCATCATGTCCTACAACTTTGCTTTTCCTTTGACTTCTGAAAAACCTCCAGCAGTCAAAATCTTTGACTAGAAATCCCTGAGTATCTCTGACTCTTCCCTCTTCTTGTTCTATTCACATGCATGCAATAACGAATTCTGTATTTGTTTCCTTGGTACATCTCAAACTATTTCTTCCTTTCTTTTCCATTACCAACAGCTGCATTATGCCTCTTGACTTTATCTCCCACCTAGAATATTGTAGTAGGCTCTCAGTCTATCTCTTAATCTTGATTCTAGTCTCACTCTTACAATATTTTTTTTTACACTAGTAAAAATAATGCCTACATTTCTAAGTTAGAAAATTTTAAGGACACAAACATAAGAAGACACATTTGACTTTGTAACCAGGATTATAAATATCATTTGATGGAAATTGAAAAAAACAAAACTCCCCAGACTGTTCTTTCCTGTTTCCTGAAGCATGTTGGACTAGGTACCTTAACAACTTTCCTACTGAAAATAAGTTGCAAATTTTACTTATAAGAAAAATCTTAAAATGCATCAGTGAGCTGGACAAAAAGTGAGGAAGATGCAGAGAACAAAACTCAAGTGAAAGAGCAGAAAAAAGATATCACTGGAAAACTAGTGAAATCTGAATAAAGTCTATAGGTTAGTTAATTGAATTACACCAATGTTAATTTCTTACTTTTTGCAGACGTCCCATGGTTATGAAAGATGCGCCAAAGGAAAACATAAACTCTCTGCACTGTCCTTGTACCTGTTCTGTGAATATATAATTATTCCAAACTGAAGGTTAAAAAAAACAAACTGAAAGGAAGAACCCCAACAATAAGTAGAGCATTGAAGCCAACTCTCACCTCCAAACTACTTCCCAAATCTGAAGAAATTGAGCTTTTAAACTTCACAGTCCAAAGAACACAGGTATCAGGGGAGAAAAGAGTCTAAAAGAAAACTCACGTGCATGAAGATGCATCTCAAAGAGCTACACATGCAGTGTAAGTGTGAAATTCACATTCAGCATGTGTAAAATACAGATAGCATCTCCTCTCTGAGGTACAAAAAGGAAATTACTGGCTTTGAATTGTGGTGCTAGGTAGAGACAAAAATATGCATCTCCCACAAGAATTTGTGAACACAAACCAACACAAATGCATGTTTGTATTCTGAATTCACATTACATAAGTGGCCCAAAATCTTCATGTTAAGAAGATATCTTAAAATGGTGCTAGGTTAACCTTTCCACCAGTTGCTTGCTAGGAAAAATACCAATATTTTTGGGAGAAACCTATCTTCAACATGGGACTTAAAGAATTCCTACAGGTAAAGAATCAAGACCTATGAAATCATAATTTAAAAAACCACAAAACTATATTTTAATAAAAGCCAGTAAGAGGAAGAATGAGCAGACATAAATGACAGCATAATCAAATTCACAATTTCTAAAGTATTAAATTTTCAGATGCAGAATATAAAATAAAGATGTTCAATATGTTAGAAGAAATGTAAGATTGATTTAAATGACTAATGAAGTTTGAAAAAGAACCAAACTGAACTTGTAGAAATGGAAAGTATAATAATTGAAATGAAAAACTCAGTGGATGGTCGTGTAGCAGAGTATTCACAGCTGAAAAATGAAGTAATAAACTGAAAGGGAGAGTCAAAGAAATTCTATAGAGTGCAGTACAGGGAGTCAAAAACAATGAAACTATAAAAAAGAAGTTGATATATGGAGGACAGAGTGGAAAGATCAAATATAGATCTATTCATCATCTCAGAAGTAAAGAAGAGGCAGGGGGAGGAAGCAATATTGGAGGAGAATATTCCAGATTGAGGAAAATCATCAACCCACAAATATAGAAAGCCCAAAGGATTCCAAGTATGATAAATAAAAATAAATCTCACATCAGAGCATCTGGTAATGAAAATGAAACACATCAAAATTAAAGAGATCTTAGAAGGAGCTGGATAGAAAAAAAAAGAAAAGATTCTCTTCAAAGGAATCCAAACATAGTGAAAGTTTATTCTCCAACAGGAACAAAGGAAGCCAGAGAGTAAAATAAGAAGTTCAAAGACCTATTAGAAAACAGCCATCAACCTAAAGTTGGGTACCTAGCAAAACTATCTTTAGGAATGAGGCTGAAATAAAAAATGTTCAGATAAATAAAATTCTAGTGTTCACCACCACCTAAGGGAACTTCACTAAAGAAGCTTCTAAATAATATACTTTGCAGGAAGGAATAGGACCTCAGAGGAAGGTTAGGCATGCAAGAAGAAATGGTGAGCAAAGAAACTGGCAAACACAGAGGCAGGGAGGGCTTCTTGGGCATGTGATCAGGACAGTTGTACAGGGCCCCTGCTCAGAAGGGGTCACTGTGCTTCACATGTAATGCTCTGTGGTCACTATAAGAAATTTTCAGTAAGTTTATCTTCGAATTTGTGTTTTGCAAGTGAGCTGTGATGGGACAATGTGACAGGGGCTTGGAGTCTTGGCTTAATATAGTCCTACCTCCTGCCACCTCCCTGCCTCTCCAGTTGGTTCTCAAACCCCTACTCTCTGGCCCTTGTCCAGCAACTGCTGCCATCCACTGCTTTGGGCAGGGGCCCTTCCTGGGCATGGTAGTGGGGAGGGTTAGGGTCAGTCATATGTACCCCCTGCTCTTAGTCATGGGGAAGGGTCCTGGGTACCTGTGAGAGCCTATACTCATCCCATGATTTCCCTGTGCCCAAGGAACACAATATTCATTAGCAAACAAACATAAAAAACCACCATGTCACGTTGAGAGAGAGACTGAAGGAAAGAAAAAGCTTTTCAGCTTTCTGATCAAGAGCACATTTTCATTTTGCACTGGGCCCTGAAACAATGCAACCAACCCTGTGTGCATAGGTAATTGTAAACAAACATCATCTGTATAAAATAATAGCTTTGGCTATTAGTTGACCAAAAAAAGGGTAGAACTAAGAACACTGGACAAAATGTAGGATGTATGTCATATGGCAACTATCAGAGCTCAAGTGTTCTTTGGTCCTTGCATTATTCAAGAGGAGATTGAGATGTTAATTTAAGACTTCATTAAGTATGCATGGTAAGTTTTCAAGAGTAACCACTAAAAGAATAGAAATAGAATATACCATTAGATGAAAAAATGCACTAGGAAAATAAACAAGACTCCAACAATACTCCCTTCCCCAAAGGCACAAAAGGAGAAAACAGTGCAGAAAAGGAGGGAGAAGTAGAAAGCTTAAAGTAATAAAATTGTAAATCAACTAAAATTGCAAATCAACTAAATTCATGAGTTAAAAGAAAGAAATGGAACTTGATAAAAACATTAAAAAACCCAAACTCTATGTTCTTCATAACAAATTCCTTAAACATAAGTACATGGAAAGATTTCTTTTTTTAAGGGAAAAGATATAACAGGGAAATATTAAAGAAGAGAATTATGTGACTATATTCATAACAGATAAAGCAGACTTTAAGACAAAAGTCATTATTCTGGGCTGATACTGATGACAGGTTAATTCACCATGAATATTCTAAATTTACATGCACCTGTTAAAAAAGTCTCAAAATACATAAATCAAAATTTATAGAACTGTAAGGAGAAATTATCAAATCCACATTGTAGTGGATTTAATACAACTGCCTCAGTCCAGTCATGGTAAGTCAAACTGGGACCAACATATAAGGTCATGGAAGTGTACATTGCACAGTTCCAGGCTATTATGTGAATGACTCTCCTGTAATATGTAATATGGCAACCCAGGGTCAAGCAGACAAATAATTCAGTAAAAATATAGAGGATTTAAACAATGGAAATAATAAAATTGAATTAAATCAATAAATTTATATGTGAGATTGGCTCACATATAAAGCTCTGTGCCTAATTAGTGGAAAAATATATCATTATTTTCCAACTCACATGGATTTGACCACATACTAATCCAGAGAGTAAATTTCAGCAATTTTCAAGCAATTGCACTATAAACTTGTATAGCCCAATATGGGAGCCACTAGCCACATGTAGCTACCGATCACTTAAAGTGTAAATAGTCCAAATTAGAATGTGCTGTAAATGTAAAATACATATGAGATTTCAAAATTTAGTACAAAAATGTTCTAAAATATCTGTGATAATTTTAAAGATAATTACATATTTAAGTGATAATTTGGATATATTCAGTTAAGTAAAATACATTACTAGATAGATTTTTCCCTGCTTATTTTTACTCTTAAATGTGGCAATTAAACAGTTAAAACTACCTATGTGGCTCACATTATACTTCTACTGAACAGCAGTATTACAGTCCATATCCTCTAAAAGCAAAGAAATGTCAGTACAGAAGATAAATATCTCCATGTATTTGGAAATTTTAAAAAAGCATTTGTGAATAACTTATAGGTCAAATAAAAATTCATAATTGGTATTTAAGAATACTTGAACTGAACAATAATGACATTAGATACCAACATTTAAAGAATATAGCTAAAGCAGAGAAGATAAATAAATTGTGCTTATACTTTAGAAAACAATCCAAATGAAGGAATGAATGTTTCTCAGCCACATGCAACATCATGGACAGATCCCAGGAACATAATCTTGAGCACAAAAAAAAAATCACTGAGTAATACCTATAGTACAATTTTATTTCTATGGAGATAAAATATATGCAAAATCTGTTTCTTAGGAATACAAATGTACTTGGTAAAATTACAGAGCAAAGCAAAAGAATGACAGGTGCTATCTGCAGGCTTTTATACTCTATCAGTTTGAGGAAGTTCCTTTCTAATCCTAGTTGCTGAGAACCACAAAATGCGGATTGGTGGTTTCCTCTCAAGAAAGAGGAATCCAGTAGCATTGGGGAGAAGCAAAACAGGACTTCAAAGCTAATGTAAAGTTCTTTTTCCTAAACTAAACAGTTGACACATAGATGTTCGTTTGTATTTTGTTATATTATGCCTATATGAGCCTTTTATGTATCTACTTTATATTTATAAAAACAATTAGTGATAAAGCCTGAGCAGAGAGCAGAATGGGTATGTGGAGGAAAGAGATTTAAAGGGAAAAATCAAGGTGAAGGAATCGGCAATAGGGTGGTGTTTACTGCTGCTCTGCCCACTATGGACAAAGCAGTATCATCGGAACAGGTGCATTAGGAAGACAGGGCCCTTGTTCAAATGGTGCTCAAAATCCAGCAATGTAAAAGGAAGATTTATGTTTCAGTGTGAGGGGGGCCCAGCAGTCTCTGAGCTGGAGAAAAGGAAGTGAAGCAGAAAGAACAAAAAATGATGGCAGCAAAAGTGGAATTACCTTGAGAACGTCATTTGTAGCTTTTTCTCCAAATATCTGGCTATTCCTGTTTCCTTTGCAGATGCATCTTCCTCTACTTGTCAATTAAATGTTTATGTTCCTCAGCACTTTGTCCTGGGAACTTTCTTCCCCCCTTCTCTCTCTCCGGGTAATCTTGTTCACTCCTATGGTTAAAATGCCATCTAGATGCTGACAGCGCCCCAATTTTAACTCTAGCTCAAATCTGTTCCCTGAGTATTTGACTCATGTATCCAACTCTCCACCTGCTCTACTTTTATATTTTAGACATCTCAAATTTAACATATTTGTAATCTCAGAGGCTTACAATATTCAAAGTTTATTTTTTTGCTCATGCTATGTATATGTCATCTGCTGCTCTGTTCCATATGGTTTGTTTCAGGATGTAGCCAAAGGAGAAACTCTTACCTGGGAATGCTGTTTTGTGGCAGATGGAAAAGAAAAAATCACCAAAACATTGGATCTGTTACAGCTTCACTCAGAATTGGTGCATATCACTCCTTTCACATTTCAGTGGCAAGAAGAGGGCAAGTGGCCAAGCCTACTATCAGTCAGGTGTGGACAGTAATAGCCATCCCACTGGACGGTGCACATTGAGTCAATTGGCACCAGGCAGAGTCCATTGCAACTCTGAAATCCCACTTGGGAGCAACTTGAGGATTCCTACCCCGGAGATGGGGAACATTCCTTGCTTGGACACTGGTTCTTTCACCTGTGAGTAATTTCCCAGTCCTCTCCACAGCTCCTGGCTTTTCTAGCAGAGATGTACCTTCTTTTCCATTATCCAGCTTGGCCACATCAGAAGAGGACATTAGAGAGTTCACCCTGATGGGAGATAAACAGCTTTCTCAACTTCCTTCCTATCCGTAGATTTTTGGGGACAAAGACGGTTTCAAAAAGGTCAAATAAAAATCCGTAGATTTTGGGGGACAAAGATGGTTTCAAGAAGATCAAATAAAAATTTATTCAGACACAACTGACAAACAATAATCTGCATGTTTAAAGTATATAATTGGATGAGTTTAACTATGTATAAACCTGTGAAACCATCACTATAATCAAGATAATGAAAATATCCATCATATTCCAAATTTACTATGTTCCTTCATAATCCTTCACTTCTGCCTTCTTACTTCCAGGCAACCAATGGTTTGCTTTCTCAGAATTCTGTGTATCATGTAGAATATTCTTTTTTGGTGTGCGGCATCTTTCACTCAGCATAATTCCTTTTAGATTCATCCATGTTGTACCACATATCAGCAGTTCACTCATTTTTATGGCTGAGTTGTCTTTCATTGTATGGATAAACTACAATTTATCCATTCACCTGTTGATGGACATTTAGATTGTTTCACAGACTTTGGCTATCAATAAAGCTGCTATCAATATCTATGTATGGATATTCCCCTTGGGTAAATAGCTAGAAGTGAAATGGCTGGGTAACAGGGTAAAAGTGTATTTAACTTTTTAAGAAACTTCCAAACTGTTTTCCAAAGTGGTTGTACTGTTTCACATTTCAGCCAGAGGGGTATGAGAGTCCCAGTTTCTCCACATCCTTGTCAACACTTGGAATGTTCAGGCCTTTTAATTTTAGACATTCTAAAAATGTGCAAAAGTATTTCATTTGGTTTTAATTTCCATTTCCTTAATGACTAATGATATTGTGCATCTTTTATGTGCTTATAGGCCATCTGCATATCTTCTTTGGTGAAATGTCTGTTCAACTCTTATTCATTTTTTATTAGGTTGTTTATGGTTATATAACCTAAAGTTCTTTATATATTCTGGAATATATAAAGTCCTTTATGAAATATATATTTTGCAGATATATTATCCCAGTTTATAGCTTGTCTTTTTATTCTCTAAATAGTGTCATTTAGGGATGGAAATTTTAGGTTTGATGAAGTCCAATTTATCAGGTTTTTTTTTTTCTTTTATGGATTGTGCTTTTGGTGTTGAAGCTAAGAAATCTTTGCACAGCTAAAGGTCATAAAAATTTTTCTTGTACATTTTCTTCTAGAAGTTTATAATTTTAGGTTTTATTTTTAGATCTATGATCTATTTTGAATTTATATGAATATATTGATTTATACATTAATTTATAATATTAATTAGAATTCATTTTTTACATATGGATGTACAGTTGTTCCAACATCAATGATTTTTTTTTAATTATATGTTTTCTGAAAAATTGCTTCAGCACCTATGTAGAACATCAGTTAACCATATATTTGTGCCTATTTCCAGATTCTCTACTTTGTTCCACTGATCTATTTGTTTTTCTTGAGACCAATAACACACATCTTGATTATTTGTCGCTTTATAATAAGTCTTAAAATCAAGTAGTAACTTTGATCTTTTGGCTACTTGAATTTTTTTTCAAAGTTGTTTTGGTTATTCTAGGTCTTTGCTTTTCCTTATGAATTTTAGAGTTAGCTTGTTAATTTCTACAAAAATGTCTACTAGAATTTTGATGGGGATTGTAGTGAATCTATAACTCAATGTGGGTATATCTGCTATCGACAACTTTGAGTCCTCTGTCCCATAAACATTGTGCCTCTCTCTTTATTTAGGTCCTTCTTAGTTTCTCACAGCAATGTGTATAGTTTTCAGTGCATGGGTCTTGCACATCTTTTGTCAGATTCATCCCTACATATTTCATGTATTTTGAAATATTTTTGTAAATATTTTGCCTTTTAATTTCAATTGTTCTTCACAAATATACAGAAATTGACTTCTGGATGTTCATCTCTTTTCCTGCAACCTTGCTAAGCTCACTTACTAGTTCTAGTAACTTCTTTTGTAGATTCCATAGTGTTCTCTGTTGGCAAACATGTCCCCTGTGAATAAAGACAGTTTTATTTCTTCCTTTCTGGTCTGACACCTTTTATGTCTTTTTCTTGCCTGATCGTGCTGACTAGAACCTTCAGCACAAGGCTGAATACCAGGGATGGCAGTGCATATTTTTTTTCTTGATCTTGATCTTAGGAGGAGTCTTTCACTATTAAGTACGATGTTATCTGTAGGTTTTTGCAGATGCTCTGTATCAGTTTGAGGAAGTTCTCTAGTTCTACTTTGCTGAGATTTTAAAAAATCTGGAATGAATGTATTTTGTAAATTGCTTTTTATTTATTTTTTTGCTTCTATTGACATAATCCTATGGTTTTTCTTTCTTTGGTTTAACACATTGAACAACATTGATTAATATTTGGATGTTAAACTAATCTTGCATTCCTGGGATAAACCCCACATATTCATATTTGTTTCCTTTTTATATGTTCCTAGATTCAATTTGCTAAAATTTAATTTAGAATTTTTGCATCTATGTTCATGAAGGGTATTGATCTACTCATTTTCTTTGTAATGTTTTTGGCAGGTTTTCTTATCAGGGTAATACTGGCCTTGTAATACAAGTTAAGAAATATTCAATTTTATGAAAGAGTTTAAATAGAAGTAATATTATTTCTTCCTTAAATGCTTGGTAAAATTCACCCATGAAACATTCTGGGTTTGAAGTTTCCTTTATGGGAAAAATTTAGATTATAAATTCAGGTTATTTATTTCTTCTTTAGAGAACCTTGGTAGTTTGTTTTAAAAAATGTGTCCATTTCATCAAAGTTGTCAAAATTAATGGTGTAATATTGTTTATAATATTCCTCTATTGTATTAACATCTGAAGAATGTATAGTAATTTCACCTCTCATTTCTGATATTGATAAATTCTGTCATCTTTTTTCCTGATCAATCTAGTTTGAGGTTTACTAATTTTATTGATCTCTTCAAAGAAACTGATTTTTGTTTGTTATTCTATATTTTTTGTTTTATTTTGTTTTGTTTCATTGATTTCTGCTCTGATTTTTATTATTTACTATCTTTTGCTTATCCTGAATTTCATTTGTTCTTTCTCCAGTTTCTTAAGGTGGAAACAGATTTTTTTTTCTTTCTTAATATAGCCATTTATTGCTATAAATATGCCTCCCAAAATTTTGCTTCAGTGATTACTCACAAATTTTGATGTTTTCACTTCCATTTATTTCAAATACTTTATAATTCCCTTTTGACATTTTTTTGACCTATGTCTCATTTAGAATTGTTTTACACAGTTTACAAATATTTAGGGGATTTTCCTGGTAAGTTTACTGTTATGAATTTCTAAGTTAATTATATTATGACCAGAGAACATACTTTGTATGATTAGATTCCTTTTACATTTCTTTGATTTTGTTTCACAGCCCAATTTAATTCAGTGCCCGGGTCTGTCTTGGTGAATATTCTATATGCCTTTGGGGAAAAATGTGTATTTTGCTATTGTTGGGTGTAATTTTGTATAAATGTCAATTAAGTTAAGTTAACTGATTGTAATGTTCAAGTCCTCTATAGCCTTACTGATTTTCCTGTCTTTGTTTTATCCTTTACAGAGAGAGGGCTATTGAAATCTCTAACAATAA
Organism: Smutsia gigantea; assembly: GCA_032199065.1. Lineage (NCBI taxonomy): Eukaryota > Metazoa > Chordata > Mammalia > Pholidota > Manidae > Smutsia > Smutsia gigantea. The sequence continues at coordinate 47,373 of JAVSCE010005385.1, read as the reverse complement.
TTGTTAATTTATTTACTTTTCAGCTCTATCCATTTTTGCTTCATATATTTTTAAGCTCTGTTATTAGATGTACATTTAGAACTGTTATGTCCTTCTGATGGATTGATCCATTTATCATTATGAAATGAATTTTATTTTTGGTAATATTCTTTGTTCTAAAATCTATTTTGATTTTAATAGCATTTCAGCTTTCTTTTGATTAGTGTCAGCCTGGGATATCTTTTTCCATTCTTTTACTTTTAATCATTTGTGTTTTTATATTTAGAATATATTTCCTATAGGCAGTAAATAGCTGAATCTTATTTTTGTATACAATATGATAACCTCTACCTTTTTATTGGAATATTTAGACAATTTACATTGTTAATACAGTTAGGCTAAATTTGTCATCTTGTTTTTGTTTCCTATTTGTCCCATCTGTTGTTTCCTTTTGCTCCCTTCTCTGCCTTCTTTTGAATTTTTCATATGCCTTATGATTCAATTTTACCTGCTTTTTTGGCTTATTAGCTATAATTCTTTGTTTAGTTTTATTTTAGTGGTTGTTACAGGATTGATAATGGCCATCTTTAACTTAATCACAATTGTGGTAGGCTGAATAATTACCTTCAAAGATATCTATGTCCCAATCCCCAGAGTCTATAAATATGTTACCTTATATGGCAAAAGGTATCTTAATAGTGATCCCTTTGCATGAGTGACTAAGGATCTTGATAGGGAGATTATCCTGGGTGTCTGGATATGCCTTAAGTGTAATCACCAGGGTCTTAAGGTCTTTATAAGAGAGAGTCAAGAATGTAATGTGGGGGAAAGTGATGATGTGACAACAGAAACAGATTAGATTCATGACGCCAGGATCCGAAGAATACCAGCAGCCTCTAAAGGCTGGAAGAGGCAAGGAATGGGATTGTATCTGTAGCCCCCAGAAAGAACCAGCTCTAAACACGCCTTGGTTTTAGTTGCTTAATATTCATTTGGACTTCTGACCTCCAGAAGAGAAGAAATTTGTATTGTTTTAAGCCATGAAGTTTATGGTAATTTGTTATAGCAGCAGTAGGAAACTAATACCGTGGTGTACCTTCAAATGATATACAACTTTAGGTATAAGATTATAATCTTATAATAGTAAACTTGATCGAATAAAGAACAGCAGTTAATGGAAATAAAGGAGCACTTCACCTGGTTTTCGGAATGTCAGTAGCATAGAATGGATGTGGCTGCCACGTGCTCGTTAGCAGTGGCTGGACAGCAAAGTCATGGCAATTTGATCCACTTTTCTCAAGCCAGACTTCCTATTTAAAAAAGAGGTCTCACTGATTAGAAAATTCCAATAAGCATTTCCAGATAGGTTCCTGTGAGTGCATTAGAAGTTACTTTTATTATGAAATGAATGGCACTGAATATCTGAGATTCTCAAATTTCAGTCCCCCTGGAGATGGTTGTAATTTTGATACCAACAAGAGTAGTCTATTCCTTATACATTCCTCTGATGGATCCAGTACAAAATACCACTGTTTTATGTATTTTTTGGACCAAAAACTGTGAAAGTCTAATATGTTATAGAAGCTAAAATATAGTAGGCCAAGGTTTAAAGAATGCTAAAGAAGTGATATATATTCACTGAATATTCAAAGAATTATGAAGTTCCTTATAACATTTCCACAAAGTATAAGGTGGTTTGAAAACTGTTACAAAAATTGTGAACTTGCCTCTGTGATGGTAAGTTTGCTTGATATTTATGGCTACAGAAATGAGAAAGACTTTCCTTTTCTTTGATTCCTGTCGAGCCTCTTTTCCTGACCCTAGGAACTCTTCAGTTTGTCTCTTATAATAAAAGGCAGAAAGAATAATTACATGTGATGTTACAAACACTTACTGTCTTTGATTAGCATGGAATGGGTAGTGAGTAATGTGAACAGAGTTTATTATATGTGTGAAAAGGATGATCCTGATTCCAAAAATACAACCACACTTACATAGCACGGTCATGGAAGATCTTTCAGACTGTTCAGGAATTCAAAACCATCCTCAGACATTGATAAAGAAAAGCAATCTTGTGTTAAAAGAAACTATAAAAGATCAACTTTCACTCTAGTGAGACTTTTTGCTAGAAATCTAGAGGGATGATATGAAATAGAACATCAACTGTTAGAGGCATATTCCATACTTTTCCATGTTATAAAAAGCTGAAAATATGTAGCCAGTTTTGAATATTACACAGGTATCTAATTTCCTATTCAAAACCAGTTCTAGAGAATGTGATGCTTCAGAATTAGAGGATACAATACAGATTTAGGTCCTAAATTTGGATTTTAGTAAGAAATTAAGAAGATGATCATTAAATGCAGGAGTTTAAATTATACTCCCAGCTCTGATTTTTGACAAGTCAGAAGCCCTCTGGGACTGAGAGAAACAGTGGGAACTACTGAGTTTTAAATCCCGCAATCAATAGCTTGATTGGGATTAAATTAATTCCCATCAATACATCCATCTACCCAGCAAATATTTATTGAGTGCCGACTACGTGTCAGGCACTATTTTAGTCTATGGGGATACAGTGGCTCTTTCATGCCATTCCTTGGAAATATTCCTCAGAAATTCCCTATTTTCACAAAGAATGAATATTCTCAGTGGTATATGACTATCTGAAGTGACATGGTTGATAGGAAGCAAAGCCGGCTCGAGTTTATATAAGCCTCGGGCTCTCTGCAGTATGTTATGTTACCTTTGCTCTTCACACTTGGGAAGGAGGTATGGCTTTCTGTAGCATCCTACCGTGCAATTTCACCAGACATTTAAAAAAAAGCACTTTTAGAGTTGGCACAATAGGCAAATTAGTATCTACTCACAATTAAGAGTATTTATTTTTAAAACCTTAACTTGTAAATTCTTAAGTTTAAAATTCTTTTAAATTTTAAAAAGAAAATGAGAATCTAATTTCTTAAATACATGTAAAAAAAATCTAGATTCCCTTAATTTTAGTTAAAAATGTAACTGAAAACAAATGTCAAACCATAATGCCAAATGACAGTTTTAAATTCCTTTTCACAAGTTGTTCTTTTAGAGATGTCTTCACATTGTCAATCAAAGAGATAATTTTGATTTTGCCACAAGTCCTGCCTCCGTTAAATGCAGTTAAGTCTACGATACCCTAAGAAGTTTGGCAAGCTTCTTGTTCTGAGACTTATTGAGGGACAGGAATTCAGACGAAGAGGTGAGTCATGGAAAAAACCTATAAGTTTTTTTTAGGAATGATATTACTTGGAACATTTCAATTCATAAAGCTTTAAACTAACAGGATAGCATCCAAACTCAGTCACTCCACAGACCAATCTTTACAAGTCTAAGACCCAAGCAGGTAATATTGAATTCAACAGACATTTACTGAATATCTATATCACCAGGGCAGGGTATAAAAATTAATAAGATATGATGCTTTAAGGGGTTAGCCACCTGTGGAAAGATGAAAGAGGGGGTACAATACTTTTGGAGCACCTACCATCTATAGGCATGATACCAGATGCTTTAGTCTTCACAAGAAGAGAGCTAGTACTAATATGTCTGTTTTGTAGATAAGGAAAGTAAGCCATAAAGTGGTTGACTTGATGCTGGTCAAGTTGGGATTTAAACTTGTGTTTGCCTAACTCTAAAGTCCGTTTTTAAAAATATTAAGCTATACTACCACGAGGTAACAGAATCCTTCAAACATTGCTTCTAAATCCCTTTTGATATTCTACACTTCTCATTACCTCTTGCCTTTGTGAAAATATGACAAGCCTCATTAAAGTAACAACACTAAGCTTTTCTTCTAGAATGTTGTGACATGTTTTTATTCTACTCTCATTCTGAAACTATAGCTTCACTTCTGATTTTGCTGACACAGTAGAGAGTAGAAGACAGAAGTCACCACCTTAAATTTACTGAGTGAACGGAAGAATCCTGGAAGAGTGGAGGGATGGGAGAAGGAAGCAAGGAGAGAGGGGACACAAAGGGGCACTCTCGGTTTCTCTGCATTCTAGGAGGGCTGGGACTCCCCTGAAGACAGAGTAGTATAACATGGTTAAGAAATAGAAGTCACACTGAAAGAAGCTGACAAAATTGACCCCTTCAAGACCAATGCTGAGAGGATTGTTCAAACTGTGGTGGAGGGAACATGGGTTATAAAGTTAGATATAACGGACCTTGATTTCTGACTTTGCCAAGTATGACCCTGAGCAAGAAATTTAGCCTTACTTAACCTATTTCCTCATGTGTAAAATTTTGAAAATGACACCTGCTTCACAAGCAAGGGCCACAGCTCTGCTAGACAATACCTTTGTGCAAATTTGAAAATGGCCTGCACTCTTGAGTTGGTGAATTAGGAAAGGTGCACCCTCTCGGTGGGGGCAGACCTAGGGACAGAAGGCTTGGTAACAGGGTTGGGGTAACGGCATCCTTACGCAAGAAAAGTGAGCCCCTTCCTCTGTGGCAAGCGGCTAGGAGAGCAGAGTGCAGGCCAGCTGTGACATTTGTCCTTCTGCTGAGTGCCACAGTGATGCTGGTGCCTCAGGGCAGTGTGAAGACAAGATCAGATCAGATCGTGTCAATAGAACATGCCAAGGGATCTGCACAACTGGCAAACCTGTGGATTGTGTGTGAGAGCTTGAGAGGGAGAAAGAGGGAGGGGGAGGAGAGCCGGAGAGAAGTGGGGGGAGAGACAGCGAGAGGACACAGGGACGACTCGTCCTAGGGTCATGTCATATATAGGAAAGCAGGGAACTCCAAGAACTTCTTGAAATAATTTGCTAGATTTTGTGTATATTTTTCTGGGGTGGGGATTTGTAGCTTTCAATTAAAAAAAAATAGGGAGGACTAGGGAATTGAAAAAGAAGTTAATATTATGCGTGTGGACATGGTGATAAAACCTTTCTGCAGAGCCTAAGAAATATGCTTCTGAAGGGACAGGAAACAACTAAGTAAACTTCATTTAAGATAGATAAATAGCTAGACAGAGAGATACAGACATGTACTTATTTCATAGAATAATTTACACATAAGCAACTTGCTCCTAACTGGTTACAACTAAGCTTTTCCTTCAACAAAGCTCTTCACTAATCCCATCATGTCATCACAGGTAAATCACAGTATTTTTCTATATTTTTTCTTGGGACTTGCCAAGATGGGGCTAATACAGCTCTTGGGAACGCATAGGGTGTGAGAGGTGTTACAAACGACTGTGTGTTTCGGTCGGGTGGTTGCAGGCCGCATGCTAGCACATAAACAAATTTCTCTAAGTGTTATACGTGGGCAGTGTCCAAGCTTAAACACATAAGTCCTTATAAAATGTACTTGTAAGTTGGTTATAGGGAAATCCAAACATTTTGTCATAGAAATAATTTCCCATAAAAATGGAATTAGGCATCAGACCAGCCCACAGAACCCTATTTAATCCACAGAGCCTTTGAGTGGGGCTACAGATGAACAGTGCTGGGCAGAGTTCTGGTCCTGGCTGAAGGGACCGTAACCCAGAAACATGAGAGCTGAGGGCTCACTTTACACAGAACTAAAAACCAGCCACACCTTTCCCTGGCATTGTCCCCTGTGCCTTGTTGCACCCCTGCCCCTCACAAAGGAGACCCCTCTTTCCAGCCTCAGGGTGTCTGTGGCCAAACTGGGTGGACTTTCCCTTCCCCCAGCATCTGTGATCTTGAAGGACCTACTTCTCTTCCTTCCAGCGGGGCTTCTTCTCCTAAAAGAGCTTCCTCAGCTGAGTGTGGGAGAGAAAGCAATCCGTAATTAAGTAGATTTGTACTAATATATGAATTATTTCCTGGTCACTAACTTTCCTACTCCAAATTCAGAAGTTCTCCTGCTTTTTTTCTAGGGTTGGTTCTGGCTTTTTACATCTTTGTTTCCTCTCTGCATAGCTTCTAAATGGCATGTTTCATAATGGTCCAGGGGAACTTCAGCAAGGGCTCTGCTGGTAGAAGGAGGGTGCAGGAGGGGCGCTGTGTTTAGGGAAGCAAACCATTTGCCTGCCTGAGTTGAGGGAAGCACATGCTGTCACGGGAGAGAGTTGGCCTTTGGCCTTTGGTGCACGCATCTGGCAGCCTGGCTGGTCTCAGTCCTTCCATGGTGGTGTAAAGCTGTAGAGCAGAACCCTGGGCACTGCCCAGCCCTACTGGACAAGAATATCTGCAGGTGTCATCAAACATCTCTTTTTTAAAAGTTTTCCCTGAGCCCAGCTTCTTATGGAGGGACTTAGCATCTCCAGCTGCTTAGGGATGTCTCTACTTACAGGTTCCACAGGTGCTTCCAATCTCGGCTTCAAGAGCAAACTTGCTAAGCTGAGAGAGAGTTTACTGAAGGGAAGAAAGCAGAGAGGAAAGCCAAGTTCATGCATGAACCTTAAGGAATGTCTGCTGCCAGGTGATTGCAGGAGGGAAGGGCAAACACCGATACGGAGGCAGGAAAGGGACAGAATAGCAAGTTTTCCCTGCAGCCAAGGAAGACAAAGTTTTAAGGCAGGTTTGGGCACCAATGTCAAACGCTTCTGAAAGGTCATTATTCTTCAGGATGTCTTTTTAACTTGGCTTTCCTACGTCCCCTTTGGTTCAACACAGAGTAAGCCCCAGCTATTTTGCCGCCATCCACTTGGTACACACTTAAGAAATACAAAACCAACTGGCAGTGGGTGTGAGCTGAAGATTTTCATTTTTCTCACGTCTCTTAGGCTTAACTCTACAAAAAATAATCCTTTGATTAACATCAAAACAGTAAATGACCCAACTTGCTTGCCTTGCCAATGCCATACCCAGCTCTGGAATGAGGTTTCCACAGTGTCACTCCTCCACTTCAGTCCCTTCAATGGTTTCTTTTCATGGCACTGAAACTACTACCCAAACCCCAAAAGACCCACAAGGTTCTGCATGATCTGGCTGTCTCCTGCCTTGCTCACACCAGTGGGCCTCTAGTCACACTGCCAATTCCAAGAACTCACCAAATTCTTTGCTTGTAAATCTCTTTCCAGGTTCTTGGCCTGGTGACTCCTATCGTCTGCCTTTATGTAACACTTTGGAAGTCATTTTTATGACTTCCGTAAAAGAAGGGGACTCTTTCAGTCTTTCACTACAATGCGCTTTATTTACTTCATGTCCATTATTACAATCTATAATTATTCTAGTTAGTTCTCCATTGTCTTTTATTTTTTTACTGTCTGTCTCTCCCATTACAATGTAAGTTTCATGAGGACAGGGATGTTTTAGATTAGATTCACGGTTGTAGCCCCAGGGTACATAGTACCTGCATGATAGTAAATGCTCAACAAATAATTGATAAATAATTGAATTAACCAAAGCAAGTCATTCATTCACTCAACGCATACTTATGGAGTGGATACATGTGCCAGACTCTGAGGACACAATAAAGGACAAGGCAGACAGGATCTGAAAGTGACCAAGGACAAAGATAAAGGACAATGCTTCTGTCTAGAAGTCATCCTACGGTAATGTGATAAATTACTGGTACATAAGCACATTTTAATTTTTCTTATGTGACAGGCATGTCAGTAAACTTAGCACCACCAAATGACTAAGTATTACCATGCCTGCTGTGAGATAAAGTATAGAGAGCAAAAAAGGAAAAAGGGCAAGGGTATGAGAGAAAAAAAGTGGGGGGAGAAAGGCGAGGAGGTGGTTCAGTGATGTCTCTATTACCTGAAAACAAGAAATTATACTTCTCATTCAGCACTGACCACCGAAGGTAAGGTTAGAATCATGCTAAATTTAAAAAAATGGTAAAACATATACATCCAGGTGAGGATGCTATTTCAAAGGAATCCATCAAGAAAGCCCTAGAAGTATTTTAATGATGTTATTAATCCCAAGAATTCATAAAACAGTCTTCTTCAAATTGCAGCCAGAGATAATTTGTTAAGCACAGAAAAAATATTTTATTTTATTTTTGATCCCAAATGGCATTTTCCAGACTCATTTCCAATCATATTCACTGGACTTACTTCACTGGACCTATTGAGATTGTTTTAAAAATCAAATTTATTCCTAAAGGGCAAAGAGTCATTGCACTGAGGATATTCTAAAACATTTACACTTAGGCCAATCCCCAGAAAAGAGTTCCAGAATGTTTAAACAAAGATAAGATCTTTTCAATGACGACTGTGAAGGAGACAGCGTTCATCTGGATAAAGTTAATCTAATTAATCTGATATCACCGAAAATGGGGTATTTTTGATAATAGAGAAATATAGTATATCGCTCACATAACCAAAGTAATAAACAGAGGACTTTAACATATTTATTTTGTTCATGGTGTCCTAAGATAAATGATTCTGTATCTCTTGTATAGAGTATGTGGCTGATTTTAATCTTTATGATCCAGGGCCATCATTATGGCTGTCAGTTATTAACCCATGTTATAAATACAGGGAAGCTTAAGGTTATTAATGTATGTGGGGTTATTTGTTCCTATTGTATATTGGGCAAACTTCAGTGCTTTTAAAGTTTTTTCTGCATTTATAGTTTTTCTTTCTTCTTATGTATGGTCAATCTTTCAGATGACATTTCTTCTTGTTACTATTAGTGAAGTATGGTTCTTGCGAATTTCCTATTTACAAAATTGGTGCTTCTAAAATGCTATGAGCTGAGCAGCTACATAACCGTGAAATGGCAGAGGTGGTGGGGTGGAATGAAGAGTCATGTGCCTACAAGGTGCATCATCTTGGCAAGAAGCAGGTCATAGTTGGCGTGGCACAGTGAGGAAGAAATGATGGGTGGCGACCAGCTCTGCGATTTTTCATCTTACTCAATCAAAGAGCACTAATGTATATCATCCCAAGATGGATCAGAGACAAGACTTGTTTACCTGTGAATTAGCCTGGAGTAGAGACAACTATAACCTAGGGCAGCGTGGTGGAAGAAAGTTCTGAGACAATGAAACTAATTCTAAGCTGTGTGCAACCTACTCTCACGGTCCCACTCCCAGAATCTTGCTCTGGGAGAAGATGGTAGCTCTTATAAACAACTAAAAAAAGATTACAAATCTCCTAAATTAGAAAGCAGCCAAATATTCATAAGATGAAATTAATAAAATAAAAAATAAAATAAAACATGATGGAAAGAATAAAAAACAAATAGCCAATTGTGCCTTCTGTGCACAGAGAATAATAAAAGAAAAACCTTTGCCCTTATGGAACTTGTGTTCTTCTGGAGTATAACAGTTATATCAATAAATGTAAATGGGCTATCTCCTATTAAAGACTCCTGGATTTGATAAAAACCAATAAGGCAAAAAAAACCAATTTGTGCTATATATCAGATATCCATTTAAAACAAAAGGACTCAGGAAGAATGAATAAAGACATACCAGGCAAATGAAAACAAAGGAGAAAGAAAGCAGGGTTGATATATTAAGTACGAGTAAGGTTAATTTAAAGACAAGTTAATAAACAAAAAAATCTAGGAAGGCTGGACAAATATGCTTCTTATGTCCTTGATGCTATGTCAACCCCAGAGGTATCTTTGTGGAGAGTCCTCAGTGAGAAGTATTGACAAATAATAAAGAGAGGAAAAGCAGGAGCGAATGAAAGGAACAAGGGAAATAAAAAGATGTCGATCTGTTGGACTATGATAGAATCCAACAGTGATTGGCTCAGGTGAAATTCGGTAGTGCACATATCACACATTGTCTTTCTGATTCTTTTCAATAAATATCTAACACCAAATTCAGTGTGGGTTCCATCTCTACTTTCACTAACTATGACGTTAAGTAAGTCATTTAACCAGACTGAGCTTCAGCTTAATCATCTGTAAAATGTGGTGGTGGGATCTGATGACCTTTCGGGTGAAATACATCTTTAAGCCTGTGATTTCATGGTCATTAAAATATATAGGACATGAAATTTCAAGTATATATGGAATACTGACTTAAACATAAAATATCTTTAGAAGAAATTATTCTTGACTGCACCTTTCCCTTTTCAGTGTTATAACCTCTTCGTTTGTCTGATTCAGAAGAGTTTTGGTTCTCTCTAGTTCATTTTCTGCAAGGGTGATTCTTCTTTTTATGTCTTCTTCTTGCCTTCCTTTTGCAGTCAGTTCTTCCTGTAAAGTTTTATGTATTTGTTGACTAGCCATTAAAGAGTCTTCTTTTTCTTTAAGCAATCTAGTGTGCCTAAAATGGAATAGGAAAAAAATATGCATTAGATATCATATTTTTATGGTTATCAAAGACATGAAAATACCATTTGAAACTAAAGACTGTAACTTTAACTTAAAAAAATTTAGGATGCTCTGAAAGCAGCTCTGTGATATTAAAATTTCCCACCTAGGAGGAAGCAAAATCAATGAATAGCTTCAAGATGTTATAAACTTGAATTAGGTGTTGCATATGAAAAAATATAATAAGAAAGTTATTTAATAACTTTTCTACATTTAACATTTATTTAATAAAGTTATATATAACTATTTTTAAATAAAATGTTATTTAAAATATGGTTTCAAATTCAATTACTAAAAATATTAATTAAAAATATTTTCAGTATGTACCGTGACTCAGAAATAATGGATTCAAACTTCAGTTTTCTGAGTTCTCTTTGACAGTCATCAGCTTCATTACATTTATTCCTAAAATGATACAAAAGAGGTTCAGATATTTTATTTCAAAATAGCTAAAGTACAAATGTTTTCCTTTCTTTTAACATTGTTTCCCCTATTACTTATCTTATTCTAGTTGTGATTATATATGCAGATATCTTTCAAACTAGAAATATATAGTCAAAGGGTATTTCTTTGCCAAAACCACCCCCAATCTGTTAGTCCAACTATATGTGTTTTTCTATATCATTATTCTATTCATCCATAGAAAAAATTTCTTAGCATCTTCATATTATTATTTCTTTAAAGAAATAAACACTTCAGTCCATTTCTATGCTGGCCAAGTAAGCTCCTATTAGACTAATCTACATTTAATTAAAAAGTCTAAACTTTGGGTAACATTAAAAAAGGAAAGGAAAGAAAAGAAAAACCCCTATGTGAAGGCATTAGAAAGTGGCCAAAAGCAGGAAGATTTTAAACCTGAGGACAGAACTAAAATTTGATAGAAAACTGGTAAAAAAAAAAAAACCTCGGTCATTCTGGCCTGATGAACTAGGGGACAGTGTTTGGGGTAACTACAGCTGCTGGAAAGTGAAGAGTAAATACTGAGTAGAAGAGAGGGAGTCCCTAACACTGTGTATGAGCTCTGCCTCTGTGTCTGGCTGAGCCTGGAATTACACGTGCACAGCGCAGACTCCAAGCTGCCTCCTTAAAGACAAAGAACTGAACTGAGATTTGAGCCGTTGCCTGGAGACAGAGTTTGCAGTTTGAGGCCAACCAAATTAATTGCCTGCTTATAGGCACATGACCCCCACCCTCCACTCCCACCAACAACAGAATTTGGAGAAATATAGCAGAACCAGAATTTCTGTAACATAATATTCACAATGTCTAGAATATAATAAGAATTACTCAATTTAGGAAGAAACAGAAAAGCATGACTTATTCTCAAAAGAGAGTTAATAGGGACTGACTTGGAGATGACCCAGATATTGAAATTACCTGACAAGGATACTTGAAGGAGCAATTATAATTCTGCTCAAAGACATAAAGGAAAATATACTCTAATTAGTGAAAAGATGACAAATCTCAGCAGAGAAATAGAAACCATTAAAAGGAACTAAATGAAAATTCTAAAACTAAAATCAATAGTTGTCTTGATCTTAGTTGAGTTTTAAACTCAAATGATTAATACAGTAAAAAGATTAATAGTCCAGTTTAAGATTGTATGGACCACTCACTAATAAGTCATTATCTGACTGTACCTTAAAATAGCTTACCAACTGTACAATGAAATATGCTACTTAGATTATCAGTGGGTTTGCCACACTTGTAGAATCATTTTAATTTCTAATAAATTTATTTGCATCATGAACATGAACAACACTCATTTATTTTTAACTTTTTTATGTGAAATATGATAAAATTGTAAGCTATATAGAATTACATAAAACTATTATATAATGAATTATTATAAGAAGAAAACTCTTGTAACTAACATCCAAGTCAAAAAACAAAGCCTTCCCAGCTCACCTAGAAACTTCATGTCCTGTCCCAGTTACAGCCAACTCCCTCCTCCCTAAAATAACCATTTTCATGAAGTTGAAGGTAATCACTTTGATTTTCTTTGGAGCTTTGCTACCCAAGTTTTATCCCTGAATACTGTATTTTAGTTTTACTTTTTCTGTTATAAAAAGCCTTTTAAAAACATGTTTTTCCTTTATTATCCACCTTTTTTAAAATAGCATTTTTATTAAGGTATTGTATTGATATACAATAAACTACATACAACTTGATAGGTTTGATTTATGTATAAGTCCAGGAAAGCATCACCAGAGCAAGTAGCTCACGAGCTTACACAGGGCCTTGATCTTGGTCTCAGTACCATTCCCATTCAAAGGAACCAGTACTACTCAAAAGAAATGGCTGATTTCATGGCTAGGGCAGAGTAGGTATATCTGAAACATCTTTTTATGCCAGGAAGTAAGGAAATGCTTATAAAAGATGGTTCCCACATCACAGAAGCCAGCTTGAAGGGGCTCCAGCTGGCTAAGCCTAGGATGATCTGTGTACCAAAATACTGAGCACAGAAATAAATGATAAACCATTAAAAAAATAGTTGAGTTCATATTGATAATGAGTAAATGGCAGGAAGAAGAGATGTTCTTGCATAAAGTAGAATGTTGAGCGTTGACTAATAAATGGGGAAAGAAGGTTAGAGTGGCAAAAATTATCCTTCAGCAACCACTGTGGTCTAGATTGGATACAGCAAAAATCATTAATGTATGCTATATCTAGGGAAACATTTTGATGAGAAGCAGAGTATGTGCATGTACTTAGCCTCTTATAAACTGCTTACTAGTTGAAAGGGAACAAACCCCCCAGTAATAATGCAGTGGAAAATTGAGTAGCACCTGATCAGGTGATCAAAATTAACATCAGCAAGACAGGAGCCTCCAGATGTGATGCCCTGAGAAGGGCCCATCCCCATCTATGTGATCTTCTGGCTGAGAGTACATATCTGTGATCCAATCAAAAGGAAACATCAGACCAATATAAAATGAAAAGTGTTTTTACTTAAGAAAAGTATTAAGTGTTCTGCATTCTTCAAAAATGTCAATGTCATAAAAAGACAAAGACGGACTGGAAATATTCCAGATTTAAGGAAGCTAAAGGGATGTGCCAAGTAGGCTGACCTCACCTGGATTGTATGCTAGGAGAGAGAATGATATATTTGGTATACTAACAAATTTGGAATAGGGATGGTAGATTAAAGTGTTTTATGTAAATTTATGAAACTAATTATCATGGTTATGTGAAGTATCACCCTCCTAGGGAAAGGCAAGATGACGTATTTAGAGGTAAAATGTCATATTATATGTAACTCATCCTCAAATCCTTCAGGAAAAAAACTGTGTGCGTGTGTGCCTGTGTGTGCATGCGCGAGTGCTGCGAGAAAGAGAGAGAGAGGGAGGGAGAGGGTGAGGGAGAGGGAGGGAGAGGGAAGAGCCAGATGGGGAGGGTGAGGAAGAAAGCAAATGGGTTAGAATGTTAATAACAGGTAAATATAAGTAAGGACTATTTATTTGTGTGCTCTTTGTACTATCATTGTATTTACAACTTTTTGTAAGTTGGAAATTATTTCCAAATAAAACGTTAGAAAAGAAGGAATAACGTATAAAGATTAACATGCCATTAGAAAAGTGGGCAAAGGCTATGCTCAGGAGAGCCATAAAGGAAAGAGTATTAACAGCCAAATATACCAGGGTACAATTTTTCATCAGACTAGTAATTTTTTAAAAATTATAATACAAAGTATTGGCTAGGAAGTAGAGAAATTGGTATTCATAAACACCGTTGAGATTATAAATCAATATAATCTTACTGGAAGGTCATGAGTCCTTATGTATTTAAAAGTCTTAAAGTTATACAAGTTTGATTCTAGCAAAAATTATCCTAAACTCATACCAAGTAACACTATCAGCAAATTAAAATAACCTAACATCCGCAAAAAAAAAAATTATCCTAAAGAGATAATTGTATGTAAGTAGAAAGATTTATCTATATGAATTTCAAAATACCTTAGTTATAAAAATTAAAGTTTTGGGTAATCTAAAAAATGAGGGATTAGTAAATAAATTACAGTACCTCCACAGATTGGAATACTATATAGCCATGTATATAGTATTTTAATTACGTATATATAATTTAATTATGTGTATAAAATAATGATAATTATGTAATAATTATCATGTAATGACAAGGGAAAACATCCAGGATATATCAGTAAGTAAAAAATATGTTTAAAAATATACATTACTTCAAAAAATAGACTATAAGGATATATTAAAATAGAGCTATGGTGTTTTTTTGTGGGTATTCCTGCATTTTCCAATGTTTTACATATTTGCTTTAAAATCAAAGAAAAATGTTACTTTAAAAAATATTTTGAGATTCAGCAGCCAGCCTCACCACAATGTTCACTCTTTGTTCAGATTTTTACACACACTTTTCCAAATCTAGAGGCAGGAACAATAGAACTCCTTTTATTTGTTATTTTACTATGTGGACAATTAACTTTGGCTGATTTTATTTTTAAAAGCCTGCTCCCTAGGGAGTCTACCATTGCAAGAACTCCTCTCTGGCCAGCCCCCCCACCACCTCCACCGCAGGCCAGTTAAGCCACTCTATGCCTGCCCTGCACCACCCAATTCTTATCTTCCCCTTCGTCAAGGTGGGAGGAGTTGGAAGGGGTAGCAAGAAGGCCTACATCTCCTTAAACACTACACTGCTCCTTTTACTCTCACCAAATAGTGATCATCCTTCCTCTTCAGCCACTTTGAATAAACCTTCAGAAAGGCCCTTGTAGTCCCTGCTAATCAAAGCAAAGGAAATAAGATGAAATGATTGGATATTATCCCCTAATGTGAAAGGTAAGGGTCCATCTTCCAGCTGCCTCCTTGATATTTTCACTTTGCTGTCCAAAAGTTATCTCAAATCTAACAGATCAAAAGCTTTGTTTTTTGTTGTTTTCCCTTACCCCTATATCTATTTCTTTTACAGATTTCCCCACTTCAACAAATGGCACCAACACCATAATGATACTAAAAGGTGAACACCTTTGAGGGCTGTCCTCAAAGCAGCCCTCAGTCCCCTGTGACAGCCGAGGAACCCGAGACCAGAGACATGAGAAAGGCACCCACTGGGACATAACAGCTAAGGAGCGGTGCTGGGATGTGGGCCCCGCAGTGCGGGTCTGCAGTGGGGGCTCACTCTATTCTGTGGCCTCTCAGCTGTCTACCCTGCTGCCGAAAACCCCCAAACTCCATCCTTTAGTTTTTCCTTTCCTTTGCAGCCCCCTTCCTCTCCAGCCACATCTCCTCGATTAGTGAATCCTGTCAAATTGCCCTCTGACATGTATTTCTTTATGTCACCACACTAAACCAGCCCCTTCCCGGCATGAAGGCACAGCCCCACCAAGCCTCCCTGCCGGCTCCTGTACTCCCATTCCAGCCCATTCTCCATGTAGCGGCCATGCTGGCCTTTTCATACAAATCAGATCAGCTTACTCTCTTGCCAAAAATCCTCCAACAGTTTCCTTCCTGGCCCTCGGCATAAATCCCAAATCCTCACTAGGCTCTGGACACATTGGTGCATTAATTTCTTACTGCTACTGTAACAAATTACCACAAACTTAGTGTTTTAGAACAACGGAAGTTTATTATCTTACAGTTCTAAGGCAAAAGGTCCTAAAATCAAGATATCACTAGGGCTGTGTTCTTCCAGGCAGCTCCAAAGGAGAATCTGTTCCCTTGCTGCTTGAGGCCTCCTGTATTCCTTGGCTTGTGGTTCCTTCCTCTATCTTCAAATCACATCACTCCAACCTCTGCCTTCATCCTCACATCTACTGTGACTTTTACACCCTCTTGCTTTCCTCTTATAAGGACCTTTGTGATTACCCTGGACCCACCCAAATAATCCAGGATAATCTTCCCATCTCAAAATCTTTAATCACACATGCAAAATCCCTTGTGTCATGTAGGGTAATGTATTTACATATTCCAGGGGTTAGGACCAGAAAACCTTTGGGAGCAATTATTCTGTCTTTCACAACTGGCCTTTTTCATGTTTCTTGAACTTGTAAAACTCACTCTCAAGAATTTAGAGCCCTGTCCATGACCTCTCCGCTTCCAGCTGTTAGTGTGCTGGCATTGCTAGCTCCTTTCCCTTACTTGAATCTTGACTCAAAGGCCATCTGCTCAGGGATGTCACTCTTTCAAAAGTATACCACCCCTTCGCATCACTCATAATCTTCTATCCCTGCTTTATATTTTTGCAGCACTTAACATTACCTAAATTACCTAAACAGCCCTATTGGAACTTGTTGATCTTGCTGTATTTCAATATCTGTTGACTGTAAATGGTCATGGCACATAATCACTTCTCAATAACATTGTGTATTGAATGGATGAATGAAGTAAACCTAGCCTGCTCAATCTAGGATCAGGTGAAAAATGAATCTATACTCTGACACTGGAATGCCACCAGGCCACCTGCTTGCTAAGGCAAAAACTTTTCATGAATGGCCAGAGAGGTAAGAGGAAAATCAGGAGAACAATATATAATGTTCCAAGAACAGACAGATCAACTAGGTCAGATGTTGCAGAGATGTTACATAAGAGCTTTACAAATTAATAATTTACAATGGTCAGAACCTGATTATTCCTCAAATTGTTAGTTAAATGAGGAGGCAGTGGCTGCTAATAAAATTAACGTATAAGTAGATTACAAAGGTCTCTAAATTAAGAAATATGCTTTATATGACCACTTTAGACATATTCCTTAAAAACTAATGAATCATAAAACACTTTAAGCGAATTTTGTTCTTTTTATTGTGTACATGAAAATGAATAAATTCACGCTGTAAGCCATTTAACATTATATAAGTATACAGAGTAAAACACATCTCTGCACCCCACCCCCACTCTCACTGCCACAGGGAACTGTTGTAATCCTACCATTTATTCAATGCATTTAAACCCATATACATGTGTAGACATTCATGTACTCTTTTAACATGAATAGAATCATTTTTCTAATCATATTTTTAATCTCTCAAATTCCTAATAGTTTTTCTCACATAATAACCTATTCTTTTATGGTTGCAATCTTGGACATTGGAGAATATCTTAACTTTGAAAATTTATCTAACACCTTCTGTTTGCTACTTAACAATCTTGGGCTTTAAACTCTTTCTGTGTGGGCTCAGAGCTGTTTTTGGTGGGGGCTGGCAAAGGTGTTTCTCACACACCTGGTCACCTTTGGTTGGGTATTCACCCTCAGCCTTCAGAGCCTCTGTTTACCTGGCTACGTTGCTGTGTGTTTTCCCTGTGGGCTGTTCTGGAAGGTTGTGATGAAGGGGCAGGGAACGGTGAAGCCTGTCTTGGGGTGTGGAGCCCCTGGCCTCTCCTGGGGTTCAGAAGCTGCTGGGCTCCGCAGCTCCAGTCCCAGATGCCTTGTTTTATTCTGGGTGCAAATGCTGCTTCATACAAAGGCCTGCTGAAGGAGCGGATTTGTGGCGGGGCCTTGACTGTAATATTCCAAGTACGATTCCTCAGGGTGGGCTTCACTGGACCACCCGCACCAGAACCATGCAGGGAAGGCAATGGAAAGGCAAATTGCTTGGAGCCACCTCAGACCCAGGTGTAAAATCAGAACATCTGCAGGCATGGAGCCCAGAAACCGCCCCTGGGATCGGAGCGGTGGGGTGGTCATACTGTAATACATGGCTCAGCCGGCTCCCTGGCATTCTTCTGCAGGCTGGATTTTGAGAACCACTGTTTTTATCATTTGCCAGATCCCACTCCATTCTCTCTGTGGTAACTGATTCCAAACAAAGGCCTACCTGTCCCATGCCCACAACACAGCTTGTTTTCCTCTAGATTATTCCTGCATACAGTTGATGCATTTTATAATCCTTCCCATATATTCTCTTCCAGGAATTCCTAAAATTATCTCAGTATCTATAGCCATCTTTCTTATTAGTCTTGTTTATTTGTTTATCCCGATATACATATAAAAGACATACATATATAAATATGAAAGTAATAAAAGTATATTTCTAAGATTATATATTTCTATATATATTTTAAAGTAATAGTCACATTTCATAGCATCCATATTTTTCATTACCTCAGGGAGGTCTTCCCTAAATTAATCTAGATATTGTGGCACAACTGAAATTTGCAGAGTTTCGTCATCAACCTTTCAGAGCATCACTGACAGTCTACCACTTCGACAGACATTACTGGTTGCCTTCTGGACATGGACTCCAGCCCTCTTCCTGGCTGTCAGAGCTCCATTGCCATCTGTTCTCAGGATAAATCCTGCTTGGTCTGAACTGTTGTAGTGGTCCTGGCCCCCTGACCAGTGACTCACGTAGGAGAGGGAACGTAAAGGGTTCTAGCCAAAGTGATGTAAGGAGAAGACAGTTTGGTGGCTTCTGGGCACCTTCTATCTCACTTCTAAAGGGATACCAGAAAGGCCCCTCCTCTCTGAGGGGTTGTGTTTGGATGTGGTACCTGGAACCGCAGCCGTCTCTGGTCTCAGGGGCCTTAGCCTTGGGGGAAACCAATGCTGAGGGCGGCAGAGGGAGACAGGGAACAAGATCCTCAGGGACACTGCTGAGCTGCTGCTGGATTAGCTTGGACCCACTCTACCTCTGCTCCCTTAGAGCCCTAACTCATGAAATCTGTCTTCAATTCTTAACAAGTTCTTATAAACTTGGGGAATATTTTCTTATAAACTTTAGGAAAAAAAGAATCTGAATTTCATCCATTTAAAAACTGCCTCTTCCCCTCAAGTAAGAATCCACAAAACTTACATCCAAATATTTAAAAATCTTTAAACAAGGATTATCATAAATTGGAGAGGTGAAACTCATTCCCACCCTCATGAAGAATGAGGATTAAAAATTTAAAGAACCTGATTTCACAGCATCTTCCAATTTCTGGAAGTTCAAAAAGGGCTGAGTGTGTCTAGTAAATCTCCAATTAATTAACAAACTGTATGTCAAAATTTTTGAGTGAATTATTTTGACTTCAAATTTAATTTATCATAAGACAATGGCCAACTTGCAAATTTGGTTTTGACCATAAAGTAGTGCTTATATACGACTGGGGAATCTCCTGAGCTCTGAGCACGTCAAGATCAGCCCCAGGCTCTGATCCCAAATGCCTACCCTACTCAACTTCACCCTAGGCATCAAGGGG
Organism: Smutsia gigantea; assembly: GCA_032199065.1. Taxonomy (NCBI): domain Eukaryota; kingdom Metazoa; phylum Chordata; class Mammalia; order Pholidota; family Manidae; genus Smutsia; species Smutsia gigantea. Next base: position 28,016 of record JAVSCE010005385.1, on the reverse strand, counting down.
GCAGATGGAGCAGAGATGGAAGAGCAAGGAACGGGCAGCACAGAGAAAGGTCCCCAGCAGCTGGGGCCAGTTAGGTGGCTCCAACTTTCACACGTCACATTTTCTAGAAATAGGTGACCTGCCCATTTTCTAATTCTAAATTCTTATGTAGACAGGAAGCACCAGTTTTATAAACTGCAACAACAGCATCATCATTTCTGCACCTGCACAGTGATTCTTCCCAGGTAATTCACTTGGTGGCCTTCAGTGAGGTGGCATATTTCTCCCTCCGACTCCAATCCACTCTGACACTTACAACTTCCCAGCACTCACAAAGTATGTTGAAGATATGATTACAAAACATACCACAAAACATGTGTTAATATTAAATAGGTAGGCTCTTTGTATATATACAGAATTCTGTGCAACTTATTCAGTAATAATCAATCCATGCCACAACCAATGAGCTTTATTCTTCCTCTGTATGCCTAGTACCGTGATTAGCTTTTCTCCTCACTTGCCAGGACTCTACTCTATTTGCTGAGTCTTGGCCTGGCCAAAAATTGCCTTTTAGTTTAACTGAGTACCAGCTCTTCCTCCCTATTCCTGGACTGTGTCCTCTTCACCTCTTGAGCCTCAAGGGGCCAAAGGCACACAGCAGCCACTGTGTCTGATGAAGGTACCCCCACGTGAGATCTCTGCACGGCCAGAGCCCTGCTTGGCGTTACTAGAGGGTGGGAACAATTTTTTTTCCTGGCAATCACCACCTTGTTTCTCTTTTTCATGTTTCTTCTCACCCAGGAAGATACTTCCTGGGCCCAGTGAGCATCTAAGGACTGCCGTCCACTCATTCCTTCAACCCCAGCCTGCAGACAGGCGAACTACTGCATCTAGTGTACTACTAACCACGTGTTCTAAAGCACTTATTTTTTTCTAGAACAAATTAGTTTTTGACAAATAATCCATACACTTTAATATGATAGGGCATTTTTGGAATTTTTTTCTTTGTGTTGAGAATTTTATTAAACACATTGTCCTTAGCAGTACTCCATGGTGGACACGACATTGGGTTGCTAAGCATTCTAAATATTTATATTTCTTATTAGGTTTGTCTTTCTAAAATATAGGAACTGAAAACCAGAGTAACCAGATTATATACCACAAAGTAGAGAGTTTATTTCCTTTTCAAAGATTACATAAGTTCTATGTCAGTGTATAATTATAGATGTACTATATTTATACTTAAAAGTAATTTTTGGAACTTCAGAAAAAAAATTCATTTTTAAAAGAAATGGTGCTCTGGATATTTAAAAAGGGCATTTTCTTATCATTTGTTTCCCAATAATTTCTTCCTACATATAAAGCGTAAGTACTCCAGCATTTCAAAGATACTCAGCTATCTTTTTGAACCTAAAATTGCAAATTTTAAGGAACAACTTCAACACAGTTTTTTCTGGACAGATAACAAAGAGACATTAATAAGAGAAAAAGTTCAGAGACTATTTCACATTACACTACTACATTTGAACAACTAGAGAAAGCTTTAATACAGATGCGTAAGTTTCTTACTGAGGGAAAGAAACACTTCATTGTATTTACAAATATTGGTCCTTCAATATACAATCTATGCCAGAAAAGTAGCCGAGAAAAGCAGCAGTAGATCATACCCACTGCCAAAAGTCAAAAAGAACACATTGGGGGTCGTTCTAAATTCTTATAGGCGGTTTAATGCTCCCCGTCTTACATGAGCTTTTCTTTATAGTTGTCCAACTCGGCCGTGGCCTTCTGAAGTCTGAGCCCAAGGGCCTCTACTTGACATCGTGAATCTGAAATGACACAATGTTTCCATCTGATTAGTACAATTTAAGTGTTCAGATATTTTCATAGAGTGAACCACATTCTTCTAAAGATGCCGCTTAGCTCCTGAAGAATAATGCGGCTGTTTATCCCACTTTGCCTGGATAACCATATGCGGCTCATCCCTGCTCTGAAACCCCATGGAATTGATGGGGGCAGACCCAATTTATTGGCCTATTTCAGCCCCCAACCTCATGCTCATTTTCAAACACTACTTATAGGCTAAATTTTACAAATGTTTCCAAGGGAAATTTATGTAGCTGACACATATCTGAACTTCTGATCATGTGACTCACTTCTGAAACCCTTGATTGCCTGAGCTAGCTCTTGTGGCCGGGAACTAAGAGGTATTGCTGAGGCCTCCTAGTAGAAATGAAATCAATAAACCACGTGCAAGGCTCCCAGTAAAGAATCTCTTAACTCTGGGTAGCATCTAATAGACATTTTAATGGTGTCCGAAGCCAAGAAAATACAAGCAGAAAACTGGCTTCCATAGAGACTTGAACTGGGGAATTCAAGCAGTGTTTGCGGAGGATTATTCAAGCAGCCGTGTCTAACGTGTGTGGATGCAGAACTGAAACTAAAGCAGAAGAACAAAGGGCTTGAATGATGTGCGTCCTGCCGTTGGCCTGTGTGGGATCCGAACCCCAGTCCCAGTGTCAACCCTTGCTGGCTCCCTTTTTGGGAATAAAGTGGAAAACAAACTTACACAGATGGACTAACTGCTTTCTATGAAGAAAATAAGTTTACAACATTGGAATCGTTAAATTTCTATGTTACAACTGCTCACATGTTTTAATACCATTTTTCACAATAAAGTTTAAAATCTTTATGCATCCATACAAATATATAAAATTTCTATATATATCTTCACTCTGCCTTCTTAAGTGTTTTCTGAAGAAGAGCCAGTTACTTAAATCAGAAAATAAATTCACTCTAAACAAATGTTTTAATTAGAATTTACCAGATATTGGTAAAAAATTTTATGCTACTCCAGTACATTCACATACATTATTTAATTTCACCTCTCAGACTGCCCCATTTTTCAGAAGGAAAAAAAAAATGAGATCCTTTCTTAGTCTCTTGCCTGGTATCTTACAATGAGTAAATGCATTAGCCAGCAGTCAAACTGACTGAAGGCTTTAAACTCAGCTGAGGAGATTAATTTGAGAGGCTGGCCCCTTGAAATAACATGCAATATGGACCTACTTGATCAATGACAATTGTAGGGTATATCATTTTCATTTATCAAGTGATGCCATTATATGAGAGAAAAGATAAAATTACATACAATGGAGAATTTACCTTTGGTATACCCTTGTGCAACAAGGCAATCTCTTATGAGTATAATGTAAAGTGTTCCTTTGTTACTAAGTTCATGTGGGCTTGCAGAGGAGCTCTATGCACACAGGCACAACCAAGAGATTTTGACCCATCCTCTGAAGAATAAGGAAGGATAGAAGTTAATGTTTGTTGATGGTGTTCTATGTCCAGGCACTGCACCCAATGCTATCCCCTGTATCATCTGATTCATAGTCATATCAGCCATGAAAAACATACAGGTTTTATTTTTACCAGTGAAGACTCTTAAGGGCCCAAGTAATTAAATTATTCAATGTCACATAGCTAGTTAGATGTGATCCTGGGATTCAAACTCACATTGGCTTCATTCCAAAGTCCTTATCTTTCTCTCTTACAGGAACTCTCAAAATATAAAAAGCACAGGGAGATATGATATTTGTCTGTGAAAGTGTGGTTAGTGTGGCTATAAATGCTTAGCATATCTCAGAATCTTTAAAGAGGTACACCTAAGACAAATGAAAGGGATTATTTTACATAAAATATGTAGTAAATTTGTGGAATGTCTAACTCCAAGAGGTGGGTTTAATTTTAATTTTTGAGAGTTTAAAATTAATATATTATAATTAATGGACAACATTAAGGCATCACCATGATGGACTTTGGGAGAATGCCCTACAAGAGGACAATTATAGCTTCCTAGTAAATATCCCTTGGTGCTTTGGCAGGATATAATCTTAAACTATGAAGCACAGTTCTGAGCCCATGTGATAAAATTTTGTGTTATCACTTATAAATTCAGTTATTGTTAAAAGGAAGAATTGATTATCTTGAAAATAAACTTGAAAGAACTGGTACTTGATATATGAATTTTATGCAGTTAATTCTCAGTTACCTGATAATTAGTAGAATATTAGCCAGTAATAATGGAAGCTAATTCAAAACTCATTTTTATAGCACTGGAAAATATTGTTAGGTTCATATTTGAATATACATGTGCATCATAGTTCCAGAATTTACTCGGTTTTAAGGAAAATAACCTACACAATCATGACCCAACTCAAAAAAGGAAAAGTTATACTTTCCAGAATTATTCTCTCTGCCTACCTACAAAGAGACATTAATAAGAGAAAAAGTTCAGAGACTATTTCACATTACACTACTACATTTGAACAACTAGAGAAAGCTTTTATACAGATGCGTAAGTATTAGAGTAACTAGGGCAAAATATTTAAAAAATATGCATGATGGTCTCACACATATTTGTTGTGTTATTCTCTGTATTTTTCTGTGCCTGACATATTTTAAAGGTATATTATTTAGAGAGGGGTCTTGATTGCAGTCAAGGATGATAGTGTGTTCTGTATGGAGGAGTCTAACCAACTCAGTTCTGTGTGTCCAAGGTACGAAAGAAAGTCTCCTTATTTCAAGCTAGGCATAGATAATTTAGTTTTTAATCCACTGTTCCCAATGAATAGAGAAGCCACTTCTTTCAAATTATTCACTATCTATTTACAGCACTGAGTAAAAACGGGGAAAAGAAACTCAGTGTTTTACTTTAAAATACAGAAACCTCTGAAGGCAGTGGTGTGAAGTAAATAGAAGCGGGAAATACAAGTAATATCAACAAAAAAATCACTTTATATAAGCAGAGAAGATAACACATAGAATTGAGAAAAGAAGATTTATTATGAATACTCTACAACATAAACAGCCCACAAATGTATAATTAGGAATTGACTGATATATTTTCCATGGCTGTTTTTTTTACTTTTGGTTATATTTTCTCTAATAATGAAGCGCTAATAATTATTTTAAAAATACATAGGACATATCTTTACTGTTCTGAATGAGGCACAAATATCCTATTGGTTTATTATTGGTTCTGGTAGACTAGTAGAGTCTTTTTGTTTTTGGAAGCAAAGTGCCCAGTTCCTCTCTTTAACAAGTAAAGAAACACAGGAAAAGCAGCAGAGAGATTAAGCCACCTGCACAAGACAGCTCCTTCAGTTCCTGAGGCAAGGAGTTCTTAAATAAGTGTATTGTTCTGTGCAGCCCTTCTCTATAGCTAAATAATTCAACTTCAATTTTCTGTCATTCAGCATGACATTGGATTATGAGGCAAAAGGCCCTGAATGCCTACAAAAAGAAAGGAAGCATTGGCTTTAAACACTGTGCAGATGTAAGGCGGAACCCATGGAAACGATCCAAAATTTACAACAGCAAATTCTACTATGATGTGACTGCGTTTTTTGCAGATATTAAATAAGAAGCAAATGATTTTAAATGAACAAGACAGAAAGGAGCTCTTAGCCTTTCTTTATACGAAGCCAGCTGCTCGTTGGATAGCATTACACAGGCATCAGATTTGGGATAATTAGTCATTTAAGAGAATGCTATTATTCCGAAAGGTTTCTAGGAACTACAAATACAAAAGGTATTCATAGTTAGCTGTTTTATAAGGTATAAAACTTTACAGTCACTTGGAGGGTATAACAAGTTAGTATAATGCTTGAGAAAACAATCAATAAACCCTGTATAATGGAAAAATAATTCAAGCTTAAAACTTTTTGGATAAAAAAAAAACACTAGAAAAATTAAAAATCTGGTTCAAAGTGCTATCTGGAGGAAAATGATTCCAGATTCAAGTAGCAGAATGCAAGAACAACCAGGCAGAAGAATTGGCTCCTAGAGATTGAGACCCAGGAGAAATTTTTTTAATGAGATTGAAGGCTATATATATATTTTTTAATACTAGAGGCAACTGAAGAAAAGGAAAAACAAAAGCTCCTCACTCTTTTAATATATTTCTAAGACAGTATAACAGAGGTATAGTACATGAACTCTAAAGCCTGACTGCCTAATTTTAAATCCTGGTTCTGCTTCCTACTGGCTGTGTGACTTTAGGCATTTTCACTTCCTTATCTATATAAAATGGTTACTACAGCATAGGATGACACTGAATTAATTGGTTTAATATATGTACAGAGGAGAACAGTGCCAGGCACTGTGTAACTGTTAGCTCTTATCATTGGTGGTGGGAGTAAGGCCATGCCTCCCTACCCCCCAACTTCTGCTCTGAACCTCATCACTTCTCACCTTGGGGACCTTGCTCTTGCAGCTGGGCCTGGTGTCACCAGTGGTTATCTTCATATAGGGAAGAGTAAAAAAAAAAAAACTGCACTTTGCTTTAACAATCTATAGAGTAACTAGGGCAAAATATTTAAAAAATATGCATGATGGTCTCACACATATTTGTTGTGTTATTCTCTGTATTTTTCTGTGCCTGACATATTTTAAAGGTATATTATTTAGAGAGGGGTCTTGATTGCAGTCAAGGATGATAGTGTGTTCTGTATGGAGGAGTCTAACCAACTCAGTTCTGTGTGTCCAAGGTACGAAAGAAAACAAGGGAAGGAGAACTTGGTGGAGGTGGGAGGGATGAGGTTGCAAACTAATTAAAGACAATCTGTATGAATAAAAAGCACAGAAATGCAATTTTAGTTTGTGGGGATGTGGTTAATAAGGAGAGTTGTTGATTTTGTGTTTGTTTTAAGATGTAGGGACATACTTAATTTGCATTTGGGTATGATCCATTCTAGAGGGCATCCACACTTGTGAATTTAATGTATGCCTCCTAATTTGTTTCTTATGTGTGAAAAAATAGCACTTTTTGCAGGTGTTTAAAAAAACTGTACAAATGGTGTTAAGCTATAAATCTTATTTTAATTCTTACTTTTCTTTACTACACATTATGTTTTTGAGGCATATCCATGCAGCTCTATAGAGATATGATTCATACCTTTCTACTAATATTTAATTGTGTGCACATACCACATTTTACTGATCTAGTCCAATAGCGATTGAACCTAAATTGCTTGTAACATTGCATTACCACAAATAATCCTGCAATAAAAGCTATTTATCCATCTTCTTGGGTATTTATGGGGAAGTTTTTCTGCAGTATTCCCAAAGCAAACTCATGAGTCACAGGCATATACATACTTAAATAGTGCCAAATGGTTCCCAGGATGGAGGCACCAGCTCACACTACCAACTCACTGAAGGAAGGTTCCTGCTTTCCTAACATTTATTAGAGTTATCTTAGAAAATTTTGTTTTGCCAATCCATAGGGTGCAAAGTAGTTCTCATTGTTAGTTTAATTTTCAGTTCTCTGCTTACTATTGAAGCTGATCTTCTCATTTTATACTTCTAAGTAATTTGTGTTTCCCTTTTTGATTTGCCTTTTCCCCAATCTCTTTGCCATCCATTCCAACTGAACTTTCTTTTCTACTCCTCCACAGAAATAGATCTTTTTGAGGTTACATATGACTTCCTATATTGGCAATTCCAAAATTTAATTCTATGTTCTTACATAATCAAATTTCAGCAGCATTTGACACAACTGTTTACTTCCTTTCTGAGACACTCCTCTGGTCTCCATATACTATACTCTGTTTTTTCTACCTCATTGGCTATTACTTCTTAGTCTCTATTGATGATTCTCTTTCTTTGATATACTGTTAGGTGTTGGGAAGCACTAGGGTTCAGTCCTACATCCTTTTTCTCTACCTGCATTTTCTCTCTAGCAAATCTTATCTAGGACTAAGCTTCCTAGCATTAATCTATAGTAATATTAGCTAGGCTTTGAATAGCATTAATATAAAGGTGTCTTCCATCATCATCATCGCAGCTAGTAAGTGTTGATACTTATTATTTGCCAGGCACCATTTTCTAAGTTCATTACACTCATTTAATCTTCACAATGTAAACTAACTAGAATGTATATTCTATGAGAACAGGAAACCTATCTTACATTCTTGGTGTTTGGGACATGGAAGGTGCTCAAAAAATAATTGTTGAAAGAATGAATGAAATTTTGTAGATACCAGAAATAAGAATGCTAGCAAATAAATGTTTAAAATTATGTACCTATGATTAAAATGTATGGAACAGAAAAATTGTGCAGTTTCATTGAAAATATCTAATATGTGCCTTGCCATTAAAATGCAACTTTCTTATAAACATGTTATTTTATTTCAGTAGACACTTATTGAGTACCAACTCTGTTATAGGTAGGGTCCATGCTAGCTAGATTCGGCATATAAATATCAAATATCAGTATTCCTTTGTCCTTAGAGAAATTATAATCAAATGCCCTGTTTTGCCTTCATGAAGTATAAATTATGCCTTAGATAACAATATCAAGCAACTCCTTTAAACTTAAATCTGTTTTATTTTTCCAATATTTTAGATGATTTTATTTAATTAGATGGTTAGTTAATTATGTGGCTAAAATTGTGGGATTTCTGATCAGATATAACTTATGTAAATGAACATAATCAGTATGTTACATTTAGATGGCATTTGTATGTATATATTTGTATCTTGGTTTGATGAGCTTAACGCTTTACAAATGTAATACCTCACTTAAATTTTTTAAAATTAGCATTAACAGAGAAAACCTATGCAGAAGTAAGAATATATATATATATATATCAATAATAGAAGAAAGTTCTTTAATGCGTATTTCAATTGCAAATTAACATACTTTAACTTCAGCAAGCATTTTTACAGAGCTCAGATGGTGATACAAACCCTTGGAAAATTTATTTCATTTTAGAGTTTATATTTCAGAGGTTGGATTCACATCTATTCTGAAACAAGTATACATGAAGTACATTAACATTTTCTGCATAATGCCAGAAGGGACTGGAATAACATTCCAAGATTTTTATAAATCAGATGCTAGAGCAGGTGTGGATATACAGCTAAAAAATTTACAATTCAGTCCAGATGTAGTTATATTAAAACCATAAAATTATTTAGCTGAATGTGTGTAGGGAGGGGAGCATGGAGAGTGCATTAAATCAAGCTAAGAAGATAATCAGATATTTAAATTTGGAAATTCATTATATTCTAATATTAAAGATTATTTAATCTTTAAAAATAGCTTTTTAAAAACTATATAATGTATAAACCTCCCTTGTATTTTTTTAAATTCTGAACATTAAACCAATCCAATATAATATGAAGATAATTGCAACTTATAGGAGCTTATAAAATATTACAAATTATGGATGGGTAAGATAGGAGTAGTCTTAAATTTGATTTTTTCCCCTAAATATAGTAATTTGGTTTGCTATTACACCAGGAAAACTAAAATGCACTTTAATATTCTATATTTGTGTAGTTCTTTATGGGTCCCTGTATTTTATCTTGTCAATTTTCCTAATGCTCTAAGGTAGTTAAGTAAGGCTATCATCTTTCTATTTTACAGATGAAGTAATTGGGTCAAAGAAACTAATTAACTTGTCCAAAGGGCCTTTAAAACACATAAACAGAGCCAGAAAGCAGAAGTGTTTGATTCCTGGGTCAGTATTTTTTTTCAACTGAATCACATTGCTCATTATGACTTTTTCACTTTAACAGAGGAGCTACTAGTTAAGGAATGCAGTACTTATACATGGTACAACATAAATGAAACTCAAAAACATGCTAAGTCAAAGAAGTCAGATATGAAAGATTACATATTGTATGGTTCTATTTATATGAAATGTCCATTACTATAGACACAGAAAGTAGATTGGTGATTGGTGGGCTAGGGGCAGAAAGGTAAGGGAAGTGACTGTTAATGACTATGAGGTTTCTTTTTTGGGGTGATGGAAATGCTTTAAAATTAGAGTGTGGTGGTGATCATGAAAGTCTATAAATAACCTAAAAATCACTGACTTACTCATTTAAACAGTTGAATTTTATATTTAAATTATCTCTCAATAAGATAAAAAATTCAACAGATGTTAAAATACTATGTACAAAATAATTTTATTCAAATAAATTTGTGCATTGTTTATTGTGCCAGAGAGTTTACTGAAAGAAAAAAATCAAAGTTTTTTCATTTGGAATAAATTTGAAAGTTGCTCAAATATATTTTAGGAAGGATATAATATTGAAGTGATTTATCTGAACTTTGTCTTCCAATATTTGTGACTACTGACAAAAAGTAAAGGACACTTTATTCTACCAGGTGGGAGGAAAATCATTTAAGTGGACTGATTTGTGGGTCACAATGACTTCTGAGAGGATTGTTATCAACTGAGATAAATTGTGCATTTTGAAAGTTATATCAGTGTGAACTAAACATAAAGTTACAAAACTTGTGTAAATAAATCTTTAAAAAGGAACCAAGAATTTAGTTTCTACAATTTTATCTTATATGTTCACTTTCCTATGAAAAGATTAAATTTTGGCATTAAGATTTAGGTTGCTATTAACAGCCTATTATTTGCTCTTAAATCACTATTAAACTATATAGACCAGAGTTTGCACTTGTATTTAAATTTTTGAGTGTCTATATTTCAAAAGATAAAGGGAAAATACAGGAGAAACAAAGTTAAAAGTTTTTAATGTAGAAAAGTAATGATCAATAAGACTATATACTTGAATTAAAGTTGAAATTGTTCAATGGTTATTTAAAAGAAAAACATCAGAATATAAAAATAAGAACATTTATTTAGCTTTGGAAACAAACAAATGGTATCAGAGTTAATAGATTTACATCAGTTATAGCCTGATGGAACCTCTGAGGCCTTAGTCCAACACATCTGTTGCCTATGTGTGGACACATGCTCATCGGGGCTAAATGTCAGAGTCACCTGGCTAATGTATGGAAGGGCATCACCTTCTGATTCTTGGCCTGGCAAGCCAATTAATACCATGATAGTGGGGAATGTTGGGTGGGGGGGCAAAGGCTGAAAGACATAACAGAGAGGTAGTTATAGTTTAAAATGCAGAAAACTCTATTCTAAAAGTAAGAGATATGGGAATATAAAATATTAGAACTTTTAAAATTTATTTATAAGGAAACACAATAATGATGTATGTAGTATTTAGCATAAGTTAAAAATTTCACAATATAAATAAGTATATTTTCTAAACTCATTTTACTAGGCTAGCATTACCCTGACCAACCAGACAAGGGCACTACAAGAAAAGAAAGTTACAGATCAATATCCCTGAAAAATATATCTATGTTATGTATGTTATGTATGCTCAATAAAATAATACCAAACTGAATTAAAAAACACATTAAATATCTCATACACCATGATCAAACTGGATTACTTCAGAGACATAAGGATTGTCCAACATCCATAAATCAATCAATGTGATACACCACAGTAAAAAAATGAAGGATAAAAATCATGTGATCCTCTTGATAGATACAGAAAAAGCATCTGACAAAATTCAACATCCATTTATAATAAAAAGTGTCAATAAAGTGGGTATCTCAACATAATAAAGGCCTTATATATGACAAGTTCATAGCTAACATCATATTCAATGGTGAAAAGTTGAAAGCATTTCTCTAAGATCAGGAATAAGACAACAATGCTCACTCTTGCCAATTTTTATTCAACATAGTACTGGAAATCCCAGCCACAGCACTCAGGCAAGAAAAAGATATAAAAGGCATCCCAACTGGAAAGGAAAATTGTCACTTTATGCAGATGACATGATATTATATATAGAAAACCCTAAAGACTCCACTGGAAAACTGTTAGGACTAATAAATTAATTCAGTAAATTTGCAGGATACAAAATCAGTATCTATTGCATTTTTATACACTAATAATGAACTACCAAGAGGAGAAATTGGGAAATAATCCCATATGCAATTGCATCAAAAAGAATATAATACTCAGGAATAAATTTAACCAGGGAGGTAAAACACTGAAAACTATAAGACATTGATGACAGAAATTCATTACAAAAGAACACACAAATAAATAAATGGAAAGATTTCTCATAGTCATGGATTGGGAGAATTGATGTTATTAGAATATCCATACTACCCAAAGCAATCTACAGATTCAATGCAATCCTTATAAAAATTGCAATGACATTTTTCACAGAAATAGAACAAATAATCCTAAAACTTGTATGGAACCACAGAAGACCCTGAATAGCCAAAGTAATCTTGAGAAAGAAGAACAAATCTGAAGGCATCACAGTCCCTGATTTCAAACTTTAATTAAGAAGTTATAGTCATCAAAACAGTTCTTTTGGCATAAAAACAGACATATAGATAGATCAGTGGAGCAGAATCAAGAGCCCAGAAACCTATGCACATATGGACAATTAATTTACAACAAAAGAGCCGAGAATAAACAATGTCAAAATGACAGTCTCTTCAATAAACAGTGCTGGGAAAACTGGACAGTCACATGCAAAAGAATGGAACTGGGCCATTATCTTACACCATACACAAAAATTAACTCAAAATGGATTAAAGAGTTGAGTGTAAGACCTGAAACCATAAAACTCCTAGAAGAAAACACAGGCAGTAAATTCTTTGACATCAGTCCTGACAATGATTTTTTGGATTTGACACCAAAAGCAAAGGCCATAAAAGAAAATCAACAAGTGGGACCACATCAAACTAAAAAGCCTTCACGCAGTAAAGGAAACAATCAGCAAAATCAAAAGCAACATACCAAATGGGAGAATATATTTGCAAATCATGTATCTGGCAAGGGGTTATTAACCAAAATACATAAAACACTCATACAACTCAAAAGCAAAAAAACAAAGACTGACTAAAAAATGGGCAGAGGATCTCAACAGACATTGTTCCAAAGAAGACATACAGATGGCTAGCAGGCACATGAAAAGGCCTCAACATCACTGATCATCGGAAATGCAAATCAAAACCACACCTGTTAGAATGGCTATTATCAAAATGACAAGAAATATCAAGTGGGCAAGAATGTGGAGAAAAGAGAACCCTTGTATACTGCTGATGGAATGCAAACTTGTACAGCTACTGTCGAAAACAGTATGGATGTTCCTAAAAACTTAAAAATAGAACTACCATATGATGCAGCAATTCCACTTCCAGGTATTTATCCAAAGAAAATGAAAACACTACCTTGAAAAGATACACGCACATCCATGTTTATTGCAGTATTATTTACAACAGTCCGATTATGGAAGCAACTTAAGGGCCTGATAAATGAGTGGAAGAAAATGTGGTACATATATATATATATACAATGGAATATTGTTCAGCCATTAAAAAAAGATGAAATCTTTCCATTTGCGACAACATGGATGGATCTTGAGGACAGTATGCAAAGTGAAATAAGTCAGAGAAAGAGAAATACCATATGATCTTATGTGCAGAATCTAAAATATAAATATAGTTCATGTTAGTCAAAAAAGCACAATGTGTTAATTCATTTATTAAGAGAGAGAACCTAAGAGAATAAGCAACAACTAAGAGCATGGATAATAACAGGTCACAGTATAGAAGTTCAGGTGAGATGAGTTAAGAGATTGAGGACACAGAGGGAATAAATGGTATGGAGGTCGAATGTTGTGAAGGAATAAAAAGGGAGGTGGTGGGTGGGGCAGAGAATTAGGCAAGAAAAATAGAAGGAAGATGTTCAACTAGTGCTAGAAAGGAAGCCTTACTGTGATGCTAATCACTTAAAGCTGGTTCTGCAATTGTGGAGAAGCTGGTGAAATGGCTCATAGGGAGGAGTATAAACCAGCCAAATGCTTAGAACTGGATTTAAAATTACTAACTATAATAAGCCACTTACAAAGCTCATATGAAAAAGTGAATTTGAATATTTTCTATTGTATCCTTTGAACAAATAATTATGTTTCTTAAAAACAACACACAGCAAGAGTGAAGAAATGAGTGGTATTTTAACTATTTGCCCAAAGAAAATCTAAAATGCTATATCCATTTTGTTAATCCAGTAATTTATCTGGGGAGAAGATATTCACTGTGATGTATTGGATTTTCCTCTTCTCAAATGATTGGCATGATTTCTGAAAAGATATTTATCTAGAAAAAGATATGATGTTGATTATCAAGTTAAGAGAAAATCTTAAGGACATTAATTGGTTAGTAGTGGAAAAATTAGGCATGCATTTCAAAGAAAGCAGAATAAAAAGTAAGATTGTTGAAGTTCATGAAAATTATGAAAGAAAATGAAATAATAAGGCAAACTAAACAAAACAACTTGAATGACAACAAAATTGGAGCTAGACAAAGCTGTAGGCTATTTTTAATATAGAACAACAACAAAAAAAAACCTGTCAAGGATAGCTGAAGAGTGCCAACACATACAACCCATGTGGGGCTAAGAGGTCAGAAGCCTCATGCAGACCCATGACGAATGGCAGAGCACCTGCACACCAGCGGTCAAGATGAAGACAAGGTCATTTGGTTGGCATGTGGTGGATGTCCAATAAATACTTGCTAAAGAAATGAGTTAATCCTGGGACATGGTCAGCCCAGGGCCAACAGATGGGAACAGATGTGTTGTGGCAACAGGCTAGTGAATAGGTTAATGGACAGTGGGCAGAGATTAAGTTAGATTATAAAAAGTAGAAAATAGGTAGAGAGGAGGGAACAGAGGAGTGTGCTTGGACCACTGGAAGTGGGAACACCTGAAAAAATCCCCCATGGACCCTAGAGGGAAGAAGAAAGTGAACTAGGTTTGGGATACAGTGCTGACAAGACCTGAGATAGAAGCTTTACTGTCTTGCCTGCACTTGTTTTCTTAAGTCACTGTTACTACTTTTATAAAATGAACTGGAAAGAAACAATGATCTGTGCAATCAGTTCACCAGACGGGTATTTGTGGATAAAGCAAGAGGTAAATTTATGAACATTTTTCCAAATGTTCTGACAATTTCCATACTAAGACTCTGACATGGGAGTAAGATTGTTGTGGGGCAAAAAAAACAAAACAGAAACAAAACTAGGTGTCCTTCATGGATTAGTTCAACGGAAGTGATACTTATTATCACTAGTGGAGAGTAGCTTTAATGATCCTTCCCACCCTGACCTACCAATTTTAAATGGTTTCAACCAAGAGAGATATAACGGATAGCTTTTAAAATGGTTTCTTTCTCTGATAACATAGTTTGGGTGTTACCCATAGATTGAGTCTGTTCAAAACCAGCAGCAAAAGTGAAACCCTAATTTAGTCTTGAAATTACACGCCACTTTGCTCTGCAATCACACTGTCCCTTAGCTGAGTCTATTCTACCTCTATAACTATACACCTCTACATGGAGTACTGAATATATCAGAATCTCCAGTTGTGCTTTTGATTTCAGTATAGACTACTCAATGAAGGCGAGGCCTTAATGAGTATAAAACTATGGCTAATTAGTACTATGTTGTTTTGGTGAGATTCTTTATTGTAGGAGGTTCTTTATTGTGAGCTAAATCTTCTAAGATGTGTAGTTTTTTCTCTTTTGAAGAAATTTTTTTCCTTTTTTTATTGAAGTATTGTTAATATACAATCTTATATTGGTTTCAAGTATACAACATAGTGGTTCAACAGTTACCCATATTATTAAATCCTCACCCCAACTGGTGAGGTTACTATCTGTCAACAGAGAAAGATGTTACAGAATCATTGACTATATTCTCCATGCTGCACTACCATCCCTGTGACCAACTTATATTATGACTGAGAATTTTTGTGCCCTTTTATCCCCCTCACCCTCCCCACCCTCCCACTCCAACACCACCCCTGTGGTAACCATCAGTCACTTCTCAGTGTCTATGAGTCTACTGTGGTTTTGTGCATTCTGTTTTGTTTTGTTTTGTTATTTCACAAATAAATAAAATCATATGGTATTTGTCTTTTTCCACCTGGCTTATTTGACTGAGCATAATACCCTCTAGGTGCATCACCAGAAAAAAATTTAAAAGAGGGGAAAAAGTCACTCATATTTCCATCACCCTAAAATTTATTTTTATATCTTTATGTTCTCTTCTGATTCCAATTCACAAACATACCTATTTTGGCATAATTTTAATTACAACACACATTCAATTTTGTGGATTTTTTCACTATGTAATATTGTAATTATAGCATTTTCCCATGTTCATACCCAGTGAGGGCTCATACTCTCATTTTTAAAATCTGAAAAATGTTCCAAGTGATGGTATGTGATAATTTACTATCCATTTCATTATTTGTTGGAGCTAAATTATTTCTAATCGTTCACACTTAAAAATATGATCTTTGAATATGAATAATTTTATTATTCTGCAGTTTCCTAAGCATAAATTCTCAAGATGACAAGGTCACAAACATTTTTATGATTACAAAAACACAGTAATTTTTATCACCAAAGGAAGGGAAACTTTACCATTAAAGTCTTCATACTAATTTAAAAGGAGTTTCGGTGTTTTATTTCTGTCATTCAGTTACTACTGGTTACACGTTTTGCGCTTCCACATTGTATTTCCTGTGTTGTCTGCTTTTGTTTCTCGACCATTTGCCTGCTTGGGGTGGTGGAGTTTCCTTATACAACTGAATAAATTATTTTTATGGTATGGCTAGTAACCCTTTGAATACGGTATATGTCATAAATATTTTTTGACCGTCTTCTATTTTTGGTTTGTTTGGCAGTTTTGGAAGTCAGAGATTCTACATTTTTTATAGGCAAGAAATCTTACACTCTGCAGTTTTTAAAGTGCTGCTTCATTCCCCCGTGATTAGAATAAGTTCTATATCTTTTTTTTTTTGGTGTTAGTTTTTCCTGTCATTATTTCTTAGTTAATCTGAGGTTTGTCTTGGTGTATTTGGTTTATTTTTAGTTATCCCTACATCACTTTTTACATAATTTTGCTTTTTCCCATTTATCAATGATCTTTATATTAAAATATGATTCTCCTTCTAGATTTGTTCTTCGGTTCTAAAAATGTACATTGTCATTTTTACAGCTGCAACACACTCCTATAATAATACATTGTAAATATGCCAGGGCTAGGTGACCACACATGATTCTTACCTTCCAGACTATTTAAAAAATGTATTTTTCCCAAGATCTGACTTGAGAACAATTGACACCAAGCAGCAGAAACAGCAGAGAATCCGTTGGATCAGGCAGTGTTGAGTGTTTTAGGGACACAGCAGCCACATCCTCCCCAGACAGTTCTTGTGGATGATTTTGGCTATGTTTCTGGTAGCCTAGCTTCACTGGGTTCCTGGCCAGTTTCTAAGTCTGGTTCTTACACTGTCTCAGACATTCTGAGTATCTAAATAATATCCTTTTGAAAACTGAACAGCTACACGCAGGAGAATAAAACTGGATTACTGTCTAACTCCATACACAAAAGTAAACTTAGAATGGATTAAAGATCTAAGTCTAAGACATGAAACCATAAAACTCTTAGAAGAAAACAAAAGCAAAAATCTCTTGAACATAAACATGAGCAATTTTTTTCTGCACACATCTCCCCAGGCAAGGGAAACAAAATAAAAATTGAACAAGTGAGACTATATCAAACTAAAAAGGCCACCTTCAGTATGGGAGAATGTATTTGTAAATGATTTATCCAATAAGGTGTTAACATCCAAAATACATAAAGAGCTCATATACCTCAACACCCAAAAACCAATTAAAAAATGGGCAGAGGACCTGAATACATTACAGATGGCCAACAGGCACATGAAAAGATGCTCCACATTGCTCATTATCAGGGAAATGCAAATCAAAACCACAGTGAGATATCACCTCACACCAATTAGAATGGCCACTATCCAAAAGACAAGAAATAACAAGTGTTGATAAGGATGTGGAGAAATAGAACCCCCCTTACCTACACTGTTGGTGGGAATGTAAACTGGTACAGCCAGTGTGGAAAGCAGTATGGTGGTTCCTCAAAAAAGTAAAAATGAAAATACCATACAGTGCAGTAATTCCACTTCTAGGAATTTATCCAAAGAAAACAAAATCTGTGATTTGAAAAGATATATACATCCCTATGTTTACTGCCACATTATTTACATTAGCCAAGATATGGAGGCAAACAAAATGTCTATCAATAGATGAATGGATAAAGAAGATGTGGCACATATACACATGGAATAGTATATTCAACCATAAAAAGAAAGAAATCCTGCTATTTGCAACAACATGGATGGACCTACAGGGTATTATGCTAAGTGAAATAAACCAGGTGGTGAAAAAAAGACAAAACCATATAATTTCACTTAAATGTGGAATATAAAAACAAAACAAAATGAACAAAATAGCAGTCGACTCACAGATACTGAGAAGTGACTGGTGGTTACCATGGGGCAGGGTTGGGGTGGGGGTGAGAGTGAGGAGGATAAAGGTGCACAAAAATTCTCAATTGTAATATAAATACCATTGTCACAGGGATGGTAATACACAATGGGGAATTTAGCCAATGATTCTGTAACATCATTCTATGTTGACAGACAGTAACTGCATTAGTTGGGGTGAGGGTTTAATAATGTGGTAACTGTGGAACAACTGTACTGTACAATAGAAACTAACGTAAGATTGAATATTAACTATACTTTAATTAAAGAAAATAATATCCTTTCAATTCTTTTGTGATTAAATTAGAGTTAGTTTCTGTTACTTGCAACTAAGAAACCTCACCAATGCACCTCTTTTAAATTAAGTCATTTTGAATTTTTTAGTATGCTACAGTGTGAAATCCTTTTCCTCACTGTTTTTTTAAACTAGTACCAGATTTGCCTCATCATAGGAACCAGCTGAAACACCTATTAAAAATATTCTTAATCCTGGAGATACTAACTCAGTATGTTTGGACTGATATGCAAGAATCTGCATTTTCAATAGTTTTTTTTACGCCCCCTCCCCCATTTTTATTCTCATTTCTTAAGTCTAAAATGAACAGCATGACATATTCAGGGTCTTATTTTATTTATAACTACATCTAATTTCATAAATAGCTAATATATTCAAGGAGGCCAAAAAATTTTAAATATCAAATGAACAGTTGAAATTGTCATGTTGATATTCATAATATAAATAGGCCTATAATATTCCTTTATTTTTAATATTTTTGTCTGATTTTTAGTAACAGGGTTATCTTGGCCTTGTAGAATGAGTTGGGAAATGTTACCCAGTTTTTGGTTGTTTAGAAAATATTGCATAAAATTAGGATCCTCTGCTCTTTGAAAGTTGGTAGAATTTACTTGTAAAACAAAACTGGCCTTTTCTTTGTGAGAAAACATTGCTTTGATTTCTTTAATAGTGATAGGACCATTTAATTTTTTGAGTAAGTCTTGGTAAGATACATATATGATATGTTTTTCTAATAATATGTCCACTTCATTGAAAGTTTTAAAGTTGTTGGCATAAGATTGTTGATACATCCACTTTCATTTCTTTTTTTACTCTATCAGTAGTTACTGCCCCTCTTTCATTCCTTATATTTTTTCAGTTGTGTCTTCTCTCTTCTTCTGGTCAAACTTGCTAGAGGTTTGTCTATTTTATTGGTTTAAAAAATGTTTTGTTGATCTTTATCATACCTTTGTTTTCTACTTCACTGACTGCTGCTCTTTATTATATGTGTTTCTTCTTTGTTCTTTTAGTTTATTCTTTCCTTCTTATGTAAATATTTAAAATTGCACATCTCCCCCAAGGTACCACATTGGCTGCATCCCACAAATTTTGATATATAGTGTTTTTAATATCATTTAATTATAGATACTTTATATCTGTTAATAATTTCTGCTTAAACCCAAAAGTTATTTAGCAGCATATTCTTGCAAAATTGTGAATGAGAAAAGGTTGCCCCCACTATCACTATTCTATTCAACATTGTATATGAAGTGCTAGACAGTACATATGTGTCATGAGTGATCTAACTGAATACTCCTGAGAGCCATGAAAAAAACAGAAAGACAAGGAGAGAAATCAAGCAAGCATCCAGGTAAAAGAACAAGCTACCTTTAAAGGAAACAGAATCAGAGCTGCAACAGACTTCCCACTGGTAACACTGAAAACTAGAAGTGAAAGCATTGACACCTACAGCCCACTGAGATCAAAGAACCCAAGGATCCCACACCTAGTTGAGATTCCATCACATCCATCAAGTTGAGAATTAAATTTCATTTTGTATTTCTAATGAACATTTTAAAAACTTGTGTACTTAACATAAAGAAAAGCTTAACAATTCAAAGAGGCATTATAAGTCACATTATTTAATCAGAATACCCCCAATTAAATACACAATAAAAAAAGTGATTCCCTTTCAAAACAATTAACTACCTGGAAATTACGAAATATACTCCTAGATAATCCTTTGATCGTAGGGAAAAAATGAGAAATTACAAAGTATTTAGATAGTACTGAAAAGGAGAAAAATTTGTATTAAAAGCTATGAGACATAGAGACATTTTCACTCAAAAGTTAAAATTGTACCTTTAAATGCCATTATTATTACACAAAAAAAGATGAGAAATGAAAGAACTATGTAGTCCCTTCAGTTCACAAGTCTGAAAAATAAAAACAAAAACAAAAACAAAAACAGGAAGAGGAAATGAGTAAATATAGAAGTAAAAAGCAATGTTATGAAAAATAAAAGTAGTAGAGAAAGCATACGAAATATAGAAGCTGGTCACTTGAAAAGACCAAAAAATAAAGGCTTTCCGTACCTGATAAATAATAAAAGATAAAAATAGATAAGATTAAAAATCAGAAAGCAGGTATAACCACAGAGAATATATTTTAAAAATTAAGAGTATTACATGAAATCAAGATGTAAATGGGGGGCCAGGAGGAGCTGGTCCATAGGGTTGTCACCTCCTCAGGCCTCTGTGGAGTCAGGCATGCTTGGACCGGACTAACCGGGAAAATATCCTGGTTGGGCTCTGCTCTGGGGCAGAGGGGCTGTGAGTGCTGGCTTCCTGCTCAGTGGGTCCTGTGAGGTGGGAGATTCCTAGTGGGGCAAGCCCTGAGGTGCCTCACTGGCCCCTTTCCCTACACCCAGGAAGGGGGATCTCTCCCCTGGTGTGGGAAGTGGTCTGGGGACACCTGGCAGAAATTTGCAGCGGCTTCCAGAAGGCTTTTCCCTATTAGTAGAGTTCAAAGGAAATCTCCCAGGAGACCAGTTCCCACGAGTCCAGAGGCATAGGCAGTGCTCAGCCCAAACAGGACTGCCGCCTTTGGGTTCATCTGCCTAAGTCCTCTGGGACCAAGGTGTTGGGACCATAGGACTGGCTGAGGTGGGGGACCTGATGCACTGTCAGGTGGCCTTTTGCCCCTTTTGTGACTGGTACTGCACTGAGTCCTGACCCTCCTGCTGAGACAGGGACTGTGGGTGTAGTTAGAGTAGGGGGAGGGCCTCTGGAAAAAGCAAGGCAGAATACTTGCAGTCAGAGCAATGTCACTACATGCAAGGAAACCCCCTACCAAAACTCTGTGTTAAACATTGAGCTCTAGAGTCATTCTTCAGTAAGATCAGTTGGTCTTCCCCAGATAAAGAAGAGTACCCCATGTTGTTATTAGGCTAATCACGTGTAAGATTGACTTTAGCATGCTAAAAGGCCCAGGCCTGTGTGCTGTCTTTCCTCTTTCAGATCTGATGGGGTGGTTTTGCAAAGCGGGCAACTAATTTAGCATGCAGACCCAGCTATAAACAACATAGTAAAAGGCAGGAAAGATTCCACCTTAAAGATAAGATTGCATTTTAACACCCAGGAAGTCTGGAAAGCAGGATTCTTAACTCACTCTTTAGCAAACAGACAATACCTCAGCCCACCTTGGGGGCTGGGCAGGCCACCTTTTGACATGCCCCTAGACCAAGATGCCGGTATCCCAGAGAGAGATCAGGGCAGGGAATTCCTTGTGTTAAGTTAATTCGGGGTGTTCAGACACCACATAGCAGGTCCACACCCCTAAGCCTTTTTTTCATGTTCTCGAAAAATCCTCATCTGCCTATAAAATACCCTAGACAACGCACCACACTGGACTCTCTTGTCCCCTCCTGGTGTGAGCCGGGAGCTCTGTCCTTTCACTTTATTTCTAAATAAAAGCCTGTACCTTGCTCTCCTAAAAAAAGTATTACATGATATATTATAGGTACAAATTTGAAATCTTAGAGAAAATGAATGATTTCCTGACAAAATATAAATAATAAAAACTGATCTGAGAAGAATTGAAAATATAAACTGTCAAATTGCTACAGAAAACTCTGGAAATACTAAATAACCACTATTGAAAGAGGCATGGGAATCAGTTGAGTTCATAAGTGAATGTTACCTGATGATACTGGATTTATAATCAAATTTCATCTAGCTTTTAAGAAACAGGTAATCCAATGTTACTAAATCTAGTTAATTGTGAAATTCACTTAATTTTAACACAAACTCTGATAGAATTAGTGCTCCCTAATAAAGAAAAGTTTAGAAATCAATCTTGCTTATAAATACATGTACTGGATTTGCAAATAAACTGTAACTATGTAGAAAATGATACACTAAGAAGTAAATGATGTAGGCATTAGTCCATAAAGACAAAAGTGCTTCAATATCAGGAGATTTAATAATAGTAATCCATTTTACCAGTTGGTTAAAGGAGGAAAAACATGCTATTATATCAATAGATGCTGAAAAGGCATTTAACAAAATCCAAAAGCATTTCTAATAAAATATCTAAGTAAAACTGGAATAGAAGGAAAGTATTTAATTCAAAATAAAGAATATTTACCAAAACCAAACATCAAATATACTTCCAACTGGCAAAACACCAAATGATTTCATTTAAAATCAGGAAGTAAATATGCTCACTGTCAATATTATTTAACACTGTCACAGAGGTTCAAGTGAACTTAAGAACATATAGACAAAACAAAACAAAATAACTGACATAAACATTGGAAGAGCAAAGATGAACTCTTTTTCAGGGGTGTTGGGGCTGATGATATAATCATGTAACTGTAAAATCCAAGAGACAGTAATAAGAAACTAGAATCAATATGAAAATTTTATAAATTGATGATATAAAACAGATGGACAAAAACCAGCAGCTTTCTCTATTCTATCAACAAATATCAAGAAACTGAAATAGAGAAAATAGTCTGTTCACAGTAGATGCAAAAATGATCATAAATTTAACAAGAATGGCAAAGAAACATTTTTAAATAAAACTAAAAAATCACATTAAAGAACATAAAACATTTAAAGAAAAAGAAAAAATACCATATTCTTGAATGAGAAGACTTTTCTAATATTAAGAGGACTTAATATCTCTAAATTAGTATATAAGTATGATGCAATTCTAATTAGAATCCCTGTCAGGATTAGAATTGAATGAAGTTATCTTAAAGTTTATGTGGAAGAATAATTGCCTGTGAATATATAAGAAAAGTATGAAGACTGGAGGACAAAAACTTTACTAGGTATCTATCAGAGACTGGACTAGAGTTAAATAAAGGATCTTAAAATTCTAATCAAAGACAACTGCCTCCAAATATTTAAAAGGTAAGAACAGTGGAGACAGGGAAGGCTCACCAGCGGTAAGAATACACTATTAAGTCATTATATTCCAATTAACATATTAATTATATATCAAATAAATTAGTGGAACAGAAGAGAGAATAATAATAGATGCTAGCATATATGAAATTTTAACATATGACAGATTATAGTTCTATTTAGTGGAAAAAGGACAGATCACTTAATATGTAATACTTATATAACTGGCTCTTCATTTGGAAAGAATAAAACTGGACCCCCATATCTCACACTATATAAAAATAAATTCCATGTGTATTAGTGACATAAATGAAAGAAAATCCATGTAACTAATATATGCAATCAAAGAATGAGAGGGACTGTTTTAACCAAGAATAACAAGAAACAATAAAAGATAGCAATTTTATCATACCAGAATGAAAAACTTTGATATAGTGGAATTTGCCAAAAAAAGTCAATAGACATACATGAGAAAAAAATTTTATGTTGAAGATAGTTACTATATAATATATACTGCTTTTAAATTATCAAGTAAGATCCTAATAATGTAACAGAAAATTAGCAAAATCTATGGGTAGGTAGTTCACTGAAGAAAAAATTAAAATATCTGATTTTTAAATTTATATCTGGTTTTATACTGTTTCCAAGTTCATGTATTGACTCCTTATTTTCTCTTCCAATACCAGTTTCTGTCCAGATTTCCCTAGTCTGTCATGTACTCCAATTATTAAAGTCTCCCAAACAAAGAGGTTTAGAGTCCTCTGTGATTTTCTTCTCTCCCCTGTCTACTCAGCCCAATGTCCACCTCCCTAGTCCTAGCTCGTCCTCTCACCCCCGATTCTGGCTTAGCCTTCACGCTGTGGCCATGGAGAGGGCCAAGGAGACAGTGGGACCAGCAGGGGCTTTGGAAGCTGATGACCAGGTTTGCTTTCAACCCTTGCCATTTACCAGCAATGTGGGAACAGGCATGTTATCTCTCTGGGCCTTGATTCTCTCCTCTGTTAACATGGGGTAATTATACCTGCTGTTCATGGTCACTGTGAGAATTGATAAAAGTAAGTTAATCCAGGGCTAGCATGGTGCCCAGTACACATTAGGACCTAAAAAATGTTAGTTCCCTTACCTACTTCAGTTGTATGGCTAGTCTAGGGACCGGGCTACCAACAAATATATTTTCTAAAGGGCTACCTGGCTTCAACTGCTGGACACTCAGAACACCTCCATTCATGGCTAAGAGCTTAATTTTGCTAAAACACTGCTTGCATTATATTTTTCTCCTGATTACCAATTTTCAATGATTCCTTATTGCTTTCAGGGAAAAGTGCAAACCCCACAGCCTTACTGCCCAGACCCTCATTCCTCTGAGGTAGAAATTTTAAAAATCTTGCCCAAGGTGCTCCAAACACAACTTGTAATCTTTTCACTGGCAAAATAAAGGAGTGTCTAAATATTTGGATTCACCTTACATAACAGCATATGCTGTACTTTTCTTCAGTACTCTAAACTGCTGTCCACTGGAAATAATGATATACAAAAGTAAATTCCACTTTGTTTTCCTAAAATCTAACTTTGTATTTGAAATGTCTTTAATGTGTTTTACTTGCCTTACCACTCTAAATGGCAAAAGGATGATAGCAAACATGGATCACACACAGTTATTGACATAGTTACTAATAACTAGACATATCTGCAACACAAACTAATTAAAACAAGTTTGCTGTGATACAGCAATAAAGAGAAATAAACATTTAGACATGTCTCATAATAGCTAGTTGCTAACAATAGGAAAAATAATTTTCTTGTACCTAGTACTTCTTTTTGCAAGTCATGGCATCTGGTTTGCAAATTTACTTCCTGTTGCTTGGATGTTTCAATCCGCTTAGATCTCAGTATCGCTGCATCTGACAACAGTTTCAGATTTTTCATTTCCTCTTCAAGGCATACCTTATTTCTCTGGGACACGGTCAAACTTTTATTTAGTATCTGTATTTCTGTAAAGAAAATTCGAAGTTTACCAAAAGGCAGCATTGAATCACAAAACGTTTCTTCAAAAAATAATTACTTTCTTTTACAAAATTAATAGTTGGAAGTCAAGATGACTTTTCTGAAAGTATGGCACCTAACCAAAAATTTAAATTTAGTAGTTATCCTGAAAAAGAAATGATTGTGTTGCAAAATGATGCATGAAACGCTTTAGTAGTTTTTTTTTTTAGCCTTTAAATTGTATGAAATGACAATCCAGCCTACTTTTTAAATGCTGCCATAAGTGAATAACATAATATCTGTGTAATGTTCTGGGCTTTATTGAAATTAAATTGCTTTCTTGGCAACATGATTCAGAAAAGTAAATTTAAATATGCTAGCATGAACTAGTTGGGTGGCATTTCTAAGAGAGAAGGTGAAATACATTCCATACAAATTATGAAGAAAGATAAGATGGAGAGGAATGAAAGGATGCAGTGTCTGACACTAATAAATTTATGGGCAGAAAGTGTTAGTTAAGATATCTTAATAGGGACTTCCGGGAAGATGGCGGTGTGAGCAGGGCGGCAGAAATCTCCTCCCAACACTATATTTATATAAGAAAACACAGCAAATACATCTATTCCTGAAAGAGAGACGAGAATACACAGGAAAGCGCACAGCGTGCAGCTACACCCGAGAGCACTCGGCACCCCAAGAGGCGGGTAAGATACGGAGCCGCGACCCGGCGGGACCCGAGCCCTCCCCCACCCCAGCGCACCGGCGGGAGGAGAGGATTCAGAGCCGGGAGGGAGTGGAAGTGCACCCCGCGAAGTAGCCAGCCCCGGGGATCTGCGCGGGGAGCGCTGACCCACATTGCGCAGTGCAGTGGAGATTGGAGAGACAGAGGGGCAGGATCTGAGCGGGGAACGCGCCAGGGGGCTTGCAGCCGGCTCCGGGAAGGAAAAAAAAAAGCGCGCGCTTTCCTCAGCGTCTTAAAGACACAGGAGCCCAGCGGAGGAGCCGGATTGCCCCAGCACACTCAGCCCAGCAGGCTGGGAGTCCTGGGGAGTTTCAGACGCCTTAGCTGGCGACTGGGGAAGCGTAGCCATACTTACACTTCTCACTGAGATCAACAGCCTCCTATTCGTTCCCACCCCTGCCAGAGCGATAAAGGGCCCTGCGGAGCGGCGCAGTCACAGCTGTGGAATAGTGGGGCAATAGCGCCACCTACAGCATTCCCACAGAATCTACGTCCAGTGGGCTCTTTTTGTTGTTTTTTTGTTTTGTTTTTTCTTTTCTTTCTTTTTTTCTTTCTTTCTTCTTTTTTCTTTTTTTTTCTCTTTTTTTTTCTTCTCTTTTTAAAGTCTTAAAGAGCCCAGCTGACATACGTGGCAACTATCAGTGACCAAATCATACAGCCATGAAAAGACAGAGGAATATGGTTCAGACCAAAATCAACGAGACAACCCCAGAGAGGGAGTCTGAAGGGATGGAAATGCACAGCCTCCCTGAAAAAGAATTCAGAATAAAAGTCATAACCATGCTGATGGACCTACAGAGAAATGTGCAAGAGTTGAGGGAGGAAGTGAGGGAACTGAGGAAAGACAATACAGAAATCAGACAAGCGATCGACGGGCTTAACAGCAGAATGGATGAGATGCTAGAGACTGTTAATGGAATAGAAAACAGAGAACAGGAGTACAGAGCAGCTGAGGCAGAGAGAGATAAAAGGATTTCTAGGAATGAAAGAATATTAAGAGAACTGTATGACCAATCCAAACGGAACAATATTCGCATTATAGGAGTACCAGAGGAAGAAGAGAGAGAAAAAGGGATAGAAAGTGTCTTTGAAGAAATAATTGCTGAAAACTTTCCCTCGCTGGGGAAGGAAGTAGTCTCGCAGTCCACCGAAGCTCATAGATCTCCCAACACAAGGGACCCAAGGAAGACAACACCAAGACACATAATAATTAAGATGGCAAAGATCAAAGATAAAGACAGAGTATTAAAGGCAGCTAGAGAGAGAAAAAAGGTCACCTACAATGGAAAACCCATCAGACTATCATCAGACTTCTCAACAGAAACCTTACAGGTCAGAAGAGAATGGCATGATATATTTAATGTTATGAAACAGAAGGGCCTCGAACCAAGAATATTGTATCCAGCACGATTATCATTTAAATATGATGGAGGGATTAAACAATTTCCAGACAAACGAAAGTTGAGAGAGTTTGCCTCTCATAAACCACCACCACAGGATATCTTAAATGGACTGCTCTAGATGGAGGCACACCTAAGTCTAAAAAGATGTGACCAGAGAAAATAAAATCATAGCAAAGAAAGCAGACCATCCAAATACTAACTAAAGGCAAAGAATAAAACACCTATTATAGAAAGAATGGAGGAGGAGAAATAAGAAGGGAGAGAAATAAAGAAACATCAGACCGTGTTTACAATAACTTAACAAGAAAGTTAAGTTAGATTGTTAGATAGTAAAGAAGCAACCCTTGAACCCTTGGTAACCACGAATCTAAAGCCATCAATGGCAATAAGTACATACCTATCAATAATCACCCTAAATGTAAATGGACTGAATGCACCAATCAAAAGACA
>JAVSCE010005384.1:0-61041 GCA_032199065.1 Smutsia gigantea | reverse complement strand
ATTCCAAAGGACAGATAAACCAGACAGAAAATAACTAAAGTGACAGAGGCACTGAACAACATATTAGAACAGATGGACCTAACAGACACCTACAGAACACTCCACATAAAAGCAACAGGATACACATTCTTCTAAAGTGCACATGGAACATTTTCAAGAATAGATCATATATTAGACCACAAAAAGAACTTCAATAAATTCAAAAAGATTGAAATTGTACCAACCAGCTTCTCAGATCACAAAGGTATGAAACTAGAAATAAATTACACAAAGAAAATGAAAAAGCGCACAAATACATGGAGGCTTGATAACATGCTGCTAAATAATCAATGGATCAATGAGCAAATAAAAACAGAGGTCAAGCATTATATGGAGACAAATGACAATAATTCAACACCACAAAATCTGTGTGATGCAGCAAAATCTGTGCTAAGAGGGAAATATATTGCAATACAGGATGACCTCAGGAAAGAAGAATAATCCCAAATGAAGAGTCTAAACTCACAATTAATGAAACTAGAAAAGGAAGAACAAATGAGGCCCAAAGTCAGTAGAAGGAGGGACATAATAAAGATTAAAACAGAAATAAATAAAATTGAGAAGAATAAAACAATAGAAAGAATCAATGAAAGCAGGAGCTGGTTCTTTGAGAAAATAAACAAAATAGATAAACCCCTAGCCAGACTTACCAAGAACAAAAGAGAGTCTACACACATAAACAGAATTGGAAATGAGAAAGGAAAAATCACTAAGGATACCACAGAAATACAAACAATTATGAGAGAATACTATGAAAAATTATATGCTAAAAAACTGGATAACTTAGAAGAAATGGACAACTTTATAGAAAAATTCAACCTTCCAAGGCTGACCCAGGAAGAAACAGAAAATTTGAACAGACCAGTTACCAGCAAAGAATTTGAATTGGTAATCAAAAAACTACCTAAGAACAAAACACCTGGACCAGATGGTTTCACTGTTGAATTTTATCAAACATTTAGTAAAGACCTAATACCCATCCTCCAAGTTTTCCAAAAAGTAGAACAGGAGGGAATACTCCCAAACTCATTCTACGAGGCCAACATCACTCTAATACCAAAACCAGGCAAAGACACCACAAAAAAAGAAAATTACAGACCAATATCCCTGATGAATATAGATGCAAAAATACTCAACAAAATATTAGCAAACCAAATTCAAAAATACATTAAAAAGATCATCCATCATGATTAAGTGGGATTCATCCCAGGGATGCAAGGATGGTACAACATTCGAAAATCCATCAACATCATCCACTACATCAACAAAAAGAAGGACAAAAACCACATCATCAACTCCATAGATGCTGAAAAAGCATTCAACAAAATCAACATACATTCATGATAAAAACTCTCAACAAAATAGGTATAGAGTGCAAGTAACTCAACATAATAAAGGCCCTATATGACAAACCCACAGCCAACATTATACTTAAGAGCGAGAAGCTGAAAGCTTTTCCTTTAAGATTGGGAACAAGTGAAGGATGCCCACTCTCCCCACTTTTATTCAACATAGTAGTGGTGGTCCTAGCCATGGCAATCGGACAACACAAAGAAATAAAAGGCATCCATATCGGCAAAGAAGAACTCAAATTGTCCTTGTTTGCAGATGACATGGCACTGTACATAAAAATCCCTAAAGAACCCACTCCAAACTATTAGATCTAATATCTGAATTCAGCAAAGTTGCGGGATACAATATTAATACACAGAAATCTGTTGCATTCCTATACACTAAGGACGAACTAGCAGAACAAGAAATCAGGAAAACAATTCCATTCACAATTGCATCAAAAAGAATAAAATACCTAGGAATAAACCTAACCAAGGAAGTGAAAGACCTATACCCTGAAAACTATAAGACACTCTTAAGAGAAATTTAAGAGCACACTAATAAATGGAAATTCATCCCATGCTCTTGGCTAGGAAGAATGAATATTGTCAAAATGGCCATCCTGTGTAAAGCAATCTACAGATTCAATGCAACCCCTATCTACTTACCAACAGCATTCTTCAATGAACTAGAGAAAATAGTTCTAAAATTCATATGGAACCACAAAAGACCCCGAATAGCCAAAGCAATCCTGAGAAGGAAGAATAGAGCAGGGGGATTACGCTCCCTGACTTCAGGCTCTACTACAAAGCTACAGTAATCAAGACAATTTGGTACTGGCACAAGAACAGACCCATAGACCAGTGGAACAGAATGGAGAGCCCAGATATAAACCCAAGCATATATGGTCAATTGATATATGATAAAGGAGCCATGGTTATACAATGGGGAAATGACAGCCTCTTCAACAGCTGGTGTTGGCAAAACTGGACAGCTACATGTAAGAGAATGAAATTGGATTACTGCCTAACCCCATGCACCAAAGTAAACTCAAAATGGATCGAAGAACTGAATGTAAGTCATGAAACCATAAAACTCTTAGAAGAAAAATATAGGCAAAAATCTCTTGGACATAAACATGAGCAACTTCTTCATGAACATGTCTCCCCAGGCAAGGGGAACAAAAGCAAAAATGAACAAATGGGACTATATCAAACTAAAAAGCTTCTGTACAGCAAGGGATACCATCAGTAGAATAAAAAGACTTCCTACAGTATGGGAGAATATATTTATAAACGACATATCTGATAAGAAGTTGACATCCAAATTATATAAAGAGCTCACACACCTCAACAAACGAAAAACAAATAAGCCAATTAAAAAATGGGCAGAGGAGCTGAAAAGACACTTCTCCAAAGAAGAAATTCAGATGGCCAACAGGCACATGAAAAGATGCTCCACATCACTAGTCATCAGAGAAATGCAGATTAAAACCACAATGAGATATCACCTCACACCAGTTAGGATGGCCGCCATCCAAAAGACAAACAATAACAAATGTTGGCGAGAATGTGGAGAAAGGGTTACCCCCCTACACTGCTGGTGGAATGTAAATGAATACAACCATTGTGGAAAGCAGTTTGGAGGTTCCTCAAAAAACTCGAAATAGAAATACCATTTGACCCAGGAATTCCACACCTTGGAATTTACCCTAAGAATGCAGCAGCCCAGTTTGAAAAAGACAGATGCACCCCTATGTTTATCGCAGCACTATTTAAAATAGTCAGAAAATGGAAGCAACTTAAGTGTCCATCAGCAGATGAATGGATAAAGATGTGTTATATACACACAATGGAATATTATTCAGCCATAAGAAGAAAACAAATCCTACCATTTGCAACAACATGAATGGAGCTAGAGGGTATTATGTTCAGTGAAATAAACCAGGCAGAGAAAGACAAGTACCAAATGATTTCACTCATATGTGGAGTATAAGAACAAAGAAAAAACTGAAGGAACAAAACAGCAGCAGACTCACAGAACCCAAGAATGGACTAACAGTTACCAAAGGGAAAGGGACTGGGGAAGATGCGTGGGAAGGGAGGGATAAGGGGGAAAAACGGCTCTTACAATTAGCACACATAATGTAGCTGTTGTGGGGTTGGAGTGTGGGGATAAGGGGAAGGCAGTATAACACAGAGAAGACAAGTAGTGATTCTATAACATCCTTCTATGCTGATGGACAGTGACTGCAATGGGTATGTGGTGGGGACTTGATATTAGGTGGAGTCTAGTAACCATAATGTTGCTCATGTAATTGTATATTAATAATAGCAAAAAAGAATGTTAAAATTATTTTTATTTCCCTGATTTTTAACACAAGAGATTCTATTATAACTATTTCACCAAATTAAAAAAACACTTTGTGACTTACAGTGATAACATATATGCATGCACTCATATAAATTATTTATTATTTCTATATTTGTTAAAATTTTGTCCACAGGACCTTTAGTCAATAGTTAAGTGTACTGTAGAGAAGGGATCATTGAACAGAAAGTTGAAAATATGGGTATATTTTTGTTTTCTCTCCTTCATTGTTAAATGTCTATGGACTGCATTTCACATAACAGAAACCTATGAATTTTCTAAGTGTCAGGCATAATTCTAAATTTAATTACCATAATTTCTAAACATCAGAGAATCAAAGCAACATTTTCTTTGATTCTATTTCTGTCCCATAAGTTTAAGAACTTTTCTTTTTAAATTCTTGACCCTGTCTCCTACTCTCAGATGTTTTGGTTAGTGAATATGAGAACTGACGAGATTAAAATATTTGGCTTCAACAAGTAAATTACCATAAATATGCATAAATGCATCAACAACTAATCATTCTTTTCTATGAACTTCAAATCATTCCAGAGAACAGATGGGTATTGAGGGTGACTAGAAAAGTACATATCTTTTATTTTAATGATATATGATGAGATACTGTTCTATCATGTAGTAGGATAACCTGAGAATGTTCCACATATTAATATTTTTACAGATTAAAAAGATAACAGATTGTTTGACACAGAAAAAAACCTCTGTCTTTTGGCTACATTTATTTATTATTTTATCTATCCATCCGTGAGTTGTTGCTTAACCCTATGGCAGATAAAAATGACAAAATTATTTTCACTTGTTTGCTTTCTCATGAAACTTATATTCATAAAGATAAGTCTACTATTACCTTAAAATAAATCTAAAAACTTTGATTTTGTTATTTTCCTCATAAATTGACTTTCTTTGAATAAAGTTTGCTCCCCAGTTTGTTGAAATATTTTTTTTGTCTTGTGATTCCTTACGTATGGTTATTGTGTTTTTTTAAACTTTTATTTTGAAATAATTTTAAACTTACAAAAATGTAAGAATACTAAAAACATAGACAACTCCAGTATATCCTTTATTCAGATTCATCAATTTTTAACATTTTGGCATATTTGCTTTGTCACTGTATCTTTACCCTTTTTATTTCTAATAATATTTTTGTGTATATATTTTTTAAAATCATAATGCAATTATGAAGTTTAGGAAATGTAACATCAATACAATACTTCAGTTGAAAATCCATATCTCAGTTCTATCAACTACTCAATATGGTCCTTTTATAATATTATTTTCCCCTGCATTACAGGGGCCTCCCATGATCACATGATGCATTTAGCTGTCATGTCCCTTTAATCTTCTTTAATCTGGTATTATACTTCAGTTTTGCTATGACGTTGGTATTTGTGAAGAATACAGTTAATTTTTAAGATATTTCTCTTTTTGGGTTTGTCTTTTGTTTTCTCATCAGTATCCTCCCTTAGATATGGAATCTGCTGATGATTCTTGCCCAATTTTTATAATGATAGTCGTTTTCCCAAAATGGGGATTTTCCAACTTCACTACTTACACTGAAAGAGCCATAAAATGCACTAAAGAGCCAAATTGAGGACAATTTGTTCATAAAAATGAAAAAACGTACTGTAACATAACCTACTGAATAAAATTATTTGCCAATATTCCTTTCTGTACATAAGGATACCCAGTCATTCCAATACCATTTATTGAAAAAAAAAAGCCACAACTATCCTTTCCCCATTTGTTGGAGGGGGTCATCATGAGGATGTTGCCACCAGTTGACCCCAAATCAAGACCTGGGCAATAAAGGGCTCCTTACTCTTAACCTCGTCCTTGTAATATACATCCCACCCACCATTCCTATAGCTGGAGCCATTTCAAGAATGCAGCCTTGAGAGAGTAATGAGACCATCTGGGCGGTATGCATGACTGAACCGCCTTAAGGCCTCTATATAAACTTTTAAGATTCTGGTGGGCAGGTGTGGAATCTACTCATCTTTCTGCTGCCCAAGACAAGCCTTGTATGTAAGTCTCCCTGTTTATTAAACCTGCCACCTACCAATCTGGAGTGTCCTGCCTCTTTCTCAGGTCTCTCCTTGCCTACCAAGTATAGGAGACAGTTTCAAATTTCATCTAGGGGAGCTTCTGACGTGACACACCAACACCAGTGAATTATCTGGTATTCTGGGAAAAAATAATCGACCTTATGTGGATTTCTTTTTTGATTCTATATGTTGTTTCACATATATTTCCTTATGCCAATACCATATTGTCTTGATTGCTATAGATTTATAGTAAATCTTAGAATCAGGTTGTAGATCCTCCAACTTTATTATCATTTTTCAAAATTGTTTTGCATATATTGTATCCTTTGCATTTGCATAAAAATTTTAGAGTCAGTTTGTCAATTTATGCAAAGGCTCCTAGAATTTGGGTTTATTTGATTTATTTAAATATCAGGAAATTGACATCTTAACACTTAGCTTCCAGTTCATGCACATGATGTATCT
Organism: Smutsia gigantea; assembly: GCA_032199065.1. Lineage (NCBI taxonomy): Eukaryota > Metazoa > Chordata > Mammalia > Pholidota > Manidae > Smutsia > Smutsia gigantea. The sequence continues at coordinate 54,772 of JAVSCE010005384.1, read as the reverse complement.
CTACGTTTATCTTGGTCTTAATTTCTCACAGTAATATTTTGTTGTTTTCAGTATATAGATCTTACACATTTTTTTGTTAAATAAATAATTGTCTTTGAATTTTATGCCATTGTGAATGGAATCTGGGTATTAATTTCAGTTTAGCAGGTTTTTGGTTAGTATATAGAAAAAGAATCGATAAAATACAATTATGTATTTTGATCTTGCAGCTACAATCTTAACTTGATACACAGCTATTACATTTTTAATTTATGAGTCAGTTTGATAGTGTTTGATTTCAGACATTTTATACCTATTGAGGCTTATTTTATGATACAGCATATGTTCTATCCTGCTATTTGCAAGTAATGCATATTTTTTATTGTTGGGTGAAATGTTCTATAATTATCAATCAGGTCATGCAGGTTGGTATTATTTTCAATCTTCTATATTCTTACTGATTTTTTATCTACTTTTCTATCAGTTACTATGAAGCATTAAGATCTCCAACTATAAATGTTCATTTCCTTAATTTTTCTTTTAATTTATTAAGTTTTGCTTCATGTTTTTTGAAGCTCAGTTATTAGGTATGTTTACATTTATAATTGTTACCTCTTCCTGCTGTATTGACCTTTGTATAATCATGAGAATGTCCATTTTTATCTTTACTAATATTTGCTTTAAAATCTGTATTTTCTGATGTAAATATAGCTACTCATCTTTCCTTTGATTTGTGTTTGCATTCTGCTACTTTCAACCCCTTTGTTTCTCTGATTTAATATGCATCTCTTATAGAAAGCATGGAGCTTTCTTTTTAAGTCTAGTCTAACAATATTTGCCTTTTGTATAGGTTATTTAATCTGTAAGCAGGTATGTCATTATTGATATAATTGATTCTTTGATTTTAATATTTATTCTGTCATCACTTCGTTCCTCTGTTCTTCCTTTACTGCTTTCTTTTATGCAAAAAAATGTTCTAATTATGCAATTTTAATTCCTCTATTGAATTTTTAGCTGTGTTTATTTACACTGTTTTTAGTGGTTGCTCTAAGGATCACTATATTCATTTTTAATTTATCACAGTATACTTAAATATATACTTGGTTACATTAAAATATAAAAACTAAACCAATTCCATTTCCTTTTTTTGTTTATCGTGATATGTATTACATGCATATACCATAAAAACCCCAGAATAAAATTTTATGACTTTTGCTTTAGACATTCATATGTCTTTTAAAGAAAGTAAGAGTATACCTACACTTTTATATTAACTTCCACATCTGTGGATCTGTGTTACCTTTTGGTGCATTGTTCTTCAGTCTCAAGGATTTCTTCTAGCATTTCTTATAGCACAGATATGGCAGCAACAAATTCAGGTTTTCTTTACCTAGAAATGTCTTTTTTTCAACCTTAATTTTCTAAAGATAGTTTCACTAGACATAAATTCTTACGTGACAGCTAATTTTTTTCCTTCAACAGTTTTGGTATGCCATTTATCTGGCCTCCATTGTTTCTGATGAAACGTCAGCCATTAATGGAATTCATTGCCTTGTTTATTTTGTACTAATTTTCTCTTGCTCTTGTTAATATTATATCCTGGCTCTAATGGCAGTTTGATTGTGATGGGTCTGTATGTGATTTCCTCTGTGTTTTCTTAGGTGAGGTTTGTTTAATTTCTTGGACCTGGAAATTATTGTTTTATAGTAGATTTGGGGTGTTTTCGGCTCCTGTGTCAAGTATCTTTCTGTTCTTTCTCTTGTTCTCAGAATTCCACTTTCACGTATTGTGGAATATTAAAATGAAAGAAAATTCTTTCATTTTTCTTCAACCTATTTTTCTTCTGTTTCTGATACTGGCTAATTACTGCTAGTCGACCTTGAAATTTAGTGATTCTTTCTCTGACATCTCAAATTTCATGTCAGTCCCCATCTGGAGAGTTTTTATTGTGTTTTTCAACTCTAGAATTTCCATTTGATTTACTTCATAGTTTCTATTTCTCTAATGAGATATGCTGTTTGTCCACTAAATCTCTGCACATAATCCTATAATTCCTTGTTTTCCTTTAAGTTTGAACATATGTATAAAAGCAGCTCTGAGGTCTTTGTCTGCTAAATCCAACATCTGGGCACACTCAGACATTCAGAGTTGTTCATGGTGACTCCTTTTTCTCCCCCTGATTATTGGTGACAATTCCATATTTCTTCACACATCTAATAATTATTGGAAAACTGGACATGGGAGATAATACAGTGCAGTACCTTCTGGTTCTATTTTATTTTTCTGAGAATTTTTATACCTTTATTTGCTTATTTGTTTTATTTATTTGCTTAGTTTAATAGGCAATTAAATTTTCTGGACTCACACTGTCAAATCTGTCTCCCTGTGGTATGCCACCTCCGTGTTTTATTTTCTCCGATAGCTTAGCTTTTTCCTGCATACTTTAAAGTTGGTCAAAGTTTTAAGTGCAGGTTATGCTCTAACACCTTAAGCCATTAAGGCTGCTGCCTTTTGCTGTCCGCATTGTGTGTGTCTTGAGGAACACAGTCAGAGACAGAAAATTCTCATCTCCCCAGGCTTTCAATTTTCAGTGGGCTCTGAGGATCTCTTTAGGTACTTGTTTAGCCAGTCTTCAGGTGGGAAGGGTTGTGTGGTAAGCTTATTTTCTCAGTCATTCTTCAGGTCTCTCATTTCCAAAATCTTCCTTTTAAAATACTGGGATCTCTGATGCTTGCCTCAAAAGGTACTCACTGTATTTGCCATCACAACATTAGTTGGTCATGGGGATAGTATTATAGCATGGAGAAAATAGTCAATGCTTCTGTAACATCTTTCTACATTGATTGAGAGTAACCACACTAGAGGGAGTGAGGATTTAATAATATGGGTAACTGTTTAACCATTGCATTGTATATCTGAAACCAATATAAAATTGTATATCAACAATACTTCCACAATACTTCAATTAAAAAAAAAAGGTACTCACTACCTCTGGCAGGCTTTGCAGCTCTAAGTGAGGGTGGGATTATAATGAAGGGTCAAGAATATCACAAATTCAGTGGGTTGACACAACCCAGCAATTCACCATGAATAAACAGTTCTCAAGTTATTACTTGAATGTAGTCCTTTTTTTGTGTGCATGTGCCTGAAATGGTGATTTTAAATAATATTTTCCAATTTTATACTTGTTTTCTGCAGAGAGGATTGCAGTACTTCCTCATGACATCATTAATGGAAGCAGAGTGCTTGCGTTTCAGTCTGATAAAGTAATTAAATGATGAATGTTTTCTTATTTCTTCTTTCTTACATATCGTGTGGGTGTGGGTGTTTCTTTCCACTTTGCTTTTGGCACATAATATATCCTTAAAATCATTCCACATTCGTTCTATAGTTGCTCCTTTAAAAAAATATATCTGCATAGAATTTCTTTATGCTCATGTACCATAGTTTATTCAAGAAAATTCTATGTAGGGACATTTAGTGTTCTTCAATGTGTTCAATAACAATCCTGTAATGTGGGATCCCGTGCATATGTATTTTTGTACTGTTGTGGCTGGCCTTCAAGGTAAATTCCTAGAAATGAAATTTCCGTGAAGAGGGATAAATAGCATGTAGTTTGTTAGGTATGGCCAAATTGTCCATAATCCTTGTGTTTTTTTTTTTGCCAACAAAATGTATGTGGAGTGCCCTTTTCTTATAGCCTAACTTTTGAATTTTGGCCAGTCTGATGGGTGAGGAATTGCATTGCAGAGTAGTTTTTATTCTTATACCCCTTACTATAAATTTACATCACTCATATGTTTATATTTTATGTTTAACTGTTCAAGGCTTTGGCACTTTTGAAGTTTTCAGTGTATAGCTATTAAATATATCTTTGTCAGCTTTATTCCTATATATTTCATATTATTCATGCAAATGTACATGGTATTTTTATAATTTTAATTTCTGATCATAGCCTGTATAGAGATGCACAGTTAAATTGTGTGTAAATTTTATCCAATAATTTTGCTAAGCTCATGTCTGGGTGCTGGTGGCTTTTTTAGTAGATTGAGTGAGATGCACATGGCTGCAACTGCTACTATCATCATCACCATTGTTATCATTAATGTACTTATTTTACTGCATTGGCTAGAACAAAGGTTGGCAATACATGATAAATGCCATGTTGTTTTCTGGTATTGCCAAATTTGTCCTTAATCCTTATACATTTTTGCCTTGGCAACACAGTGTATAAGAGTACCCATTTTCCTATAGCCTAACTTTTGAATTGTGACCAGTCTGATAGGTGAGGAAGTGCAGTGCAGAATAGCTTTTATTCTTATATCCTATCCCTTACCATAAGACAAACTTTTCTGTAAAGAGCAAGGTAGTATTTATTGTTGGCTTTCTGGGCTTTAGAGTCTTTATTACAAACTACTCAACTGTGCTGTTTAGTGAGAAAACAGCCATAAACTATGAAAGCAGTGGGCATGGCTATATTTGGTCTGCAAGCCATAGTTTTCAGACTTCTATGTTTTTTCTGTTTCATTTTGGAGAGTTTCTATTGCTATGTCTTCAAGTTCCTTAATCTTCTCATCTGTAATGCCTGTCTTATCCAGTGTAATTTTTTACGTCCAATATTCTGTTTACCTCAAGATGTTTCATTTGGTACTTTAAAAAATATTGTCCGTTTCTCTACATAACATGTTCAGTCTTCTAGCTTTTTGAATATATAATAAGTATATCAGTGTCTATTAAATCTATCGCCTGTTTTATTTTCTGAGTCAGTTTTAATGGATTGATTTTTTTTCCCCAATCATTTTGGATTGTATTTTCATTTTGTATTTTGGATTCGACTCTTTTTGCATTCCTGGTGGTTTTCTTATTAGATTATGGACACTGTGAATTTTATTATGTGTAGGGCAATTTTGTTTTCCTATAATATCTTTGAACTTCTTTCCTGCAACGTGGTCAGATTACTTGGATAGAGTTTGATCATTTGGTATTTCTTTTCCTTAGGTAGAACCAGAGCTGTGTTTAGACTAGGGTTAATTTTTCCCCAGTTCTGAGGCAAGACTCTTCTTCTTAATACTCTACCTGTTGCCCCATTAATCACAAGTTTTTTCCACTCAGGTTGGTGAGAACAGGATTTTTTCTAAGCATGAATGAACTCTGTTCTCTGTTCATTATAATCTATTCAGGTGATTCTTTCTAAGACCTCAGTGTCCTCACACACATGGGTTGATCGATATTTAACTTAATATTGGTAGGGACCCACTTCAGATCCATGATGTTTTCTCTCTGTGCAGCTCTCTCCTCTCTAGTACTCTCTGCCTTGTTGAATTTCCTTGTGTTACTCAAACCCCAGATCCACCTCTTCAACCCAGAGAGACCTCTGTACTTTGGTCAGGTTCTCTTTTTTTTACTACAGCCCAGAAACTTTCTCTAGAATGTCACTTGGAGCAATCGTGGGCCTTATTCAGTTGATTCCAGTCTCTTACCCAGGTTCAGTCTCTCACTGTCCTTCATTGTCTGATATCCAATATCTTGAGTGTCATTGTATCATATGTTTTGTCACAGTTGTTTCAGATGACAGGATAAATCTGATTCTTCTTTCTCCATTTTGACTAGAAGCTAGAATCCTTATTTTCTCAACTTAAAAAAAATAGTCTTGCTTTTTATATATAATGGATTTTTTTTGTTTTACTTGTGATCTATTTTACAAACACATTCTCCCAATTTTTTTCATGTATATTTGGCTTAGAAATGGTTTTAGCAATGTGAAAGTTTATGCTTTTTAATTTGTAGTCACATCTATCTGTTTATTCATTTATTGCTGCTGCATTTTGCCTTATAGTCTGAAAGCTTTCCCATTCATTCAGGTAATAGCATTCAGTAATTTTTTTCTCTCAGAACTCGTATAGCTCCATGTTGCCTTATAGGATCTGATGTCATGTTTTTCTAAATGGCTACCCAGTTATCCCAACATCATTTATTAAAAATGTCTTGGTCTACTTATTTGAGATAATCATAATATTCCCTTATTCATCTACTGTTTGAAAATTATACCAATTTTTATAGCAATTTTGAGCCTAATGATCTGTAGATACACTGTTCTTTCATGAAAGGTCAAGTAGAATCAAAGGGGGGAATGAATTCATATGGACAAGAGTCCAAAGCAATTAGGTTTCCTAGAATTTTGGTCTTTATTACCTCTTCAATATTTACACACTGATTGAATAAGATAAACATCGTACAAATTTGGCTATTTACCAACTAATTTTATTTCTGTCTACTCAGAATCTGTGAAGAATTTCAAATAATATGAAACAGAAAGCTTGCCTTTTCATTCCTGCACTAAGTATCACAGGATGTTAAATTTGAAAAAATATCTTTGAAATATTTCATCTGACTCTTATATTATCTTTAGGAATCTAAGAAAGAAATAATAAATTTGTCTATTTTTTAGTACCTCCAGTCCCAGGGAAATCCATACTTCCCCAAGAAGTCCTTTACATTTTTGAATAATTAACTTACATATTGTAATACTGTTTTCTTCTTTACTCAGTAATCAGTCTCAATACTCTGGCCACCAAATATGTGGCCCATTTACCATTTCAGGATTTCTGTTCTCAGCAGATAACAGTTTGCCTCTCTCAGAATGTGTTACGTAAAATTGTGTACAATATTCTAGTAGTGATCTAAACCCTAGATCTATCAGATTTATACTAACCTGTCTTTATTGGAAAACATTTCCTAAATTGTGCTAAATAAATTAGAGCCTAGAGGGTACTCTATAATCCATATTTTATGGAAATAAATTATTTTATTAATGTCACATTTTATATGCTTTGTAAAAATGCTTTATTGTCCTTTTCATGGGTATGTATTCAATTAAATAATTATTTATTAAGGTGAGTGACCATTTAAAGATCTGTATATCTTCCCACCATTTCTTGTACCATACTGTCAGCCCTCCCAAATAAATTATGTTCCACAGCACAATAGTTTTGAGACATATTTTACAAAACAGCAAGTTCCATGAACAGAAATACTTGGAAAATACTGGAAAATCTTCCTCTTAAGAAGTAAAAGTGTGCATTAACAGTACCAATTCTGAAAGATCCAGCAGTAAAATAATTGCAAATATTACTTAGCCTAGAATTTTAAACTAGGGGCTATTCATTAAAGTGAAAAAACTGGATTACCATTATATAATTTATTTGATGCTAACAATGTATAATGTGTGCAGTGAATACTGCAGGTGAAATGAATATGACATTTTATAATGTCAGCTGAATGTCAGAATGTCCTAAAATCACTATATGCAAATGGTAACTATTCATATGCATCAAGGGTGAAATTTTATCCCATTATATGTAAATATTAGAGTTCAGAAGTAAGGGTAAACTTTATTTACCTGACTGAGAATATGGAGTATTCATAAAGCCTTGGAAATTAGAAAATATATATTTTTAAAGTTTATAAAAATACCACTATTCTTGAAGGATAAAAGTGGTTTGTGTATATTTATCAAAAAGTAATTTTGTTGATGGAATAATTATGTAAATGTACCTAGGCTATGTATGTGATGCTATAAAGTATGCAATGGAAAGAACACACTGATGAAATAATGACAATGCTGCATTCACTGTAATCCAAACAAACATCTCCAAATGTTGGAGCATGCTTTGTATAAGTTAAAAAAAAAGTGGAACTTCTCCTATTTCCTTTTTTTACATATTTTTATGGTCTCTACAGTCTAATATATTTATTTGTAAATCATCTTCTTGATAGACTCCTAGAGTAGTGGTGTTATATTTAGTGAACACAAATTAGATATGCAAATATTGCATTTCAAATCATAAAAGATTGAATTGAATAATTATATAGTATTAATAATTATATGCCTCATTGTTTCCTTTATATTTTATAATATTTTAGCTTTAATATAAAATTAAATAACAGCTAATACAGAATGCATGTAAATATACTGTTTACATACATAAAGATTAGAGGCTCAAATTGACAATATTTTCAAACAAGCTAAAATAAGGGGAAGATTATTTTAAAGTTATATTTTTAGAAAACTCACAAGGTTTGTTCACTGGCCCTGCTTATACTTACTAAGAGCATATATGCCTTCAGTGAAGGAGGGACCTTGACAAAGAAACCTGTGAAGTAAATAGAACTTATTTTTACCTTAGTATTTTTTCTTCTTTGAATAGATACCGGTTTCTTCAAGTAATATTAGTTTTATTTAAAAATATTCTATGTTTTATTTAAAAATAAAAAGTACATATATGTATATATGTGTGTGTATATATATATGTCTATATAAAGTTAAATTATAAGGTGATAAGAAAAATCAATTTTAAAGATAAAATACAAACAGTTTAAGAAAGAAACAGGTTTAGGGAAAAAAGAAAAAAATAATTTAAGTGAAAAATAAAATTCTGCCCCAATAATAGTATAGAAAACCACAAGGTATCATTTATAGCAGAAGAAACATATCACATAGACTAGGTAATTGTTTTGTTCTTCTTTCATTGCCAGGATAAACATTATGCTAAAGAAATGGCATTTCTAATCTCAGTTGTGATAGGTTACTATTTGATATTCTAAAGTAGAATGAATACAAAACAAAATCAATGAATAAATTATCCCTGAAAAGGTATTTCATTTCTCAACTGAGAGGTAGCCCCATAAATTGAGGAAAGATTCATTTAAAATACCCAATTCACCTGAACTTTAATAATTTTTTGAGAAGTAGATTAACAGTCATCAAAATATTATCTGTGCCTTACTAAGGTAAAATGATGGGGAATTTGATAACATAATCTTCCAATTTAATATTGTTTCTGAATGAATTTTCAAATATATCACTTATCTGAATTACATTATGGGTTTTCTTGGGCATGATGTTTGTTTTTCCAGGATTTTTTTTAGAGGACTTTTGTTAAAATGTATTCATGTTAGTACATGTTAAAGTAAATGTTTTAGGTTACAAGTAAAGATTTATTTAATGTGATGATACAAAGTAAGAGAACCTTGAGATTAAAGCTATGTGTTTAGACCTACAAATGTTTCTTATGTTTATTGCAGCCTGGTTTTGCCCTTAAATTCTTTGTTGAGGTGTCGGTATATAAGGTTTACTTAGTATTGAGAAACACTCAATATTCTACGTTGTTGCAACACCAGGTGTGTTCCACAGACCAGTATCATCATCTTGGAACTTGTTAGATATGCAAAATCTTGGGCCCCATCTCAGAACTACTGCAACAGTACTTACACTGATCTCAAGGAATTCACATGCGTGCTAAATTTAAGAAGCACCCACCTAGCTTCTAACTCATTAAACATTAACATTCCAAAGTCATCTACAAAAAACAGGACTTACTCAGTTTTGTACAATAATGAATTTCAAGGTTAACTCAAGCGTAGGTGTCATTAATTCCCTATTTCTCTTCCTTGGCACTATGTGATTTTAGAATGTTCTGCTAGGTATACAGTAGGTAACAGTTAATGTCAAATAAATGGAAATACTTTGAGTGAGACTACCAGTATGAAGGCACCAGTATGTTTTATGTTTTGAGATGAGCATAAACAAGAAAGAATACAAAACAGTTTCAGAATAAAGTCTTCAGAATCAGCAGCATCTCTGACAACCATCTCACTAACAGGTGGCTTCTGAATCATTTGATCTTGGAACTGGTAATAAATCTCTTGGTTTGGAGTCAGTCTCATCACCCAGGGCTATTTTGCCAGAAGAGACAGAACTGAACAGGGAACTCCTGCCTCTCATCTACTTGCTGTCCTCTTAGAATCTGATCAGCTGTTTCTTTCTTCATGAGGACTCTATAGCTGTATATGTTGGAAACCTCTAGCAGCTGTTTTATTATATGACAGATCCTTAGAATGATTATTACTGGACCATACCATGCTTCTCATCATCTCTGGACCTACTAGCTTCCACTTATCTATGAAACCAATAGGACCACTGATATTCCTTATACTCAGTTCTTTCCGTATCATGGACACCTGTCTCAAGTTCTCAAGATCTTTCTAGAGTAATAGAGTCTAACTTTGTGAGCAAAAATATACATATATCTTCTCTGATGAATTTCTCCATTTAGTATTTTGGCATTTTTAATTGATTTGTTTATTTTATTATTGAACTGTGAGAATTTCTTATAATTTCTGGATGCAAAGTATGTATCAAAATGTGTATTTTATGAGTATTTTTGTCCAGTTTGTGCATGACTTTTCTTTTAACACTGCCTTTCACAGACAGAAAGTATAATTTATGTATTTTTTTAATGAGTTGAGCTCTTATGAATCAAATGTTGTATTTTAAAAACTCTTTGCTCCTAACCTAAGGTCACAAAGTTTTTCTATTATGATTTTTTTCTACATGGACTATAATTCTATGCCTTGTATTTAAAACTACAAATCATTTTAAGTTAATTTTATATAAGGTATAAGATATAAATTGAGCTTCATGATTATGATATAGATGTCCAAATTTTCAAGAAGCATTTCTTGAAAAGACCATCCATTGTCCACTGCTCTTAAAAAAACGTCAGCTAACAGTGTGGGTCTACTCTGGGCCTCTATTCAGTTCTGTTGATTGTTGTGTTTATCATTTCATCAATACTATACTGCTTTGGTTTCTGCTTTTATCTGTTTTATTATTAATCATTTTGGTTTAGTTTGCCCTTGTTTATCCAATTTCTTATTGTGAAAGCATCAATTATTATTTGACATTTTTCTTCTTTTCTAATGTAAGTTTTTAATGCTAAACATTTTCCTCTAAGCATTACTGTAGCTGCATCCCAGAAAATTTGACGTTACATTTTTTTCATTTTCACTCAGTCGAAAATAGAGTTTATTTTAGTGCTTCATCTTTGATGTATGGTTTATTTAGAAGTGTGCTGTTTAACTTCTAAGTATTCATGGAACTTTCCAAAGTTGACAGTTTTTGTTGCCTTTTACCCTGAAAATTAAAGATTTTGCTCCAAAAGGGAACAAAAATCTTTGTTTTTTAAAAATGTTCTAAAGTTAGTTATGTCCTGTTATGATTTCCCAGAGTAAAAGCTACAGAAAATGGAAACACATTATTCTAGAATGAACTCCTCAGCAGAGTCTTCAACTTCTGTTCACTCCCCAGGGTCTTCAAGAAGCCATTTTTTGTATTATATTCAGCATTTAAAGCTGTTTTTTTCCAGGGGGACAGGACAATTACAATCTTATTCCTACATTGACCCCTGAATATATTTTTCTATGTGCTTCTACTGTTCTTGTCAATCTGATCCCGTGTCTTTCAGGAATTGTTCACAATTTCTGGACCCACAATTTCATCACTTCTTATTTTTCAATATGGAAATGATTTTATCCAATATAAATATAATTACTGAAACAAATATAAACATAACTGTGTACTTATAAATATATTACAGCAATTTTAAGTGTACTATCATATTAAACAAAAGTACCTATTTCCTATAGGAGACAAAGTATAACTCTCTTCAATGTACTTTGATCCAGTTTCTTTCAGTCCTTTCCTGAAACAATTTCCTCACTTAAAATTGATAATGTCAGACACCTAAAACTAATGCGATATGGTATGTCAATTACTCTTCAATTAAAAAAGTAAAATTAAAAAAATAAATAAATAAAATAGGGAAAGGCCTTACATGTTGTCCCATAATCTAGGAAGATCTTTACAGTTATTACCCATTTCTCTAAAACTTTTTAATTTCTCCAAACAGCTTTTAATTTCAAGGAGAGATTCCTAGATGTAAAAAGTCACCTTATGAATAGTTTCTGTATTCCCTTTTTGGGCAAGCTGCTACTTATTTGGCAAGCTTTAAAAGCTGTTTTCAAAAAGACTTCAAGGAATCAGTAATTAGCTTTTAACTTTCAAAAATGTTCTATTTGGATTTTCTTCCATTGTAGGAATATTTTATTAGATTTTCAGAGAGAATTTATCCCTCTTTTAAAAATGGACTTAAGGCAGTATGATACAATATCTATACATGAGTAAAATTAACCCTGTTCAAAAATCTATTAATAGCTATAACCATGACATGTTACCGTATTTATTAATTTTTTAATTAAAGTATAATTGATATACAATCTTATGACAGTTTCACATAAACAACACTGTGGTTTCAACATTCACCCATATTATGAGGTCCTCACCCCATCTGTTGTGGTCACTGTCTATCAGTGCAGTAAGATACTATAGAGTCATTACTTGTCTTCTCTGTGCTGCACTACCTTCCCCGTGACCTACCTATATAGTGACTGTGAGTTATACTGCCCCTTAATCCCCTTCTCCCTCCCTCCCCACCCATCCTTCCCATCCCCTTCCCTGTGATGACTGTTAGTCCCTTCTTGGAGTCTGTGAGTCTGCTGCTGTTTTGTTCCTTCAATTTTGTTGTTATACTCCACAAATGAGTGAAGTCATTTGGTACTTGTCTTTCTCCGCCTGGCTTATTTGACTGAGCATAATACCTTCTAGCTCCATCCATGTTGTTGCAAATGACAGGATTTCTTTTCTTTTTATGGCTGAATAATATTCCATTGTGTATATGTACCACTTCTTTTTTATCCATTCATCTACTGATGGACATTTAGGTTGCTTCCATATATTGGCTATTGCACACAATGCTCAATAAACATAGGGGTGTATATATATTTTCAAATCAGGGATTTTGTTTTCTTTGGGTAAAATCCTGGAAGTGGAATTACTGGGTTAAATAGTATTTCTATTTTTATTTTTTTGAGGAAGCTCCATACTGCTTTCCACAGTGGTTGTACCAATTTACATTCCCATCAAGAATGTAGGACAGTTCCCATTTCTTCTCATCCTTGACAACATTTGTTATTTCCTGTCTTTTGGATAGTGGCCATTCTGACTGGTGTGAGGTGATATCTGATTATGGTTTTGATTTGCATTTCCCTGGTGATTAGTGATGTGGAACATCTTTCCATGTTCCTGTTGGACATTTGTATTTCTTCTTTGAAGAAATGTCTGTTCAGGTCCTCCACCCATTTTTAAATCAGGTTATTTGTTTTTTGGGTGTTGAGGCATATGACTTCTTTATATATATTTGGATGTTAAACCCTTACAGATGAGTCATTTACAAATATATTCTCCCATACTGTAGGATGCCTTTTTGTTCTGCTGATGTGTCCTTGGCTGTACAGAAGCTTTTTGTTTTGATATAGTCCCATTTTTTCATTTTTTATTTTGTTTCCCTTGCCCAAGGAGATGTGTCTAGGAAAAAGTTGCTCATACTTATGTTCAAGAGATTTTGCCTATGTTTTCTTCTAAGAGTTTTATGGTCTCATGTCTTACATTCAGGTCTTTGATCCATTTAGAGTTTACTTTTGTGTAGAGTTAGACAATAATCCAGTTTCATTCTCTTACATTTAGCTGTCCAATTTTCCCAGCACCAGTTGTTGAAGAGGCTGTCTTTTCCCCTTTGTATATTTATGGTTCCTTTATCTTATATTAATTGGCCATATATGTGTGGGTTTATATTTGGGCTCTCTATTCTGTTTCATTTATCTATGGGTCTGTTCTTGTGCCAGTACCAAATTGTTTTGATTACTCCTTGCTTTGTAGTAGAGCTTGAAGTTAGGGAGTATAATCCCCCAGCTTTATTCTTCTTTCTCAATATTGCTTTGGCTATTCATGTCTTTTGGGGTTCCATATGAATTTTAAAACTATTTGTTCTACTTCGTTGAAGAATGCTGTTGTTATTTTGATAGGGATTGCATTGAATCTGTATTGCTTTAGGCAATTCTGACAATATTAATTCTTCCTATCCATGAGTACATGATATATTTCCATTTCTTGGTGTCTTTTTCTTGTGAGTGTCTTATAGTTTTCAGGGTTTAGGTCTTTCAACTCCTGGTTACATTTATTCCTAGGTATTTTATTGTTTTTGATGCAATTGTAAATGGAATTGTTTTCCTGATTTCTCTTTCTGCTAATCTGTTGTTAGTATACATGAATGCAACAGATTTCTGTGTATTAATTTTGTATCCTACTGAATTCATTTATTAGTTCAAATAGTTTTTTTTTGTGGAGTCTTTAGGGTTTTCTATGTATAATCTCCAAACAGTGACGGTTTTGCAGATTATAAATAACTTCTTCCTTACCAGTTTGGATGCCTTGTGGCTAGGACCTCTGGTGCTTTGTTGAATAAAAGTGGTGAGAATGGGCATCCTTGTCTTGTTCCCAATCTTAGAGGAAAAGATTTTAGCTTTTTGCTATTAAGTATGATGTTGGCTCTGGGTTTGTCATATATGGCCTTCATTATGTTGAGGTATTTACCTTCTGTACCCATTTTGTTGAGAGTTTTTAATGATTAATGGATGTTGAATTTTTTCAAATGCTTTTTCAGCATCTATGGAGGTGATCATGTGATTTTTGTCCTTTTTATTGATGTGGTGTATGATGTTGATGGATTTTCAAGTATTGTACCATCCTTGCATCTCTGAAATAAATCCCATTTGGTCATGATGGATGATCTTTTTGATGTATTTTTGAATTCAGTTTGCTAATATTTTATTGAGTATTTTTGCATCTTTGTTCATCAGGGATATTGGTCTGTTATTTTCCCTTTTTGTGATGTCTTTGTCTGGTTTTGGTATTAGAGTGATGCTGGCCTTGTAGAATGAGTTTGGAAGTATTCCCTCCTCTTCTATTTTATGGAAAACTTTAAGAAGTATGGGTATTAGCTCCTCTTTAAATGTTTGATAAAATTCTGTCGTGAAGCCATCTGGTTCAGGTGTTTTGTTCTTAGGTAGTTTGTTTTTTGTTTCATTTTCACAGACCAATTTGATTTCATTGCTGGTAATTGGTCTGTTCAGATTTTCTGTTTCTTCCTGGTCAGTCTGGGAAGATTGTATTTTTCTAGAAAGTTGTCCATTTCTTCTAGGTTATCCAATTTGTTGGCATATAATTTTTCATAGTCTCTAAAATTCTTTGTATTTCTCTGGTGGCTGTTGTGATTTTACTTTTTAAATTTCTGATTCTGTTTAGACACATTACACTTTTTCATAATCATGTTATTAATTATTATAAGTTAATTTCTCTAGGATGTTTATACTGAAGGTGTAATGTTAGATGTTTCTAAACAACCAAATATTTACTTTTAAAAAAGAGAATTCTTATTCTGTCTTTATACTAAAATATCTTTTTTCTTTAATATCTTAAATATTTTGATAATTTATATTTATTAGTACTGTAAAAATCAGTGATATTTATCCTCAGGGTTTATTTGAAGCTGTACCATCCTTGTATACCATTCATATTACCATGTTCCCAGTACAGTGCTTTTTCTGTACCCAAAATTGTGAATGATGGAATCACTGGTAGGGCATAGCCATACATGGTAATGTTGCATTATCTCCACTCTCAGAAAAGGACAAAGAAAAATAAATAAATAAAATCATTCACAATTATCTCATCTTTTGGTAGAGTAGATCATCTATTATGAGTCTCCTCAAACACAAATTCTCCACCCAGTTGTTAAGCAAACCCAACAGATGGTTGTCTATTAATCAATTCTAATGATTCCTTGAAAACATCTTTTTGGATGACTCATGATGGGAAGTATAATAAATTATGATATATTTTAATATTTAAACAACACTATCTGGTATCTATTAAAGATAATGTTTACAGAACTTATAATACTTGCACAAATTTTCCACTGATGCTTCATATGCACTGCATTTTAAAACTGATATAATGCCACCCAAATGTTAATCACAGAAACTTTTCTGCCTTTAAAACTATTTATTTTAATAAAAGATGAGATTATTAAATTTACCATTGAAAGGTTTAAAAAATATCAAACCTTATAAAAACTTAACTGGGCAAAGTAAATATAAAATTACAGATTGACTAGGATACAAAAATCAGAGTTAATGAATAACAAACAGCTGGTCTACTGAATGAGTAATTCAAATAAAGCCAGCATATCTTTGGAAAATTTTATCACAATAGAGAAAACATGTGAAAGAAAGGAAAGAAAAGAAAAACCAAGATTGGAAATGAGGAAATATATGCCAAAAGTTTTAAAGGAAAGTTTAAATTTTTATAAAAGTAAGATATACAGTGCACATCCATACATATTTAAATATTCAGCTACTCTTATCTCTGATAAACTGATATGCACTGGTCTTGATTTTCCATGGTTTAAGAGCTGGAAATCTACCAGTAAGGTTTATATCCTACTGAACTCTCCAGGTGCAGATGGAAATACTCAACGCGCACAGCGCTCTGATGGCTTTGGCAGGATGGAGAGGGAATAACTGCATTCATTCTCTGTTTTGTTTTATTAGAGATGTTGTTTAGAGCTCTAAGGTATTAAAGCACTTAAGCTTTAAAAATAATTAACTTAGGCTTTTAAAATTTATACATATGCATCTTTTTTTCCAGTGTACATCACACCACCAAATAATTATTGAAGGGATACT
Source organism: Smutsia gigantea (assembly GCA_032199065.1). NCBI lineage: Eukaryota > Metazoa > Chordata > Mammalia > Pholidota > Manidae > Smutsia > Smutsia gigantea. Next base: position 38,311 of record JAVSCE010005384.1, on the reverse strand, counting down.
TTCAATACAGCCTCAGTATTGCACCCCAACCACCACTCCATTCCTCTCTCCTGGCCCTGTGGTGGTTTTATGCCAGATTGTTTGCTCATGACGATTTTTTTTATCTGCTCATTATATTGCATTATTTCTCACACCTCCATGTTATTGCACACATTCTTAATGTGCCATAAACCTGATCATTGATAAATATTGTTTATCTGTTTGTTGATTTTTTGGTTGTTATTGTTTCTAAAATTAAAGCATCATTTGGGTGGATAAAAGGAGAATTGCCATAGTTTTCCTGTTGATAGCCGTATATCAAAGACTTGAAATTCCACCAATGAAATAGAAATGGTAGATACACAATAGTAAAGCAGTAGCCATGACACCCCAACTTCCTATGCAATATAGTTCATGAAACAGATGATTTTGTGTAATTTGTCCTATATAAAGTATTTATGGAAGTCTAGCTTCCATATTAACAGACCTCAATTCTTTTGGTTGGCCATCATTTTTGGATCTCATTTGATCTTGGGTCTCTCTCTAAAACCAGAATTTACCTTCACTGTATGTTCTATTATAGATTTGGCCTGTTTTTTACTTCTGACTGACTCTGGTGACAGTTAGAGCTGCCTTGTCATTGCAGCAGAAGAGAACATTTCAAATGGTTGTGTCTAATCAGTCTGAGTGAGAAAAGATAAAGTCTCTAACTTGAGGATATTTCCTGTTTCAATTTTCATTTTATCTCTCTGACCCATCTTTCAATCACAGCAATACTATCGTCTGATGAAAATGCAATGATGGAAATTTGAACATGGCATAATTAAATATCTTTTGCCAAACTTCATAAGAGAAAAATTCTCTTCCTAGGCACCCAGCTACTTTTTTAAAAAGTGGCTGTTGATGAGTTGAAATATCATTAATACAAAAATAGAATGTGTATGACTATGCCAACATGCACAGATATACTCTTACTAGATCTTCAAAATGATTTTAAAGGTACATTTTCAGTTCTATGCTGGTATTGGTTTCCCAGAAATCGTCATTTAAACATAAATATTTGCATTTTGCTAATATGTTCAATATGTGTGTGTGCACACACATATTGCCAGTTTTATAACCCACGAATGACTTTCCTAAGGACCTGGGAGCTATTTCTTTGAAATATTGTCATTAAGGAAAATAATGTCCCTATCTCTGCTTCTGGAGAAGAGCAAGACCCTAGCTTCAATGGGTGCCAATCAGCAAACACAAATAGCCGACTAACAGAGGTATACGTCTACAAATTCAGAAATAACTCAATATGCTCAACCCCTCCCATTGGTTTTCCTCCCTCATAACTTCTCTTAAAATTATAGAACATGCTATCTAGGCATTTGCTACTGTGACTTGAAGATTTGCAACACTGACCTTCCTGGGAGCTTGTTGGAAATTAAAAAAGCTCAAATCCCATGCCAGGCCTACTAAATCATATTCTGCATTTAATAAGATTCCCTAATGTTGGAGGGGGGCGGTGCGGGGAGGGCTGTACAACTCAGAGAAGACAAGTAGTGACTCTATAGCATCTCACTATGCTGATGGACAGTGACTGTAATGGGGTTGATGGGCGGGACCTGATGAAGGGGGTAGTTTAATAACCATAATATTGCACATGTAATTGTAGATTAATGATACCAAAATAAATTATAAAAAAAAGATTCCTAAGGGATTCATATGTATACTAAAGTTTGAGAAACATTGAATTAGGCTACTGGGGAGGGAAATTTGGCCTCAAGAGCATGTGGGGTGAGTAATGATGAAGGAAAAAGTGGATTGATTGTGTAGTTAAAGTTGAAATATTACTCAAATGTAGGCTATAAAATAAATTAGATGGAAGAATGGGATAGCATGGTCGAAGAGAGGGATGCCAAATATAAGGTGAATCAGTGGCGGTGGTGATGATGGCATGGTCAGATTTACAATCGTGTGTGGGTTGGCTGACAGTAATCCAGGTTCTACATTCATTTGTGAGAAAGGAAGAGCACCGAGAGGTCTCTTGGGTTATTGCGACCCAAATGAATGTCTCATACAATGGCATGAACTTCAAATATTTTGTGTTTTTAAAAGGCATAACGAGAAAGCATGGTTTAGAAGTGTCAGTATTACCCCTTTGGGATCTCTAGTTGTGAGGTACATTTGAAGGAAAGAAAAAGCAGCCTTGTCTTGAGAAAGCTAGGTGGAGTCTGCAGGCTTAGGAAGGAGCCAAGATTCAGATAAAGCAGAAGTTGGTAAACTTTGTACAGGGCCACATAGCAAATATGTCAGGTTTTTTAGGCCACATGGTCTCTGCTGCAACTACTCAACTCTGCTCTTATAGTGGGAAAGCAGCCATAGACATGATGTAAGTGAATGAATGATTCAATAAAACTTTATTTATAAGAACAGACAGCAGGCTGGATTTGGCCTGTGAACTGTATGTAGTCTGTGGACTCCTACATTTAAGCACCAAGGTGAAGGGAGTGGTGATTATGCTAGAAGGGGGATAACTAACCCCAGATTCCAGAGGAATCAGTGGAAAGTACTGGGATGCTGAAGAGGAGTGACAGGTTAGTGTGAAGTCAGGAGCTATAAAAAGCAGTGAGCCTGGATTTCTGTTGGTAATATCAGTAAAGAGCAACATGAGACATGCAGAACTAGTTCTGATATTCTCTTTTAAATTATTTAATTAACCATGTATTTCACAATATTTCATACATATATGATAATATAAACTATATAAAAGCTACAAAAAATTAAATGAAGGCATGTGTCCAGTTTAAGAAATCAGATGTTACCAATATTTTAAAGCCTCCTGTGGATCCACTGGTATTTTTATCCATCTTCTCCTCTCTCCAAATATAAGCTGTACCCAGTTTTTCTGTACCTGGATCTCAGTTAAAGGACAAATCTATAATTTACGTGACTGAATAGAGGCCTCTCGAGAGACTGAGACATTTCTCTCCTAGAGGTGTTTACATTTCAAAGGGAAATAAAAATCTGATGCCAGTTACCATTTACATTCCAAAGAATTCAAAAACTGGGAAAATTTCTCTACTCTTCTCAGAGAGGATTTGTTTACATTAGAGAGGTGACGTTTATTTTCCTCTCTCTGGAGGAGAGTGTGGCAGCTGGGCAATGTGTAACCCCTGTAAGCTTCCAGAATTATAATTTTGGGGTTCTTATCCTTTGGGGCAAGAGCTTCCTTTGTGCACTTGCAGTCCTAACCATCTGGCTCTCACTGCACCACCTGTAAGAGGGAAGTTGAAGCAGGGGGGAAAAATGAGCTTACTGTTGTACTGATAGTCTTCCCTGATCCAGACACCTCATGTTTATTTTCAGGACAAAATACATAAATATAGCTATCAAAAACCTATCATCCTCAACAGTCGAATATAGATACTTGTCAAGTGTGTCCTGGGTCCAGAGGGCTTAGAAATCCTGTTTTCCAAAGGTATACAACAGCTTCACCATGGACACAGCAAGAATTTCATTGAATAGCTATGACATCTGCCTGGAACTTTGGGCTTCTTATCATCAGGGACCAGCAGATAAGAGGGGCCATCATACTGGCAGGAGCAATGAACTCATTATCAGAAGAAGGTAGGGCTGTTGTTACATATATGGCAGGGAGGGATATGTCTGGCACCTTGCTCTTCCACTGGGCATTTCCTGATAACTCCTTATATGATTTTAATTGTAAACGAACAAGTGTGTATCAGCCACAACTTGAGAATATATTATCTAAGGTTCAGACCCCTCAAGGATGAGGGACTATGTCACACTACTGGGTAACCACCAAGACCAGCAGAGGTGCTGGCTGAGGGAGAGGAGAATCTACAATGGTTGGTAAAAGAGAGATGAGTGTAGTTACCATCCTGACAACAGGTGTGCTTGTGATGGCTGTCATTTGTCTCAGTAAGCATCTTTTTCTAAGTTTCCACTCAGAAAAGAATCCTACCACAATCCTCCAAGAGCTACTCCCAGAATTTATAAGGATATTCAAGAGGCATAGGAGTAAACTATAATGGACTCTATGCTATACAGCCCAGATCCTTCTTTAAGATTGAAAGATTTATTTCCTCAGCTTCTAGGAGGGCTCCTATCAGACAGCCCTCAGTTGTCACCTCACCCAAAGTCATATTCCAATGATGGTTCAACACAGGAGCATGAAGTCCTGCCCCTACTGACCATCTTCTCCCCCAGCCCATTCCACTTCCTCCCCTGCCCACAGCTATCCACCCCTTATAACCTCCAACATGCTATTTCAGTCTCATTGTCTACTTTCTGGGACCCAAGCAATAAAACCAATAACACTTAACAATTAATGAGTTATTTAAAAAACATGTGTCTTAATGACAGTGTTATTTTGAGGGATAAATGTTGAAAGTGTCAATTTATAGGTGTTTAAAGAAATATCCTTAAAGTTAGAGTTAAGGTGGAAATCTACAACCTGCTGGCAACATTTACCAATGCTGAGTACTTGATACAGCACTTTCCCTCCAGAGGTAATGAAAATTCACAGAGCAGTAGTCCGGAACCTTTGCTACCCAAGTGTGTGGCAGTAACAGCGGCAGTGGCTTCATGTGGGAGTGAAGTCTTAGGCTATCAGACTCCGTCCAGAGCTACTGAATCAGATCACATTTTTATAAGATACCAAGATAAGTCTTATCCAGTGATTTAGATCAATGATTCTCAACCCTGTCTTCAGGATAGAATCACCTTCACGCTTTGAAAAAAATACTTATGCCTGTAGCCCATTCCAAATAAATTCCATCAGGATGTCCAAGCATTATATATTATAAAAGTTCCCAAAGCCTTTTTTAATGAGTACCCAGAGTTAGGAGTCATTGATATACAGGTGTTCAAGATTCCTTTTCCCCTTTAATGTCTTAGGTTAGTCACAAATGTCTATGAAATCCCTCTGGATTCCCATCAATAAGTCTCCACTTTTCTCTTAGAATTTTTAAACTGTTTATCTCATTTCCCTTCTCCCAACTTTGGAAAATAGAAATCTGAAACTGTTCACTGATGAATTTGTTTGTTGTTTGATTCTTGTCTCTAGAAATTGCAACTTTTTCTATTCTCTCTTCTCAAGGGACTATGGATCGTGTGAAACTAATAAGTGGCCATTGAGCTTAGCCTCCAGGTACAGAATCAATGCTCATATTCATTCCTTTAAAAATACCGTTTCAGTTTGGTTATAAGGATTTTCAATTTCAATGTATTTTGGGGGTCAGCCACTGAGGTTTGGCTCCAAGACAGATCATTCAGTCCTGTAGTTTCCCACTGCTCAGAGACATAGGACCAAAGTAAGGGAAGAAAGTTTATAAGTAGCTGCCATGGTATCCATTCCCAGGCCATTGATTCTTGCCCAAGCAAACAAGTGCAGAAGACAATTGAAAAAAAGGTCACTCCTTTCTATATAAAATAGGAGCTGATTTGTATAGGTTGAGTAATATGGACCTGAATATAAATAACATTATTTGAATAATAAAATGCACGTGTTACATAGTAATTTTAAATATGCCTGGTGTGTGGATCTTTCTCCACATGTTCTAGAGACTTAAACTAAAATCAGTGAAATAAAGGCAAAGAACATGATAATTTCATATTTTAAAGTCACTTAATGATAAAGAAGTCTATCAGTGTGTCTAAATAGGAGCTTATCTACATGAATATTTCTTGATGCTAAAAGCCCATGTGAAAACAAATGTACATTTAAAATACACAGTAGAGTGGGAATATTTTGTAACTGACAAGGTGAAAAGACAGAAAAAGAAAATTTTGATCACACGAGTGGAAACTTTATCCAACTGTTACTAACATTTAGAATTCTGCGGTTCTGTCATTATTACTTAGGAAATAATATTAGCTTTTTACTGAAGAGAGAATACATGGCGAATATCACACAAAAAAGAATCAACCAAAGGTCGAGAAAAAAAAGTTCTTCATAAATTATAACTCAAGTGGTAACCTACTTAAACATTTAGTGACTACACTTAGCTAAGCAAATGCCTCCAGATGTTTCCCTCAGTGAAGCTGATATTAGTTGACTTTATGTGTGGGTGACTAACTCCTGTATTTGAGATGAGAAAGGGAGACCTGCAGGAATGGCCATTGCATGTTTACATGGAATATGCATTCTTTGGCTTTTTATACAATTTCTTTTAAAGATCATGTTATCTCAAGGTGTATTCAGGATTATTTCCACTTTTAAGGGGTGGGAATTTATCACACACCTCTTTAGACCTTCTGTTGGCTGAAGAATACTGACTTGCTTAGAAGCTTTACTGCAGGTTTTCTTTCTTGCATTCCTTCCCACCTCCCCAGTTTAGGTAATTGTTTCCATTGGTTTTGGCCATCTACGATTTCTCATAATTAAACATCCATATGGAGATTTCCTGCAGGCAACCACTTCCTTAATGTATTTGATTATATTTTCCTTATTTTATAATTGCCTTGGCCAAAAGAAATAAAGGACCTAGAAATCATTTTGAAAATGTTTTGAAATACTTTGAAAATAATTTTGAACTGGAATACTTTATATCCTGTTTTCAAATTCTGGCAATAATGATGCTGTCATTTTTTTGACTATATACATACAAAAAGTCAGAGTTGATTGGTAAGAGTCACACTGGTTTTCTAGCAGCATGTATGTATGATACTGGGAAAACTATGAAGGCTTGAAATTGGGTCACTGAAAGTTAACTGTTAAAATGAAAGCATGTTGACTTGATTTTATAGTTACTGGAAAATTGAATCCATTTTATGAATACCTGTGAAAATTCAACATGTAGAAAAAATTCATATATAGTCTTCTAAAGATTCACAAATGAAATTGTTTCTACCTGCAGGTTACGTCTACGTCAGGCTCAACTCCTTTCAGAGTAAGAAGTAACATTTGCCTTATAACTATAAGAGAGGAAAAATATTTTATTTGTGTTTATAACTAAGAAAGTTGTTAATTTACAGAATTAAAAAGTTTTAAAATGTTTCCTTCAGAAGGTCAAGATCACTAAATATTTGAAGTATGAAAGGAATTCATAAGAAAGGAGGCTTTATATCATTGACAGGGTGTGAAATTTCAAGTATTTTGATGTGCGAATGATTTCATTATTCCAGCCTTTAAAAGATCATGTCAAAGCTTCAGTTATTTCTCTCTGTGGCTTCTGGTCTCATATAGCATGTTAATTAATTAAACATTTTGGCTAGATGGGTTTTTGCTCACAGATGGTAAATGATATTGTTTGCGTGGCTTTCAAGGCTACTGTTGGAAATCACAGAACCACATTGGTGGAGTCCTACTGTGCCACAGTGTGATGACAGGTTCTGTGACAGCAGAGTTTAGGGAAAATGCTCCTTTACACTGCCTTCCACAATTAAAATACAAAACCCTGTTACTCCTTTTCCCCTCTGCTCTTGCTCTCATCTGTCAGTTTTTCTTTCCACTGTACCAACAGCAGCCTGGTTGCTTTAGTAATTAGGTACTTTGGTCTCATGAGACAAGAAGCTCATCAAACTTCTCCAACTTGAAAACCCGTTCAGCTATCAGCACCTCAGTGACTGTCGGAAACACTGTGCGCTGTGAATCACCACAAAGATATAGAAAGGGTCCAAGTGGCAACTACTGCAAAGATGTTTTCTGCTTCATGCTTAATTAACTCAGATGATAAGTCTTAGAAGTGAACCTTTTCATCAGAACACATTGTCAACACCTAGGAAAACATGATGGTGCAATAAGCTTTAGAGATTATTCTTTGCCTTTTGATTATGCATTTTGAATTACAAACATTAAGAAATAGAATAGAATAGGCCAAATAGAATAGAATTCCAAATAGAATGAAAAGGGTATGATTCCTAGAGCAAAATTAAAATCAGAATTATTTTTAATACTATCTTCATAATTTGGAGTTAGTTCCTGGAAAAAATCCTGCAACTAATATGATACTAATATAATACATAATACTGATATACTAGTGTTTCCTTGTTCATGTGTCCTAATTTTATATTCCTTATTGAATAGTAAAAATTCCCAAAAACAAGGCTCAAAGGGAAGTAATGAGAACAAGCATAACTGAGAATTCAGAAACCTCTATATAAATGGAGAAAACATTTTATTGAAACCAATAATCACGAGTAGGAGTTTATTCTTGGCTGTGTTTTCTTTTAATATTATCTGTTTTACATGTTTTTTTAATGTAAACACATATAGGACTGCGTGTTTTTCCAGGGTGTTTTAAGTTGCAAACAGCAAAGGAAATAGTGGTTTGTTAAATACAGGAACATTTAGAATTTCACCAGCTTTTAGAATGTGTAGATGTGCAGTGTAGGTACAGATGTTGTTTGCTGACATTTGTTTTGAAATAACCAATTTAAAACTAGCCTAATGGTTACAGAGATGTTGGACATCTAATTTCAAAGTTTGTATCTAGAATTTTATTTTTAAAAGTGTGATTTAGTAAATTGAGTAATTCATCAAATTTGTGCATATTTTTCAGTAACAATATTTTTAAATGGGAAAAGCATTAAAAGTAACATTTACTCCTTTATGTAATAAATAATGAAAAAAAAACTACATAATGCCTTAGCAAAAACAAAACAAATACAGGTACAACTTGCTAGAGAATACTGAGATTCATGACTTTAGTTATTCTAAAATTGCGGCCTTATTTATTAAGGTATCTTTAGGCCTTTCCTTATGAGAATCTTGGTAAAGGTAATTGGAAGGTACCTTTATGTAGGGAAAAAAAAAAGTAAACAACTATAACCACAAAAAAACCCAACTTTTCTTGAACCAAGCAGCAGACCTTGAAGTGGTTTCTCTTCTCTGAAGAACTTGAGGCAGGCTGCTTGCCATCTGAGGTAACCTGAAATCAGGCTTAGATTAGTTGATATACTCCAGTATTATTTCAGAAGCTTGCACATACAAAATTTAGAGGATTTGGCCAAAACTGAATTCTTTTTTATCTGTTTTTCCATAAGAAACATCATTATTTCTCTGCTTCTGCGCAAATCAGACCTCAGGAACAGATCTAGGTCTTCCAGGATGTTTTAATAAACATGTGTAAATTATTTATGTGGGCTTATTTAAGTATTATCTACCATTGCCAGCAATTCTGTTCTGATCATGCAGTGGACTCACTGACACTGAGTATCCATTGGGTTACATAGTGTTATTCTATTAAATCCCTGCTCCTATAGATATTATAAGGTGCTGTCTGCAACCTTCTTTTCTCTAGCTATACTATCTAGATGAGGATTCTGTTTTATTGATAATGCCAAATATTTTTTCAAGGAGGTTATACCAGTTCATACTCCTATCAGAAATATCTAACAGTTCTGTTGATGAATATACTCACCTATATTTAGTACTATAATATTTTTTCTCTTTTGTCAGTTTGAGATGGTATTCGATTATTTCCCTACAGAAGACTAGTGTCTTTTTATATGCTTGTTAACCAACAATGTTTCCCTTATGTAAGTGAATCTTGATGACTTTTGCCATTTTCTATTTCCATTTCTTTCATCTATCCTATATTTATTTGTGGGAGAACTTTGTACATTTTATTGCCAATCCTCAGTTTTATGTGTTGAAACATCAATCCCAGTTGTCTTTGTCATAATTTTAATGAACACAAGTTCTCAATTTTAAGAGTCCCATCACCAAAATTTTCTCTGATTTTTGTTCTTTTTAATGTTTTGCTGAAAAAAATGTCTCTGTACACTTATACAGTCTCTTAAATTTTCTTTAAAACTTTAATTTTAAGACTTTATTAAAGTTTGCCTTTCATACTTCTGTATCTCATACTTAAGTCCATAATCTACCTGAAAATGATATAATGTGTGGATTGACATACTCTTTTCTTGATAGAGAACAGCATATACTTTCATCATATATCAATTTTTGCATGTATTTTATTTCCAGTCTCTCTCTTCTTATATTGGTTGTATTCTACCATTATGATAATAACCCAATATTTTAGAGATAAGGATTTATTATAAGTCTTGACATATGATATCATCCTTGTTTTTATTTTTCAGGAGACTTGATTATTTTTGGCAATTTGCTCTTCCATCTATTAAAGATTTTTACTAGAGTAGCAGATAATTTTTGGATAATTTTAATTTTCTATTAAGACTTTTCCTGTTTGTAAATATGGACTAGATCTAAGTCTTCCAAAATTTATGCTGGTCTTCTTTTATGATTTTCTATAAGGTTTTATAATATTTTATATCATTTGGAAGATTTATTTCTTGGGCCTTTTCCTTTTCTTCAATGCTAATGTAAATAGATACGCATGGACCTTGAGGGCATTGAGCTATGTGAGATAAATCAGGCAGACAAATACTGTAGAATATCACATATACATGGGATCTACAATAGCCGAACTCATAAAAAGAGAGAGTAACAGGCGCTGGGTGGGGGGGGGGGGCGGTGGAATTGGGATGATTCTGTTTAAGGGTACTTTTGCAATTAGTAGATAAGTAAGTCCTGGAGATCTAGCATACAGCATATGATTCATGTCAACAATGCTGTATTATAAACTTCAAAGTTGCTAAGTGTTCTCACTACAAAAAAGAAATGATCATTATGTGACAGGATACAGGAGTTAGCTAATGCTACTGCTGGTAATCATATTGCAGTATAACAATTATTATATCATATACATTGATATGATATCAAATCATATCAACATATTGTATCATATCACACATTGTACACCTTAAACTTATACAGTGTTATTGTCAGTTATATCCCAATAAACAGTAAACAGACCATTACTTTCAAAAAGTTGAGAAGACACTATAAGAGTTTGAGCAGAGGCATGACATAGTATGAGTTATATATTAAAGAGATTGCACTGACTGCTCTATGAAAGACAAAGGTGGAAGTGGGGCAAAGGTGGATTAAGGAAAACCATATAGGAGGCTATTAGTATAATCCAAGAAAAGGTGATGATTTGGCTGGGATTGTCAGAATGGATATAACAAAAAGTGGTGAGATTCTGGACATATTTTGAAATTAGTAATAATAGCATATAGTGATTGTTGAGGCATGTATTGCAGAGAAAGACAAAAATCACTCCAAATCACAGTTTTTAGCTTGAGAAATGGAAATAAGGTTGTTATTTTAGAAAATAGAGAAGATTGCAAGAGGAATAAATTTGGGTAAGATACATAAATTTGGAGGTCGTTTTTTTTCCTCACGTCTTGAGACTGGATGATATGACAGAGGAACTTAATATGAAGAAGAAAAGAGCTCCAAGGACTGAGGCCTACTGCACATCAATACTTAGAGATGCAGTCATGAGGAACAACCAGCAAAAAAGACGTATAAGGATCACCCAGAGACGTACCAGGAAACGTAGTCAAGTATGATGTCCTAGAAGCAAGATAAGAAAAAAAAAAAAGTTTTAAGTAGAACTATTTAAGCAACTCCTGATAGGTCAAGTAAGATGAAGATTAAAATGTTATCATTTTCCTTAGCAACACGGAATCATTGGTGACCTTGATGACTGAATTTTGTTGGAGCGGGTGGGATGAAGACGCGACTCCAAGGCACTCAAAAGCAAATCCGAGGAGAGAGACTGTGTCCAGCTTCACGTGAGCACTTCTGGCTGGCCTGTTGGAGGAAGAAAGACCATGCGACCTAGAATGAGCCCCCAGCCCACTCAGGAGGCGATCACAGACACAGGAGTGAACCACACCGAGACCAACTAAGCTGCCAAAGTGATCCCAATCCAAACTGCCAACCTTCTGAATTATAAGATAAAATTTAAAAAAAGAAGGAACAGCTGACAACAAATCCACGATGACATAAAAAAAAGGAGCACTCAGAAAACAAAAGAACTGTATTTAAAGAAGGGCTAGGAGATAAAATTGAGAAAACCGTTCAGTGTTCAGTAAATGGGGAGAAAAAAGATAATGAATATAGAAAAAATAAATTTGAAACGAAAAAGTTAAAGGATTAAGCCAAGAAGTTCAATCTGAATGTGAACATGAATTCCAGAAGAAGAAAACAGAAAATGGAGGTTAGCAACTTATCAAAGACATAATAGAAAAAAATGTATTCCAGAACCAAAGGACATGTGTTTCCATATTAAAAGGGATCCCAGAAAAAAAAAATTAAAAGCATATCGTGATCTAATTTTAAAACATTGGAAAGAAAAAGGTCCTGTATTCATTTTCTAGGGCTGCTGTAATAAAGTACCTTAAACTGAGTTAAAAAGTAATTTGTTGTCTCACAGTTTGGGCTGGTACGAGATCAAGATGTCAGCAGAGCTGTTCTTTCAAGGACCGTGTGGGAAGGATCCATTCCAGGCCTCTCTCCTTGGCTCATAGATGACTGTCTTCTCTCTCTGTCTCTTCACATCATCTTCCCTCTATGTGTGTTTGTCTCTGTGTCCTAATTTTCCCTTTTTATAAGGGCATCAATCACATTAGATTACAGTCAACCCTAGTGACTTCATCTTAACCTAAGTAATTCTATCTATAACAACCCTATTTCCAAATAAGGTCATATTCTAAGGCAATGAGGGTGAGGACTTCCCATATGAATGATCAGGGAACACAATTCAACCTATAACAAGTCTTAAAATCATCCAGAAAGAAAATGTATATAAAATAGACCACAAAGAAGGAACTAGATTTAAAATAATATTTGACTTCTCAATATACCTTCGAAGTTCTAAAAGGAAAATGATTTTCTATATACATCCAACCAATAATTAAATGTAAATGTGGGCTAATGATCTCTTTATACATGCAAGGACTTAAGTGTTAACTTCCCTTGCTCCCTTCTGAGAAAACAGAAAGTTTTATGCTTATATGTTAATAAAAAGAGATGCATGTGCTTAATAAAAAGAGGTGGGGGGTGGGCATAGGTGGATTACTGTGAAGTTAATGAACCTTCATCTTCTGAATCCCTCACATGAAGAGGTCCCTTTCAGTGGATGGAAGGGGCCCTAGTAATGTGTTGACATGATCAAATGAGTTTGTAAAAATGTGAAAGAAAGATGATTTAACCACTATTGGTTAAAACAGTCACATCCCTGTACCAGTGTGTCAAAGAGTTGGCTGCAGGCATTTTGTGGATTCATCTAAAAAGAAGCTGTGTTGGAGACACATTATTTTGTGTTTAGGAGGGTGTATTTATGATGCTCATGTTATTTCCATGTACAATTAAATTTTTGCCAGTTGCTAGTGCCAGAATAGCTTCCAGTAATTTCCTCCCACTATTAGGCCAACTTAAATGACTTGATAGTGTCAAAGTTCAGAGCCAGAGCTTTATCACAATAAGTATGTGTCCTGCAGCTGACACCAGAAGGATGTAGGAAGGAAAGGAGATCGAGGATGTGAATTTTACAGAATTTTACAAAAGTAGTTAGTAGAAAATCAACCAATAAGTGTGTATGTAAATTGTAAGCAGATCACTTAGCTCTTACCAAAGCCTAGAAAAAAAAATAGACATTCTCTCCAGTCAGAAATATTCTAGATAATATAGAATGCATGATTATAAATGTACCACAGACTTTTTAAATGGAAATTGTGCAAAAATAGAACTTATCTGAAATCCTGTGTTTTGAGGGCATATACTTGTAACAGAGCCACAAACAGTACAACTGGGTGTAAGTTGTGTGGCTTGCAATTTAGCATCTTCCCCTGACAAATTTTGGCAGCTCCAGATGAAAACTTAACCTGAATGGAACAACCTCCGAGTGAAACAACCTGAAGAAAATGTCTTAGGTGATTAAAAAATCCTACATGTCATCTTGCATATGTCGGTGTATATGTATAACACACATTTATGTAGCTCAATATAGCCTAGCAACAATTTGTAAATGAATTTGAATTTATGGGACAGAAAATGAAAAGTAATAAGGCAATTATTATCTCTAGGAGAAAAAAAACGTTATAAAAGAGTTGTAATTATAGTATGCCACTTAGTCTCATTGTAAGTAGTATTTACCTAGTGAGAACAATGTAAGTACTGCATATCAATTTAGTTAAACATTATGATACAACTACATCAGGAGGCTATAGGGGTTATGTATGTGAGTCTGTGTGCTTGTGTGTCTGCATGCTGGGTGTGAGTGCTTTGTAAAAGAGGAAAATACTCATCTTCCATTTAAAAATAAAGTAACTTCCTAAAATTGAAAATTGAGAAAATGGAAGTATAAGGATGTTAAATAATAGACAAAACAATCTAATAGTGTATTAGGGATTGCTGCTGTAGAATAAGGTTTGTAGATTGGAGAGATGTATAAGACATAGCTGCATTTTGTTATAAACTTTGTAGTATTAGTTGCATTTAAAAAACATGTTTATATGTTTTTGATAAAAATAAAATTTAATTGAAAAATGGAATCAATTCTTACACTTTCATAAAATGTGCCCTGTCAGCTTTGTATTAGCCTGTCCTTTCTAGATTATTATTAAAATTGATATCTGAAATATATAATGCTAGTAGGATTATGCTTTCAAGATGAGAGAATGATTAAATGAAACTAATTCTTTTTCTGAAGAAAACCTAAATCCTTGTTAAACCAAATGAGAATTGAGATAGAACAGCCTGTTTGAATATCATTGCTTAGTGCCAATACTTTTTAAAAGGAAAGTAGGACTTAAATATTTATGAAATTGAGTTTTCTTTACTATTTTGAATGGTAATTATTAAAATTTTACTACCATTGTAGAATTGATTTTTCCTTCATTTCTGTAATAGTTAGGAAACAAATGCATTTTACATTAATAAATCAGAATACATGAAAAATTAATTGCTCACAAAATACAACTGTGTCAAACATATAGAAATAAAATAGAATATTGTAGTTTAGCTTCCTAAGGTTGAGTTTATTACATATAATGTAATGAAAATTAAAAATGTATGTATTGGGATTTCTGAATGTAGACACCACTCATTAATTCAGGTTTCCTTATAGAAGAAGTGTGGTTTTACTCTTGCATCTAAATTTCACAAAGAAAGCATCAGAGGAAAAAAGCTTGCCTCACAGGCAAGGTTGAAAGCTCAGTTTGATTTTATTTCTTATCTTAATAGTAGGGAGCTGCTACACACTGAAAAATATATGCTTCAGGAAGATTGAGCTTGCTACCTTTTGCAGAGTTGTTCATCTTTTCTAAAGGACACGAATCAACTAAGCAAAATAGAAGGAAATAGCTAGTCTGCTTGGCTTGTGATATGACTATGGTGCTAAAAAAAAAAAAAAATCCAAGCCTGAGAGCTTAGAGTTTAAAAATTAAGAGGAAAGGTGATAGAGGGTTTTTGTTGAGAATATGGTTTCAGAGGTAATACCTACTGTGGTAGGCATCCTCTAAAATGGCTCCCGATAATCCTACCTCTTGATATTTAGGCCTCTGTGAAATCCCTTCTCCTGGAGTGTGCACTGGACTTACTGACTTGCTTCTAAACAATAGAAAGAATATGGCAAAAGCGAAAGGCTGTTGCTTCCAAGGTCAGATTATAAAAAGTCTTTGGCTTCTGTCTGGGTGCTGTCGCTCAGTCTCTTGGATTGCTTGGTCCGAAAGAAACCACTTGCCAGATTTTGAGGCAGCTCTGGGGAGAGTCTCCTGTAAGTTTGGAAGCTGATCTTCTGAGATCTGTCAAGAGCCACATGTGTGAACTTAAAAGAATTCCTTCTCTAGTCAAGCTCTGAGATGACTGTAGTCAACTGAGAGCTTGACTAGCTTTAATTGTAGGCTCATGAAAGACCCTAATCAGAAACACCCAGCTAAGCCACTTCCTGATTCCTAACCCATTCAAAGTGTTAAGTTGGAAAAAGAAAAAGAAAAAAGAAAATTTCAGCTACTAAATTTAGGGGTAATCTGTTATGAAGCACTAAGTAACTAATACACAGACCATCATTCAAACCCTGACCCCACTTACCCTCTCTAAGTCTCCAGTTCTACACTGCTTAAATGGGATAACATCAGTTTGTATTTTCTATAGTTGTTGTGGAATTTAATGGAATAAGCAATACTGTAATTCAGCATTGTAACTATACATATGGAGTACCCCCAAAAAGGAGCTATTATTTTTCTTATCTGTGTAATTTTTTGCAAGATGCCTGGGAATCATTCAGCCCATTCTTCTTAGACTGGAATATAACTCACCTTCTCAAAAGATTAAGTAAACCATAATCCAATATATTATTTGCTTTTAATATTTATTCTAGGCCAGTGTCAATGCTGTCTTTCCATAGCCATCAGCTACTGTCTTTGGCTTCAGATTCAGTCCTATCCAACCACTGAATCAATTCTGATCAAAGAAGGCCATAAATTTATTAACAGTCTCACAGTCTCCAATCTAAGAGGTTTAGAATTATTCTAAAGTCCACATCCCAGAATAAGATTAAGTTTGGAGCTTGAGGGGTACAAACTTTTTAAACTGCAGAATTGTCCTTGTCTCTTGTCAACTTTTCACCTGGGCTGTGATTTCCTGATTTGTGCAACATACCAAAATACCAGTCCTGGTAGCTCTACTTTTGATCCCCTTGAGTAGCTATGCTCTTTCCCTTGTTTCTGATATCACCATGATTCCTGACTTCCTATTCTTCCTCACATGTGAGTGAGCTCTCAGTTGGCTTTCTTGGATTATGCTAGCTATTTGTCAGAAAGAATTGTGGTAACTCCATGATGGGGATGAGTTTTCATCATTTCTTGTCATCTCCTCAGAATAACAAGTAATTCCAGATCTACTGATGTCTCTTCCTCCTTTTTCTCCATATATCCTGTTTAACAACTGTTTTTGCTAAACCTTAATTCTATCTTTACTGCAAGATTGAAAGATGACATTTTTGCAAAAGCAGTAACTTACTAAAGTTTTATATGTAGGACAGTGTGCAGAAAAACTGTTGCCCAGCAATTAAGATAAAGTATACCTTCCCAGTAAAAGAGAATTTATGTCTCCAAGGATTGATTTCATTAAAGCACCTTTTATCTCACACACAACCCACCACAAATGTACTCAGTACAATCAGTTTCTGACAACCCTAACTCAAACATGTGCACTTAAAGAAAGTATACTTCTAAAAATTATGGTGACTATTTGTATCTATATATAATGCTGTGGAATTGACATAAATTGTTATCATCTTTATGAAGAACATCTTGACCTTTAGAAAATGAAAGATTTTTTCCCTCCTAATTTAAATAAGAATAGAAGGTTGATTTTACAGTTCTTCAAGAATAATAGACCCAATGCTATAAATCCAGTAGATTGGGAGACACAGTAGAGTTGGTGGATTGTTAGCAATATAAAGTAAAATATCAGGACAATTTTGTGATAAAATATATACATAGCACGATCCTTTTGCTCATACTTTTAAGGAAGTTAATCATCTCTAAGTTAGAATGATCAGTTTAGGTAGTACTAGATTAATTTGTTTAAGTAAATATCTTCACTTAAGAGACCTATCAAATTTTAGCAAGGACATGTCATAGTATAATAAAATAAGCAATTTGCATTGATAGATTCTACCTCATCTCATTTTTTCAATAAAAATGGTGTTATAAATTACACATAGTGACAGTGGGGTACGGTAAATTCTAACATGTAAATCTTGGTGTTAATATCTCTGTTATTGCCATGCCAGCAGATTTCACTTCCAAACTCAGTTTATAAAGTCTATGATTAATACTGTGATGAACCCTCACTCAAAAGTAAACTTGAAAGTCATTTTAACTACTAATATTTAAGCTGTTTATGAGTTATACGGAGTATTTCTTTGATCTTGGCATTTAATGGATGTTCATCTCTTTTTTAAGATACTTTCTTCTCATTTTCCATGCCATAATTGTCACCTTTGTTGTTTCTTCAGCAAGCATGAGGTAGGAATTATGCTCAATAATAACTGCATAGCACAATTACCTGCAAGTGTTTTTCTTCCCCTGAGACACACAGCAGAGCTGAGAGAGAGTGAAGAAACACTCTGTGCAGCAGGGATATTTCTATGCCTACACCCTATAGGTACTCAAGAGTTTGCTTAGATATTATCATTTAAATATTTCTAAATCCTATTATGTATGTGTATTGGTCTTCTTGCAAACTATATCAATTACAGAGACAATAAACTTCAGTGCAAATTTTCCAAATCCAAAGGCAAGAAATATTATGGGCTAGAAGTATTTAGAAAATGCTGTGTACGCTAGCACCTTGTTCGAGTTCATAATTCATATTAGCATATTAAGGACTCTGAAGAACTTTATTAAAGGAACCCATTTAGCTTAGTATAATGTAGTATTTTCTAAATTAAGACTTCCCTCCTTTCTTTTTGACAGTGCACTGATTATCTTCTCACAAATTTGTGTAGGGAAAACTAAAACCTGTGTGGGAGGAATTATTATCTTCATTTCATAGATAAGGAAATTGAGTGAAAATAATAACAGGTTTATCCAAAGACAGTTTGTAAGGTGTAACACCAAAACTTAAATATAGACAAACCAACTTGCCATTCAGTTTTCTCTCTGTCACCCAAATTTGTCCTCAGAATATATAATATTTCCTTCATGTTTTTTAAAAAAAATCCTAAGTGTCGAGGTATTTCCAAAGAAAAACTAAATGCAGGGCTTAACACCTAATTAATGTTGTCACTGACTACTGGGTAACTGTGTGAATTTTGGGGATTAAAATGTCAGGGTTAAAGAAGGCTGCCAGATGAGCTGGTAGGACAGAATGTGGATATTATCAAAAAACTCTATTCTTCAAATCCAAAATTTGGGAGTAGGGAGAAAGTTTGAGTTGATATGACTATGGGGCAGTTTAGATTGGACAGAGGCAGTAGTATAATTATGGTAAAGGAGCTCTGGGATTCATAGGACCTAGAATCTAGGCCTAGCTCTCTTGTGTACATTCTGTGCAGATTTAAGTTGTTTATCATCTTGGAACTTTAGTTTCTGCATCTGTAGAATGGGGTTAACACCAGATTTCTCCAGCTTTCTTCTTAGAATATAATAAGTTGTACTCATAAGTAGTTGGTAAGCCATAAAGTATATTACAAAGAATATTAGAAACAATAAACATTTAAAAATTACTTGTATGTGTGGATTAACAAGATTGACCACAATATCATGGATTATATGCACTATATCAGATATTTCACCATATAGGATAACCATGACTCATACTATGGTGTATACGCATCCATGTGTCAAGCCGTTGTAGTGACTCCCTATTGAAAATATTGATTCATATAATCTTTAGTAGTGGTCACTGATTATAGAGAGGATACAATGCTTTCTCTTTAAAGTTAAGCAAAGTGACATAAAAAACTCTCCTAGTCAGCATTCAATAACAAATAATGGGCAAAGCAGTAGTTAGATATCACATCTCTTGAACAACAGTGAAACTTCCCATTTTACATGCTGTAAGATTCATATAACATGATTTCTAAATGGTAACATTTAAAAAGTGTTTCATTATATTTGGCATACCTACATTGATTTATGTTCCTGATATTTTGAGGTAGGTAAAGATGATTTGAAATATAATAGTTCTTGGTCAGTACCATTCGAGCAGGGCCAGTGGGCTTTTCTGTCCATTTGGCAATGACATATTTACTTCATCTGTGAAATTATAGATATACAAAAAGACGAATTAGTATATTAGTATATCCATTTTCAGGAGAGAATTTATACAAATGATGAGCAAATGAAAGGGTTTTCTTTAGTTTAAAAAAAAATACTCCTTTATGTTTGTAATAAAAAATCAGGGCATGCTAGTTAAGAATAGAGAAAACCTCCTAGCACCCCAAAGGACAAATAAAAGTTATAATTGGATGTCATCACTGTCAATCATTTTGTGTATAACAAAGGGAAGATTGTCCTCTCTAAGTGAAAAATCAGTGATCAGATTATGTGTAGATGAGCATCTTTTGTCTTCCCTTACTAAGATTGAGGTGGGGTCAAACTGAATGTCTCCTGGAAGTTGTACAAACACCCAGAAAGAAACCTTATGGCTACAAAACCATATAGATAATATATAACTATTACTTCTGATTAGAGAATGAAGGTTTGCTGAAAACATTTCTGATTTATAGCTATTTCTTAGAGTTCATATCTGCCTTCATTTTACAAATATTTATTTAGATCCCATTATGTTTCGGGCACTCCTCCAGTCTCCAAGGATACATCTGAGAACAAAATAGAAATACTTTCCCTCCAGAGCTCACATTCTACTAAATATTTCATTCTTTGGCTTACTAAAATAGCTATGTAATTGATTTGTGAATGATTCAGTAAGTTTTCTTTGATCTTTTATTTAAAAGTTCCCCTAAAACAACAGTTTCATGTAAACATTTGGTGTAGCACTGTAATATTCCTTTCTAAACATGAATTATAAACTTTGATTGTGGCAGAACAACTAAAACTTTGTTACATTTGTAGATTATGCACCCATAGAAGTAATACTAGGAAGTAATGCAGATGCAGAATTGTGCCTTTATCCATTTATCTATATCTCTGTATGGATAGATATGCAGGGATATCAAGTATCTTTGCAGAAAGGATACTAAAACTACTAACAAAATCTAATTTTCAATAGACTTTTATCTGCCCCCAATATATACAAGGCATTAGTCAAAATAGTGTGAGGATTTAGTTAAATAAGACTATCTGACTTTAAGAAATGAAAAGTCTAGTAGATTAAATCAGGTTTATATCTAAGAAAAGGGTAGGGCAAGGTATAATATAATAAATGCTATAGAAATTCCACAGCTGAGATGAGCCCAGGGGATGAAGAAGATTGTTGATTCTGGTTCAAGGGATGGGAAAGGCTTAATAATTGAGCAGGCTATTTATTGAGCATCAAATATCCAAACACTTTCAATCTAACACTATTTTATTAGATCTTTACCAGAAGGCTCTAAAGTCCTTGAAAGAACTTAGCTCTAATTAAATATACCCAAATCCAGTTTTAAATCATTTCAGTGGGCCTTGATATTGAAAGTGAGTGTTCCGTTGAAGGTAACTTTCAATTCACCTTCTGAAATCAGTACAAAATGAAATGTGTTTTTCTCTAATGGTTAGTGACTCTGTCTACCTCAAAGATATTTAAAGGTTGAGGACAACTAGCAGTCCAACAATTTTTTTTTAATGAGTCTGAGGATTCTGAAAAAATAAAAAAGAAGGAGGGTAATTTTAAAGAGATGAGGAGAAATATAAGTATACATTGACGCCTGAAAGAATGTTTTCATGTTTTTTTCCCCCAGTGTATTAAGAAAGGAGAGAAGAGGTGAGTACTTATCTTTATCCTTTCATGAGTGAAGAGCTGACTAGCCAAGATTAGTGATCATTCATATGCACAGAATCATCAAAGCTAGTTGTCCAACATTTCAATTTTCTGGGTACAATTAAAAATGACACATGTACTAAGTCATTACTACCTTCACCATTTTCTTTTATTTCTAGAGCACGTGTCCCTGTTTAGGTTTACCTGTCTGAAGTTTTTACAAACCTAGATTGAGGTTGTACATTTTTGATAAGAATATCACAGAAGAGATGTGTCCTTCTCTGTGCATAGTTTTGAGGGTACAACATGTTAGTTGTCATAAATGGTGATGTTCATTATTGATCACTTACTTGATGTGGTATATGCTGGGCTTATACCCCATAAAGTTACTGTTTTTGCCATTCTGTAGTAAGAAGTGTCTTGGGGAAGACACCTTCATGCCAATATAAATTTTCTATATCCTATTTCTACTCAAAAGTTTGCATAGTAATTTTAGGGTGAAATCTTGCCGCCAATAATTATTACTCTGGAGTTCTAGTGGAAATTTTTCATTTTCTCCATTTCTGCTACATTTATCAATTGGGTTTATTCTATAAGAAAGAGTTATCCCTTCTACCACTTTATTTAATCATTCACAAATCAGTTGGACAAATGGATATTTATATTACCCCATGGGTTACAATCTGATGCTGTCATTTTTTGTTTTGTCATTTGTTTTTTCCAGGTTGGTCATTGGAGCTCTCTCACACAGTTGTCTGTGCCTTGCAGTATGTCCCTATCTTTTTATGAGCACTTCTTTACTTTTGAAACCACATTATGCCCCAGTTGAATTTTGTTTTTCCTTCCCTAGACCTGGGACCAAATATTTTTCCAGGAATTTTCTGAATTCAGTTTAGGTCTAGAACCTTTTTAAGATTCTTTGGGTTTTTTATGGGGATAGTCATGTTTGTAGAGAGAGACATGATTCCCAGATTATTTGGTATTGTATTATTTAATTTTCAAATACTAATTTCCAAACATTTGTGGCTTTCCATATATATTTATATTTATATTGTTTATTTCTGGCTTAATTACCTATGACCTAAAAACACATTTTTGTATGATTTCTATACCTTTAAATTTGCTAAGGTTTGTTTTATGGTCCAGATAGAACAGATATAATATGGTCTACTCTGGTAAATAATCCATGTATACTTGAAAAAAAATGTATACCTTGCTAATGGATGACTATCCTATAAATGAAATTAGGTCAAGTTGGTTGGTTGTGTTCTTCAGGTGTTCTATAGCCTTTTGAAATTTCTGCCTATTTGTTCTATCAATTACTAGTGAAGGACTGTTGAAATCTTCAGTTACAAATGTGGATTTGTTGAATTTTTCTTTCTTTCTATCAGTTTTTACTACATATGTTTCTCAGCACTCATGCTCTGGCTTTAAGTTCTATAGAATGATCTGATATGCTTATGTTGTCCAGAATGAGCTTTAATTTTCCATGCTGGCTTGTTGGAAATTGTACCAGACCCAGTTTATGTATCTCCTCAAATTCAACTGACTGTGGTTTCTGCTCAACTGCAATGATGAACGTCCATGAAATTCAGTTCACAAGAGGGACATGGTTGCTAGTAATGTTTATGGCAACTTCACAATTACAACTACATAATTAATCACCTGCGGTTAATTAGGACATTAATGGAAGCTATGCTTTATCAGTGTAGCTTAGGGGGAAGGGTATTCTCAGCTCAGGTCAAATCCCCTATGAAACTGCTGAGACCAAAATAAGTCAAGGGAAAGGGTGGGTTGGGAGAAACCGTTTTTATTGCTCATAGCTTGCTCAAATTTGCTGGCTAGGTTGGCACCGTCTGTTTCTCCAGCTGTGCCTTGGGCTCTGCCCCCATAGCATGCTCTCTACTTTTTGTTTGCCCCTTCCAGGAGGAACTCCATTGGTAGGTCCTTTGTGACTAGCAGACACCAGACTGGTTACGTACCAGAAATGGAGGAAAAGAGAGAATGGCCATTTTCTCTCCACCCCTTGCCCCAGATCAACAGGAGGCTCTGCAGTGGTAAACACCTACTGTAAATGAACTAAGTCTAGGCAGGAGATTCTGGAAATGCTGCCATTTACCCCACAATCAATATGGGAAAAAATGGTCATTATGAGCATTGTGTTGATGTGTAGCTGCTTTATTCTCTAGAAAATACAGGCTAAGAATTTTGTGTAATGTGTGCAGCACTGTAAGTGTTGATATCAGGCAAGGCAGACCTTTCCATAAATGACTCAGTCCACCATGTAAAGTAACACTTTCGTTACTGTTGTCCTGCAGGACAATTGAGCATTTCTCCGTTATCAATGTCATAATTACTGATCTAAATACTTTTCAAAATGGACATTTTGAAGAGAGGAAGAGAGGTTGCTATAAAACAGGGGCTCTGATGTCAAGCCACCTGGACTTAAATCCCATCTTAGGTGCTCAGGCATTCATTGTGTGAACTTGAATGATTTAAACCATTTTGTGCTAGTTTTCCTCCTCTGTTGTGAGGACTACATGAGACAATATATGTAAAATATCAATTAATATTGGCTATTATTTCACCACTCTCCAATCTCATTCTCCCTCCATATATACATATATGTATGTATATACAGTGTGATTGTATGTACACATATACTTATATAACAATATATTTTATATATTATTTATCATTATGTTTATATACATATACATATGTTCCCAAGATCAGTTCCCAACCACACTTAGAAATACTCTTTAATATCCTACATAAAATATTTGAGCTAATATGTAATAACTGGGAGATTTCTTATCACTTGTCGTCAATCTTCAGCTTCAATTTTTTCTCAGCAATATTTGTTTACCTTTCTAGGTTGATGTTCATTCTTTTTGATAGAAAAACTGATACAGAATACCTGAAGAGTTTTCACATTTGTTGCTATGTTGTCTATTTATAACTGACACCAGCCTTCTTCTTCCTTCTCCAAACACTACTACGGTGGTTTGGAGAAACCAACTCAGTTTTTGCCCAGCTTCCAGTGAAGATGATAAAGACAACTTTATAAATGGATAAATTAAAATGCATATCAAATGTTTAAGCCTGATTTAATGAAAGAAGCATTAGGAGACAGGTCTTCAGATTTATTATACTGGGTCTATCTTTTACTCCTATGTGACCTTTGGGAAATCACCTAACTTAACACCTTTCATACAAACATAAATGGTTGATGTCTGAAATAAGTGAGAATTTTCTGACATATATTAGGCATTAATTTTTAAGAAGTGAAATGTTACATTTTTATTTTGAATCATGTAAAAATATTGGAATATTCAGAGAATAACAGGAAACATGCATAAACTTTCTCTAAGAATAATGTTGTAATTTTATTTTGTTTTAAATAAAAATATTACTGAAATATTAAATAGCTCTTTTCTGATTTCAATTATGCAATGTTAACTTGTCCCTTAAAAAAGTCAATTAATGTGATGTTTCCTTAATTTGGATACTTCTAAAAAGGAATATATTGTTTCACTTTTTATGTTTTTAAGATGTACATACCATATCTACCATTTTATAGTGTGCTTTTCACTCAACATTAAGATTTTGAAATATATGTTGATATATACACTAGTTTTCATGAACAAATAATTTTCTATGAATATGGCATTATTTACCTATCACTTCATCAACTGATGGAAATAAATACTGTTTTATGTTTTTATAATTACACAGAGTTCTTCAATAAACAGTCACTTTTCCAAGTACCCAACCCTACTTAGGTTTAGTGGTACTATTAAAATAAAGTAAAGTGATTTTTAATGAGAGAGAAGCCTGTATCATCTCCAGAAATCACCTCTCTAATGAATATTGAAAATCAAATTGCTCTACATTGTGGGCAGCAAGTGTCACCTTCTCTCTTCTGCCAAATCTTCAGGAATACATCAAAGGTTTCATGTATCATACATCTACTTTGAATAATTTAAAACAATTCTACCAGATCACTTATAGATAATAACCTATTATTATCACTTTTTAGTTGTGCCTCCAGGTGACTTATTTAATTCATCAACATTTATTGAGTACCTACTGTGTGCTTTCACTGATAGCAAAAAAGAATATAGCACAGATGTTCTAAGTATAGATTATTCAACTATAGAATATGTTACATGATAGCAGAATGCAGAGAAAGAAGAGAGAGAACATCAGATAAAATAGTTATGGAAATGTTCATTGAAAAAGTGATTTGAGTCCCACCTTGATATTTGGCTAAGAGAGGCAGAGAAGAATGGACTTGCCCAGTACATGTGGGGACATTGAAACCCCAAATCTATAGATTGCAGGGTAGACTGTGCATAGAAAAATTCAGAACAGAGTTTTGGTATTGGATCAGAGGGAGATACACAGGCTAGACCTTTATGCAAAGCTGAAATCCTTTGACTTAAATTTTAGTGATAGGGAATGTCTGGGAGAAGAGTATATGAACAAAATGGCATGATGTAATTAGTGTTACAGGGTCATATTGACAGATTATGATGGTTTTTGATGATAGATGTGGTTTCATACAAGATTTTATACTTTTTGTTCTCTATTAGTTTTGAATTCAGTTTATGTTAACCATAAGAGAAACATATATACATAGTATTTTGAATGAATTAATACTTCTAGAACTTGGGCATACTGATTTTGCTAGTTTAGATAATCTTACTGAGTCACTGGGAGTATGAACTTCTAAACTTTTCCATTATTTTAGAAACAACATCCCAAATGTGGTTTTTCATTAGTATCAGAATTGTGAACAATATAGGAGGGTTAATAAAAAGGCTAAAAACATGAACTGATAAATTTGGTACAGGTGAGGGGATTTTCTTTTGCTGATATTTACACTTTTAAACCTGTCAGGAAGATCTTAATTAAAATCCATGTTGTGAATCCCATAAGTTTTCTAATGTCAGAAGTTTGATCAAGTGCATTTAGACATAACAAATACAAATTATTCATAAAAAAGTCTTTCCCTTCCATATTGATGGCTTTTAACACTTCAGAGAAATAAACCCTGGCATATGCTTTACAACACAGCATGAGAATTTTTAAATCATTTGAAAAATTCATTGCTCTTGCTTATTCCATAAGGTAAGCCTGCAGAAAGGAAGAGATGGTTTTGTCTCTACCCTTTATGTATGTGACTAGCAAGTGCTAAATGAATTTAGCATAAGTTTCAATGTCTTTGAGAGTTAGGAACTCTATCATTTCCCCATAACATTCATAAGAAAGAAAAATACCTAACATAGTTCTGAAATTTGTAGTATGCTTTGAGAGAAGCATGATTCTTGAATGAGTTTTAAAAGTGCATCATAAAAGCAGGGAAATCATATCACCAGCATGCTGTATCTTTAGCACTTGAGCAAAATATAAAGAAATAGCACCCATAAAGTAGACCAGTCTAATAGGTGACCAACACAGTTTTAAAATGGAAAGTCCCATGTCTCAAAAACTCATTCATTCCCAGGCAAAGCAAGACAATTAGTCATCCTAGAATTGTTGACCCCCCCAAAATGTTATGCGTGAACCATAGATGTGAAAATAAAATATAAACATATATTTTATTTTAAAACTCTTAGCACTCTGTCCATACTATTCAGTTGTAAGGGTGAATGCTTCCACCAATCAAGAGAATACTTATCAGAATGGACAATTAACATGACACTGAAGTTCCTCCTGTAGTAATCAAGGAATATAGTGGTTGAATATTTAATAGATTCTCAAAGATAGGATTATAACTTCTGGTTTTTTATATCCACGTCATGCCTAGCAATAAGTGACTATAGGACATCTGATTGATAAAAAAACGTAGAGGTATTATGAGAACAGGACTAACTTCATGGTGGAGATCAATTCCACCGGCAAACAAACATTTTTCTGTAAAATAACATTGGGAAACAAAATTTTCAGACAATGTTACTAGACAATTTTTCACATGTTTTCATGAACAACTCTTAGGATATAGGAAGGCAAATACTTAGTAAATTTCTTACTTCTATCATTTTTTACAAGCCAATAAAACAGAAGCAGAAATATTTTTGTCCAAAAGACACCCTAAGTAAAGACTTATAACCTTAGGAAATACTTGTAAAGATTTCCTAAAAAAATCTTCTGAGTTAATATAGGTGAAAAAATTGTCTCAATATGGTTTTGTGCCAATATATAAGAAATATATTCTGCTGACTTCTAATCACCTAAGAAAATCTACAGAATCGTTTTAAACCTTGAAAGGATGTAGAAAAGAGTTAACCCATTAATCCAATCAAGTACAGCTTTTACTCACTAGCTTAAGCCATATTCCAACCTAGACAATGTCATCACTTAAGTCCAAATTAGAGATGCACTAAGAAAAAAGGAAGCAATATGCTTCCGCACTAGAAAGAAATACGTTGTTTATTTCCTAAAATTACGTCCTTTTCTTAATTAACATTTTTCTCAGTACACAGCATACAGATTAAACCATGCTGGTAGGCATTAGCCTTTGACTCATTCCCAAATCATTTAAAATGATTTAGGTTTTATTATCTTACCCCGTTTCTACCACCCCTTATTTACCTGAGATATTTGCCGTCTACAGCCCTCCTCCAGTTTATATCACACTAAATGGTAAGCCTAAATGCTCTAAAATGTATCAGTGTCAAAAACATATTCTGCATCTTTCCTTCTACCTATGTAAGAACTATTCTTAACCTCCATCTTAATTCTTACTACTCTTAAGCACAAGATCTCGAAGGAAGGTTAGTTTCTATATTCTTCCTCATTCTTTTTTTTAATTCCCTTTACTTCCAAATTTATTTTAAATACCAATATGTTAAGATATTGCCCAAACTCTAAGGTAGACTCCCAATCTATATTTACCTTCATAGATAAATCCCTTCACTTAAATTTTATAAGTGGACTCAGAGACACCTGATTATTAGCCTCCAGTTGTTTAATATGTATAATCTGGTTTCCCAAATTATATACCTTAAATATATAAAAGCCAGGTCTTATATTTTTCTTGTCAGCATTTGCATACCTAGAACACTGCTATTCCTATCTTCAAGTCAGTAGTATGCTTACTGATTCATTGACTGAAATATGAAACTGTTTCTAAACTATAGATAAGACTATGCGGTTCAGAACAAACATAACTTCTGTTAGAGTCACTAAAATGAATTGAAGCACAAGAGTTAGAGCTAAGACAAGATGCTAAATGTTCAAAGTTTTAGTCACCACTTTAGAATGAATTTTGTTTGTTTCCTGGGACTTCATGCGTGGCATTGTTTCCTGGGAGCTCAGAGTTACTCTGTGGATCTCTCTCTTTCAGGTTTAGAAATGACAGGTCACAGATTTTAAAAGTAGAGCTATAAGGAGTCTTAGGTATCAAAGAATGCAAGTATAACATATTTAGAACTCTCAACTGAAAAAAATGTACATAATTTTTAAAACTGTCATTTTTTAAATATGAAAAAAATAAATAAAAGAAAATTTTAAACTAAGTTTACAATACACATAAAATATGGGAATTAATTAAGAAAATGTTAAATAACTCAATGGAAAATTGAAAAAAGGAACTATAGCAGCATTTCTTTAAAAAAATATTATGGGGTATAATTTATGAAAATAAATCTTGGAAAGAATATAATAAATCTATTGGTAGTGATATGGAAAACATGCCTCAATTTATTTAAAAATATATATGTGTGGGGGGGGGGACATGCATACAAACACAACATTTCTGAGAAGACACCTAATAAATTATAATTCCTGGCCTGCTCTGAGAATTAGAACACAATGACTAGGGTAGGAGGGAGATTAACTTTTCAGTATATATCTAATTGTAATCTTTGTAATTTTTAGCATATACAAATGTATTAATTTATAAGTACAGACTAATTTACCCAACTATATATGTATAAACTCTCTATATAAATTATGTATCTATAAATCTAAATTATATATAAAATTATTAATATATAACTGCAGTATATACACATATATACTGTGTGTACATATAAACTGTATATTATATATTGTATATGTAAATATGCTATATATACACATATTCATTATACATATGTATGTACACTATGAAGAACAAAACGCATGAAGATCTAAAAAAAGGAAAAAAAATCTAGTCTATGAAATCCTAATTCTAATTTGAGCAATAAAAGAGGATTGAAAGGTTGTGACTTGTTTATGTTCATTTTGATAGTATATTAAAACTAGAACTGAGACAAGAATCTATCATAAATAAGTCTAGGATTATTTCCATATTTTTCTCTATCGATTCATGTTTTTGTAAGATGTGACATAGTTTCTCTTACATTCCTTTTTCTAAACATTGTTTCAACAAAATTTTTCCATTTGCTATTTTTCTTAAATATTTCCAATTAATTGCATTGCATTTTTAATTTCTCATCAATTTTTCATGTCCTTTACCTTTCACAACAGTGGAGTTTTAAGGTATTTTTTTCCTTTGACCTTATTCTGCTTTGCTAAGGTTCTAAAGTCAACAAGATAATTTTAGCTTTACATTTTTATCACTTTTATCAGTTTTCTCTCCAAGTGTGTTTCCAGAATGGTTGGTTTTTATTGGCACCAATATGGATTATTACATTGAAAATTTGCGTAGGAAATATCAGAAATGCTGCTTCTAGGATTCGCTCTGGAAAAATGTTAAAGATGCCACAGCCATTTCTAAAATATTAACTTACTTATATAGAAATTGCATCAGAGGGTTCAGTTGACTTATAAAGTCTAAGAATGTATTAAGGGAGCCAAGGATAGGTTTTAGGAAATAAATGAGTAAGTGTTACAAGTTGTAAGAAGGTTTTGGAATGCCAAACCTAAACCACAAACATTTCAATACTACTAGAGTAATTTTTTTTCAAGTTTCAGGAATGTATATATGCTATGATAGAGTAAAGGTGGCTACAATTTCTTTGCTTTTCTTCCCATTAGAGGTGAGGACTAATTCCCTTTTTTGTATATCTAGAATGGCCTTAGTCACTTATTTGACCAATAGGAATCTGTCAACTTCCAGGGTTCTGGGACTTTCAAATTTAGGTCACTAGAGTCTTACACTCTCTACCCTGGCTGATTAGGATGTTTGCTTGAGGTATATGGGAGAAAACCACCAGCAAGTAAGAAGCCTGACTACCTTGAGACCATTAAACCATGAAGAAGCCCATGTTGTGAAGAGGCCCAAGACAGAGTGTGTGGTTAGTCCCAGACGTTCCAGAGAACCAGTTTAGGCATCAGACATTTAAGTGTAGAAGCCACCTTGAACATTTCATCCCTAGAAGATGTGTAGTTGAGAGGAACAGGAACCTAACTGTTAGCCATAATTGAGACTTTATGCAAACTTCTGTGAAAGGGTAGTCTAGAACAAAAAGTGTTAATGCCTTTGTTCAGAAGACATGTAGAAATTTGGAAGACCCAATGGGAATTGTCTTCAAATGCTGCAAAAGTAACTATATGGGTAACAATTTCACACTTGTTACTGAAAAGGAAGCAGTGAAAATTAATGAATGTCTAATCATTAGATTTTATTGGGCTGGAAGCTAATAGTTATTCACCTATAGTGTCAAATATAATTTTTTATGAAGTTTTGAAAAGCCATTAAAACTGTCATTTTCTATGTATGACTTCTGGTAAATCATCTGAGTTTTTTCTAGTATGTGTGCATAGAAAATAATTCAATTTTTATCCTTAAATAATATCACTGCATTTATGGAGTGGGAGAATAACAAAATTTTAAATGAAATGTAAAGATTAATTATTTATTTTGAAAATTCAGGACATAAATAGATACATATCCTAGGTTGCTGGGAACCTAATTAAACCAGCAGTTCAGGACCAAATATTCTTAGAAAAAAAGATTGGGAATATGGCTATTAGCAAAAATCCTCTACCAAATGTTGATGTTTCATAACATTAATAGCACTTGCTAGGGAAGAGTAATACCAACTGAAGATGGAATGAGAGTTACATTTCATATAGTCGAATTAAGTTACTCTTAAGCAGAATATGACTCAATTTTGCGTGTGTGCATATATGTGATGGAGAAGTATTGAGCACTTTATTGCTATCTATATCCCTGGAAACCAAGACACAAGATAATTTTAATGTTGTTAAGTTACTAATTTATGAGCTGTGATGTAGGCCAGAAAAGTCTCATAAGGTCGGTCACTCAAGGTAGGGCGCTGACACTGTGGGGTGGCCTTAGTCATAAATTCTAAAGCCGGGTGTTCCTTTTCAAAAGTGCCTCTCAGTGCAACTCTACTCATGATCTTGCTTCCCAAGAACTGATGGCAAACAATATACCTGTGCCTTTTTGTTCAATATAGATGAACACTTTGAAAATAGTGAATGGTATCAACTCACAGACACCGCATACATGTCTTTTCAGAATACCATGTGAAGAAATGTGCAGGAACTAAAGTTTACTGCCTTTGAAGGGGAAAGATTCTCGTGTAATTTCTGGGCTGAAAATAGAGTTTAAAAAATCACAACAAACTCTTTGATTTCAACTGTCCTACTAGCGTATCTCAGTGATATATTCAAAATTGTGGAGAATCTGAACTTACTACTTTAGAACAAAACTATTGTCATTTGTCTTGTTAAATATATGGACTTTAATGTTAGTTAAGACTATATTCTATGTATTTCACTTTAAAAAGATATGTAATAAAGTTTCTGAAGAGGAATGAAGCTTGTGATTGGGGTAAGGCTCCTATCACACTATCATTTTCTTTGCTCTTCAGAAACTTTATTGCATGTATTTAAAAATCATAGAACATGAAAAGTCTTTTCCAGGCCAAATTCTCCCTAATTGTAATACGCTTATCAATTAGCCTCTATATGGAGTACACATTTTCTTCAGGAATAAATCACCATGTGGTTTTTCAGAACTTTTTTTCTTTTAATCATAATATCCAAAGCCATAATGAAGCCACCAAATGTGCTGAATCATTGTGAATTAGGGTTTCTAATTTGATAGAAGGAAAGAAATGAAACCCATCAGATATGGACATCCACCTATGGCTCTTTGCCATTAAGTTGAATATAGGAATCATAATGAATGCTGTTACACAATTTTATCCTACTCGTTTGTGTGAGACTGCTTTTATTATTAGCATTACTAGTGACTGTCATTCATTTTAAATACTTTATGTTTATTATTTAAAAAACAAAGATTTTATATTCCTAATTTGTTGTCTTATATGCCCATCAAATGTCCAGCGGATGCCTTAAATTTGAGAAACACTCTCCTGAAAGTCTCCCTGATGACACCGCAAGGGGCGCTAGAATGCCAGCTGCTTTTTGGAGGATTCTCTTTAACAATCTGTTTCATGCGTGTTGGAGAGGAAAAATTTTCTCTTCCCTTCAGGCTTCTTTTAGCTGGTCTAAGAATCAAATTGACATAAGGCAGATTAATAGGAGAAAAAAAACCCAAAGTTTAATTACATGTGCGTGTGGACCCAATAATGAAATTGAGGCTCAAAGAAAACACCAAAGAAGGCAGTTTTTAATACATTTTAGGCAAAAGGGCAATAAATTTGTGAGGTATTGACAGAACAAAGAAAACTTATGTTTGGGAGCTATAATTAGGAATTCTAAATAGCATCTGGGCTGAGGTAGTAAATTAGTAAAAAAGTAGCAAGATTTGTTAATGCAGTATTTTCAGCTCTAAATTCCCTTTTTCTGGTGAGAAGGATGCTTTCACTGCTCCAGGTACAGGACGGTGGGGGGGCACCTTTCACCTGGGAGATTTATTTCCTGGTTTCAGTGGAGACAGAGGAAGGTCAGAGTATCCCTTTTGTACCTCTTCTTCTCCAGTCGCTTTAATTCAAAGTAATCAATATGCCAAAGTGACACATTTTGGGGCAGCCTGCCCTTGGCCTTTACACTTAGATACCAAAAGTCCACTTATGTGGTGCTTCACCATTCTTTCCTGACCACATTTATCAAGAGTTTAATGATTGCATAGAATATTAATGTGTATACCTCTTTCAGGTCTTTTGGTCAGTTTAACAAAGCAAAGAGTTTCCTTTTAGGTATAAGTTATGTACCCAACTTTCTTTTTCAGTTACTTTTACAGATACAAAGACAGATATAGAAGGCATGCTAGGAATTTGTCAAAAAAGGGAGGAGAGTACTGTGTTATTCAGGGTTTGATCAGAAAAGTAGAACCCCTGGATGGAATATAGAATGAGGGGTTCATTATAGGGACTTGACTTTACACAACCATGGTTGTTGCTTTAACACTTTACATGTGGTTGTTGTTTCTGCTTCTGGAGACTGGCCTGAAGTTCACAGGGCAGGCATTTGGATTGAAAAGATGGATGTGAAGTAGCAGAGACAAATTAGAACCCGTGTGTGAACTGGAATCCATGTTCCTCTCAATACCCCTAGGTCTCTTATTTTAGTGATGAGGTTGATCTGCAGGAAAAGCTGGCATCCTTCAGTATATTGCTAAATATTTACCTGGCCTCAGAGTCAGAGAAGCTGAAGATCATATGGGAACTGAAATTTCTGCCATTCAGATACTGCTTCATGCCCACAAGGTGGGTTCTGAGGTCCAAGACAATAAATGAGCTGCATACAGCCTGCCCCTACATGAGTCTTCACAGAATAAACATGCTTAGTGCTTTATATTTTCCTTCCAAAAGTAATGCAAAAGTCTTATGTGGCCAGTCCCAGCCAAGAACCATAGGAGAAGAGGGATTCTAAGAAACATAGTTCCAACTTACCTAAGTTATTAGCTCAGTCCAAAGACACCCACAGAAGAAACCACTGTGGAACAGGAGCTAGTGAAATTTTCTGGACTACTGCTGAGAGCATCTCTGGTGAGGGATATGTCTGAGAAAGTACAACAGTATCCATTTTAATTCTGACTGGTACTTACATACTGTGGGGAATGGATTATCTAATTGTTAAGAATAGCAGCTATAACAAAAAAGTTCCTGTGGCAGCTGAATAGTCAGGAGCATGATAGGTTCCTCTTGGGATTTCACAAGATGTGTCCTTAAAATCAAGGCCCAGGAAATGTTTGGAACTGCACTGGGGCAGGACGGATTCATGGAATGGAGTCCCCACATCACTGAACGTTGACCTGTACATGGAGGCTGTTTGGCTTAGAAGTTAGAAGCATAATTTAGGAGTCAGGAGGCTTGAATCTTTTCTCTTCCAATCACTAGACCTATGATCTTACATTATAGAAGATGACTACTTTGCTAAGAAGGGAATTACAGAATGAGTAAACACAGACCACAAGACATTTTGTACTTAAGCATTACAAGATTTCTCTAGGTTTAGCACAGGGTACAAAATCCCAGGCCTGGTGGGAGTGATGGAGACTAGAGTTGTGTTTCAGGAGCTGGATTCAGGTCCAGGGCATGTGATTTCCTCGGTATCTTGTGCCGTGAGTTTGCGGGCTGCTCCCCAGGCTTAGTTCTGATGTTGGCTTTTTGTTTGTTTCTTTGTTTGCCTATTAATTGTTCTTTCCAACCTTTGGACAAAGAGGTGCTTATTATGTTCTATTATTTTTAACAAGAAACAGTTTCAGAAGTCTGTGTTGAGGTAATAACGGGATTATAGTAAGTAGTCAATTAAAAAAAAAACAGTTAATGAGAAAAGCTTTCATTTGACTCAGCAGACCTTTACATCCATGCCCATCCTTCATTTCCTGTTCCTACCCGTGCAAGTCATGGGTACAAATGGGCTCAGGATGTAGGGAAGCCTTCTGAATAGTGTAACTGACAAGGCCAACCTGGAAAAAAATGCTCTTCATTTTGGTCCTTTCTCCTTAAGAACTTGTCCTAAAACTGTTGGAGACAATAAGGGGAGAGAAATGAAAGGAGAGACAGCGGCATTAGCAAAAATAGGAGGTGAGCAGTTTCAGTGGAGAGCGTACAGTTCTTAGTTACTAACACAGATTAGGTAGGGAGTCAGAGAGCCGAGTCTTCCAAGTCTGCAGACCGTCTCATGGGATTTTGGAGACAAGGGTGAACATCTTGGCAGATCCAGTTAAGAGCAGTCATGAGAGTACAAGGATGCACAAAGCAGCAAACTGCAAATGAACAAAGGACCTCGCTCCTCTCCTACCATCTTCTCTGCATTGCAAAGGCCCCTACAGCCTGAGAGAGAAAAAAAAAAAAGAAAATTGCTAGGAATCCTGAATTAGCAAGATCGAAACCTCAAATTCTTGGGTTTGCTTAGAATTGACTAGGATTTCATTTTCTGCCTTTTGGCATAGCATAGCTGCTAAGTAGAGATCCAAAAAATATTACTTAAACCCCATGTATGTGCCTAGCACTGTTTATTCACTGGGGATATGTGAGTGAACAAAACAAACAAGAATTCTTATATTTAATGAAATTAAGATAATCTATAGAAATATAAAGAATAGCGAGAGGAACTATGAATATTTGTAATTAAAGAAATATTTAATAATTGTGGTTTTAGTTAATATATGAAGAATATATAGAAAAAATTATATTTATGTGTATATAAAAAGTGTATGTATGCTTTCATCTGTAACATTAAAATATATTAAATATTAAAAACACATGTAAGTACCAGCATGATTTTAAATGCTATTGAGTTAGAGAGGAGAGAGAGTTTATGAAATTTGTCATGGTTAGGGCAGTGATATTTGACATGTATCCAAAGGGTAAGCAGGATTTAAGTAAGTAAAGAGGGAAGGACTGGAGTCTGTTCATGCAGGCAGATATTTGGGTATAGATAAAAAAAAGAATTCAAAGCATGTAATTTCACTGAAGCAGAGGATTCATGAAAAAAAAAAACAGGTTGGAGGGGATTTGGAAGGATCTGAATGTAAATTGAATGAGTCTGCTTCATTGTTTCCCTAGTTTGGGTATACAAATCTTTCTGTCTCTTTCTGGAGGACTTACTGAAAGCTCTGTTTAAATGGATTATACCATTAACATGATGCAAATTTTAATAAAGTGATTCATTTTTCAATGTCTTATGCAACTACATTAGCAAGCTACACAAAAATCATTTTTCTACCATTTCTAAATGACAATAAGTAATATTTAATATTGCAGTTTCAGACCCTAATTCTATAGGTAGACGCCTGCTTAAAAGCTATATAAACTAATTAAATAGCACATTTCCCATGTATCTAGCCTATATGATGTACAACTTCAGTGTACAACATATACTATAAAAACATTTTAAATATAAACCAAAATGTAAATGCTACTTAAATATAGCTGAGGGTTTATTTTAATAGGTAAGGATGTAATGGGCACAGGGCAGAACTGTGCTTCAGGAAGTGCTATAAAATTTTTAGGACTAAATCAATCTGGGTTTCTCAACTTATGTTTTAGCCATGTGAGTCTCATTTTTCCTGTCTATAAAATGGGGATAATAATGTCTGATTCTTTATATTGTTTGAAATACTAGAAATCAAAATACATCTTTTTTTCTTAGATCAGATATTTCCTTGTGACTTCTGTGTCAAATAATACTTTGATATGACAAACACTCAAGTTCAATTTTAAAAATGGTTACTCATGCTTGAAGGCAGGAAGTTGATTTAAATGGCTTCTAGATCATATGATTTCACTTTGAAATATATGTTGTAAAATAGTTACATTGAAATGTATGACTCCCATTTTACTTTCATCATACTTTTTGCCCCAAGGTATTACAATAGACTATTATTCAAATACAAAGGCAATTCTAGGAAACACTGGCAAAATTTACAAAGTTGCTTTCCCATATTTGAAAGATAATAAGCAATACTTGCCTTTTAATAAATTGTTTTTTAGGATTCTAGATTTTTATTCTTATGGAAATGACTCTCCTGAAATTGTACTGTCACCTAAAGAAGTAAGATTTATGTGTCTGGCCTGTCAACAGAAAAGAAAATTAAAATCTAATAATTTTACTTAGAAAAATAGCTACAAACATTTATTGAATTATAACTATGAGCAAAGACCATGTTCAGTTCCGTCAGGATGAGGAAGGGAACTGAAATGTTCTGTGTATTATAAATGGTCATTCAAGTGTCTACATTTGTAGAAAAAGTATTAAAACTAGAATTTTCTAACTATTGGTCTGGTTACTGTATCACAAAGCAAAAACAGACAAGTAATCATCCACTGGTGGATCAAATTATTCAACTGTCTAAAATACAGGGAACCTCATAATTTATAAAGACACATTCTTGAAACCTTAATTGCTTTCACTTGCATTTATCACAAATAGATTTATCAAAGGCAGTATTGGCTTCCTCTTGTCAATAGTTGGTAATAAAATGATAAATTGTTGATTTTACACATTCAAAGGGCGATTGTCTTCATGGCCTTAAAATGAATGGCACAATAATAACCTCTATAATTATTACAAATATTCTCTTATGATTGAATTTTATAGCATCGTAATTATAAATCAGACTGGTATTGAAATCAGAAATTATAGTTATAATAATTGTCTTTTCCTCAGTATTACTGTTAAGTCAGTAATATTGTCGTTAAACTTAACGTTAATAAATATAATCATCTCCATGAAAAGGAAAAATTGTGTGAATTATACAGTCCTGTGTTGGGCTCTAGAGAGAAAGTTGCTGTTGACACTTTTTAAATGGAAATACTATATATTTCTCCCTAAATCCAGTCTCTACACAGAGCAGCTAATAAAAGCACATCACTTCCCTGCTTCCAATACTTTTATGGCTTTCCATCCCATGCAGAATGAAATCTGTACTTCTTATCAAGACCTCTACAGCCTCATAGGATCTGCCCCCACTCTCTACAGCCTAATCTCTTTTCCTTCTCTGTCGCACTAGGCTCCAGCCAGGCCATCCTCTCCTTTATTCTTTGAACATGTCCAACTTTTCCCATCTTTCAGCCTTGCACATGGCATCCTCCTTCCCCAACCACCCCTACCCCACCAGATTTTCATTTGGCTGACTCTATTGCATTACTTAGGTCCAATTCAAATATACCCCTAATCACACACCAAACCCCGTGCAAACTAAACACTTTATCTCTGAATTACTTATAT
>JAVSCE010005382.1:0-20280 GCA_032199065.1 Smutsia gigantea | reverse complement strand
CCTTCACCACATTGCTTTTCACCAGGAACATCAGTGACTTTGGGTGGCTCCTGTCAGTGTACACATTCCTCCTTGACTAGTGTGTGTGCTGCTGCATCATTGCCATCGGCCTTACTAGGATTCTTGGAACTTTTAACTCCCTTAGCTTCCTTCATGACCTTCTACCAACCTTCCCAGCTTTCCCTTCTTGGGTTCCTTTGTGAACTCCTCTGGTCCCTCCCTGAAACTATGACATTCCCCAGGATCTCCTCAGCCCACTCTTTACTCATGCTGCAGATTCTCACTGTGTGATCTCAAGGCTAATAAACACAGAGCTGATGGCTCCCACATCTGCTCGTCAGCCTTCAGCTTTCACACTTGAATATCCAGCAATTGACTTCACATCTCATTCATTGAATCATTGATTCATAAATATTCTGAGCATCTGCTATCATCAGACTCTGCCTGAAAAGACTGAGTAATGGAAATACAGGTTCTGTTCTATCAATGGGAAAAACAGAGGAGAAAAACACAGATAGTGACAATATGGTGAATTGTATACCCAGAGAGAAATAATCAAAGGGTACTGTGAGCACAGAGGGATAGGAAGAGGCAACAGCTCTGAGCTTTTAGGGATGTTACTCCTCAAGATGTTACATTAATTCAACATATGGGACCTTTTCCTCATTTCTCTTCTTATTAACATTTCTTCCCCTGTCACTCAGTCATCTTAAGTCAGAAACCCCATAGTTATCCTTGGTCCCTTTGTCATGTTCATTTTTCAGTTGGGCACCAAGTCTTGCCATTTCAGTCCTGAGATAGGACTCAAGTCTAGCCATCTTCCCCATCCATACTACTCTGTCCTGACTAGAGGCCTCGTTATCTGTCACCTGCATTATTGCAGCACACAAGTGGTATCCTGCTTTATGTCTTGATCCTTTTCCCAAGGCCAGCATGGAATAGCAAAAAGTGGTGATCTGACCTTGTCACTGCTCTGCTTAAAAGTCTCCCATCACCTCCAGCAGAGGTTCTCAAAGCTCTGATCAGAATCCCCAGGGTGGTACCTCTAAATCTGTCTATATGTCAGGCCCTGCCCCTTCAGATCCTGATTTTGTAGAACTGCTGGGCTAAGGCCCATTTTTAGTTTCCCTAAGAGATTTTGACACCTGACCAGATTGAGAAGCCTATGAGCATTAAGTCTAAGCCCCTCTGCCTGGTTACACAAGGCCCTCCCTGACCTGGCTTTGACTTAGTAGTAACACTTCATTTAAGTATATGCTGTTAATTATTTGTAATGTATTTTCTGCCTTTTAGTGGATGATGCAGGCAAAATAGAACACGATGGTTCCTCTGGAATGACCATGGACGCAGAGTCAGAAATTGATCCTTGTAAAGTGGATGGCACTTGCCCTGAAGTCATCAAGGTGTACATTTTTAAAGCTGACCCTGGAGAGGATGATTTAGGTAAGAGGAAACCTAAAGTATATTGTACATCCTGATCAAGCAGTTCAACCTGATTACTTTTGGGTGGTTTATTTTGAGAACGTTTGAAATCTTTTTTGAAGATAACTTTTAAAGGATTCCAATGTAGCAACGGACAAGTATGTAAAATATAGTAAGTAAAGTGGGTGGAAGTAAAGTTTTCACATAGATTCTTGGAGCTGTCATCTCCCCTAATAGGTGGCACTGTAGACATTGTGGAGAGTGAGCCTGAGAATGACCACGGAGTTGAGTTACTTGATCAGAATAGCAGTATTCGTGTGCCAAGGGAAAAGATGGTTTATATGACTGTCAACGACTCTCAGCAAGAAGATGAAGATTTAAGTAAGTAGGTGGCCTTTTTGTGGGAGAAAATTTTATATTTCTGTAGCTTTCTTATTTAATATGGTCAATATTTGAAGGAAACAAGTAGCATTATCTTAGAAACTGTTACGCTGCCATATTCCAAGGGAGGCATCAGTGGACTTTACACTTAGAATGTTGCTTTAAAAACAAATTATGGTGAAAGCAAAAAATGAATGATTCATTTAACAAATATTTGAGTGTTTATTACTTTGTGAAAGCTGTGTTCTAGGTATATAACATTCGGACCTTCTTTCTCCTTGTCTATTAACTGAATTAAAATAAAATATCTTCCCTGTGCTCTCTGTAAACTTGGGTCACAAAATTTTATATAATTTTCTACTTAGATGTGGCTGAAATCGCAGACGAAGTTTACATGGAAGTGATTGTAGGAGAGGAGGATGCTGCTGCCGCCGCTGCAGCAGCTGCCGTGCATGAGCAGCAAATGGATGACAATGAAATCAAAACCTTCATGCCAATAGCATGGGCAGCAGCTTACGGTAAGTCACACAGCTACTCTTAGGATTGAGTTGCTTCTTAAACATGAATTCATGATTGAGGAGTGGTTTCTGTGGTCTTAGGTTTCAGAAATCTGAAATACCAGTACGCTGTAAGGGTTATTTAATTTGAACAAGAGTAGAGGAAGATCATAAAGTCTACTTTTTGTCTTTATTTTTAACAGGAATTTCCTTCATGTATATATTACATAGAAGGAAGTACTGCAAGAAGTACATAGGCTTTCAAGCTGAAACTTTTCATCTTGATTATATCTGGCCTAAGACTTTACAACTTTGGGAGACAACAAGGGAGTCCATGGGGCAAAATGCTGACATGTGTTTTTTAGATTTGGAAGCTAGGCATTTCCTACGGTCTTGCTATAATAAATGTGGTCATAAAACCCATTACCTGGAATGGGGAATTTCTGTCATTCATGAGTATCATGGCTTACTTTTCATTGTTACAGTTAAAGAATCCCTAATTTTTTATAATTTATAATACTGTATAATTTTGTTTTTTAATATGCATTGTTAGGTAATAATTCTGATGGAATTGAAAACCGGAATGGCACTGCAAGTGCCCTCTTGCACATAGATGAGTCTGCTGGGCTTGGCAGACTGGCTAAACAAAAACCAAAGAAAAGGAGAAGACCTGATTCCAGGCAGTACCAAACAGGTGAGGGCACACGAGTTCCACAGTGCAGCGTGCTTTGCGAGCTCTCACATGAAACTCTAGTATGTATGCACAGAGGTGTTGTGATGGCATTTTAGCTGCTAGACCACATGTAGCTTTTTGTGTCTTAAATTTGAAAATATAATTTTAAGAATTCAGTGATATTCATGAATGATTCCCTTGGCTAAAGAGAAATGGGGAATGGATCAAACTTGGATGAAAAAAAAATGCAAAGCTTCGGTGGTTTTTATGTGAAAAAGAAAAGAAATCGCTCAAATATGTTGTAAGCATTAACCTCTTTTTAAAATTAAATTAATATGTTTACAGAATCTGATTATGTCAGCATAAGCAGGCATAATTTAAAGAGCAGCAGGACAAGTACTTCATTCAGTTCATGTGACTTGTGCCTGTCTATTCTTATATGCTGATTTGCATGTTAAACATTTTATAGATGTATTTACAGCTCTCCTGAAATTGACAAATTGTTTTTGGGAATAAGCAAAGCAGAAATTGTAGTTATGAAATTTATTTTTATGAATAATTTCCCACCAGTTTCTCAACTGACATCGCTTCAGTCACTACTTGATAGAAGTTACATATTCATGGAGGGAGTGAAGTTGGTACAGTCATACTCAGTGCAGTTTTCAGACCAGAATTCTCTTTAAGACAAGGTGCTATACCTCTTAAGTTGAAAAATGGTAAAAGGAATGTTAAGTAGCAAATAGCTTAACTTAGGAGCATTTGCCCAGTAATGTTCAGAACACACACTTGAAAGGATTGAAGAAACCTGAACATGACTAGGTTTGATCACTCATGCTCCTTTCTTTTCCTT
The DNA here is from genome assembly GCA_032199065.1 of Smutsia gigantea. Classification (NCBI taxonomy): domain Eukaryota; kingdom Metazoa; phylum Chordata; class Mammalia; order Pholidota; family Manidae; genus Smutsia; species Smutsia gigantea. The sequence goes on along the minus strand of JAVSCE010005382.1, from coordinate 16,457 downwards.
TCTCAGCAATAATCATTGGCCCTGATGGACATCCCTTGACTGTCTATCCTTGCATGATTTGTGGGAAAAAGTTTAAGTCGAGAGGATTTCTGAAAAGGCACATGAAAAACCACCCTGAACACCTTACCAAGAAGAAGTACCGCTGTACTGACTGTGATTACACTACCAACAAGAAGATAAGTTTACATAACCACCTGGAGAGCCACAAGCTGACCAGCAAGACAGAGAAGGCCATCGAATGTGATGAGTGTGGAAAGCATTTTTCTCATGCTGGGGCTTTGTTTACTCACAGAATGGTACATAAGGAAAAAGGAGCCAACAGAATGCACAAGTGTAAATTCTGTGAGTACGAGACAGCTGAACAAGGGTTGTTGAATCGCCACCTTCTGGCGGTCCACAGCAAGAACTTTCCTCATATCTGTGTGGAGTGCGGTAAAGGCTTTCGTCACCCATCAGAGCTCAAAAAGCACATGCGAATCCACACTGGGGAGAAGCCGTACCAATGCCAGTACTGCGAATATAGGTCTGCAGACTCTTCTAACTTGAAAACACATGTAAAGACTAAGCATAGTAAAGAGATGCCATTCAAGTGTGACATTTGTCTTCTGACTTTCTCAGATACCAAAGAGGTGCAGCAACATGCTCTTATCCACCAAGAAAGCAAAACACACCAGTGTTTGCACTGCGACCATAAGAGTTCGAACTCAAGCGATTTGAAACGACACATAATTTCCGTTCACACAAAGGACTACCCGCATAAGTGTGACATGTGTGATAAAGGCTTTCATAGGCCTTCAGAACTCAAGAAACATGTGGCTGCCCACAAGGGTAAAAAAATGCACCAGTGTAGACATTGTGACTTTAAGATTGCAGATCCATTTGTTCTAAGTCGCCATATTCTCTCAGTTCATACAAAAGATCTTCCATTTAGGTGTAAGAGATGCAGAAAGGGATTTAGGCAACAGAATGAGCTTAAAAAGCATATGAAGACACACAGTGGCAGGAAGGTGTATCAGTGTGAGTACTGTGAGTATAGCACTACAGATGCCTCAGGCTTTAAACGGCACGTTATTTCCATTCATACGAAGGACTATCCTCACCGTTGTGAGTACTGCAAGAAAGGGTTCCGAAGACCTTCTGAAAAGAACCAGCACATAATGCGACATCATAAAGATGTTGGCCTGCCCTAACAATACTTCTACGGACGTTTATAGAGATGTTGGCTTTGAAGCAGAAAGTTCATTTTTTTAAAGCCAATCAGTCTCATTCACATACAATACTGTACAGTGATTTATGCTGTGTACAAATAGGATTATTGCTTCTAGTTGACTTTTTTTTACATTTTGTTCAATAGTGTGTTCTGAATTCTATTCAGTTTGTTTAATAAATGGGGAAAAGTAGCAACAGGCAAGTTGCTTTTAATACAGTAATCCCTGATTCTGTGTTGAATTTTTCAATCTTAGAAGCTTTATATTTATTTAAATATTTACCTTGCTTACCTTGATGGTACTATTCTGTGACCATTTAACTTAAGGTAACTTTAGATCGGTAACTCTGAAACTATTCTTGTTGACTCATTTTTTTCCCCATAAATTTCTCACAATAAAATTGTCAGAGACATCTACTAACATCAATGGGAGATTTGATGGTCAGGTCTAATTATCCTAACATGAGAGCCATTTACTTGTCTTGCCTAATATTTCCAGACCACATGACAGTGAAAGTTTCCATTTAAGCTTTTGTGTCCCTGGCATGGCTGAGTAAAGAGCAGTGGCTGGGTTCGTGTTTACTTTTCATTTTGGTTAGCAGACAAAATATACTTTTGGGGGGCTTTCCTTGGAGTATTGACATCGTTTGTCAGCATAGGAAATGTTTAGAAAACTTTATGGAAAAAGTTTGCTTGGTCCTGTTATATTTGATTATTCTGTCTGGGCTGCTTTGTCTTGGAATGGTTGTGTGCTGTAAATGAGACTTGCTGAGGACTGCATTTTGGAATCTCCTGGAGGTAATTTGTGGCTCATAGGATCTTTTGCAACTTCATATATGTAAATGTATCCTGAATTATATATATGCACATACATATAACATGTATCTGTGTGTATTGCTTATTTTACATACTTATACACACAACCCCAAGTAGTAGTTGTTTGAGATCTATAATGAAAAGTATTAAATTTACAATAACATGAAAGATACAGGGATGAATGAGAGCATTTTGTAAACTGTGCTCTTCAGAGAGACTACTCAGGTGAAGAAATTAGAAGGAAAATAAGGACACTAGTATTTTTAAAGAGTAAAGGTATTTTCTTTTAAATATCTTTGATAATTGAAAAATAGAAGGTAAGGTGTTTCTAGATAGAATGTTTTCATACAACTTCAGTTCCATGCCTTTATATTTTCTGAAAAGCTAATGAGAATCCAGACATAACTCCTCATTTCTCTCTGAGAAGCCTATGGGGAGTTCTGTGTCACCAAGTGAGGTGGGAGGACTAAGGAAGTGGTGGCTCCACGCCACTCGTACTAGAGATTGGGTGCTAATTATGACTTACACTTAGCAGGTTCCACCTGCTCTGTAATTTCTTGGTTACAGTTAGCAAACTTTAAAAAAACTTAACACTCAAGTTGGTTTTCATTGGAAGATAAAGGTGTGTTCTAAGTGCATGAGGAAAATCTGAGGCCTTATTTAGAATGTTATCAAGACTTTCAGTTTTGCCTTTCTTTTGAGAGTTGACTTTTTTCAAATAGTTCTGAATCAGTCATAAATTCATAAAAAATCAGTTAATTAGAATTCAGTTATGTTGAGATGAATCTTGGAGAAAGAAGAGAAAACAGTTTTAGGGGTTTCTTAAATTAACTGTCCACACATGAGTGTCTGGCATGTCATTGGAGATGTAGGAATTTTCTTCCCACTTGGTAGCTGCCTTGCCACTTCATTATGGTGCTCCATTCCCTTTGTGCTATTATGTTTTTACCTTTCATCTTTCTCTTTGCCACCAATATTTGTATTCAAGAATTATATTTATAGGATTAGAAATCTAAATATTTGTTTTTTGGCAAGCCTCCAAAGCGCTAGATTGATTTAGTCTAGTTCTTCATCAAGTGCTTTAGGTTGGTGTGAACTCCAATCTGAATGCCAGTCAAAGCCAATGCATGGGCCTATCCCAGTGGGAATTCCTGTGCCCTCTTGGCCCCCATAATGTGCTTTTGAAAAAAAAATAATGACAATTATTTGATTCATTGCCTTGCAGTACTATTCTTGAATGCTCTGTCTGTTTTTTTGTGAGAACCATAAAATCTCCCTTAAGTTTTTTTCCCAGAAAAAATGTAAAACACTTAAATGAAAATGGAAATCTGTTAATTTTAAAATGTCTTATAACATTAATACAGAAAATATAAATAATTGATCATTTAGCTATATTTTTTTAAATAAACTGAAAGATAAAGAACACAACACTTTACACACTTTATATTTCTCTTACATAGCCTGGAATTAGACACAGTTTTTTTTCTTTTTAAAGCACAATATTGAAACCTTTAAAAAAGGTATTTAAGGGTTTGGTCAAGTGAATATTAAAATGTTATTTGTCTGTATAAAGAGAAAATCAAAGTGTAGTCACTGTTACGTACTGACATTTAGTTAAACCTAGTTTTAATTCTTAAAACAATTTTGATTAGCAAAGCTAAAAGATGTTTCAGTTAAATGTTTTAAAAGAGGTACAGATTTTTACAAGGACATAATATAAGTTATTGTTCTGTAGAAATATCCTTTTAAATATTGTATGGCCCTCCCTCTGTACACTTTGTAAAAAAAGTAAAGTACATAAAAAAGTCATATAGGGATGTGTGACATTATTGTAATTGTGTACTTGAGAATAATGTGCAAAAATAAAAATCAGAATATTTTCCTGTTGAATGTGTTTAGTCTATTTGATACCAGTACTAAGTTAATGCTTTTTCTTAAGAAAAAAATGTACAGTTTTTGTAAACCTAATAAACATCAAAAGCAGTGGATTATTTTCATTTCCCTATTTCCTAATTCCTTGTATGCAGCAGTGGAATGCAAAATGCTTGATTGCTTTGAATTTTGTGACTTGATGGAAATACTGATAATATTTCAGCCCTGCAAATTTGCAAGTAATAGTTCAGAAAAGTTAAGAGGTGATTGGTGAGTCCTTTGATGAGTGTGTCCTTGGAATTTTTTTTTCTTTTCATACAGGATTTTATTTATTAGGATCTCCAATTCCCTTGAGATAAATTTCCCATGCATAAACAGGTTCTCTAGAGCACTTAAAGTTCATTTCAGTGTCAATCCATAGCACATTTAATCAGTGGGGGTTGTCCCCAAATCCACAGCAGAAGCCCTCCCCTAGAGCTACCCATTTGTGCCCAGTTTGGAGGACACAAAGTAGGTGCAACATAGTAGAGCATGGTCATTGTCCTAATAAAAATCTAAAGTTAGGTAAAAAGTTAACCGGAGTCAAAAGAGAATAAGATAAATTTGAATTGTCTTTGATTTTAAAAAATGAGATTCTGCAGATCTTGAACTCTGTAGGAACAAGTGTTTTCCTAATAGCTAAAACAGTAAATAATCAAAACTTGAGGTAAATGATCAAGAGAACATGGTGTCTAGAACTATAAATTGGACAAAACCATAGCATGCTAAAAACTTAGTAGTAAAAGAATGCCTGGCAGACATCTTACCAGTCTGATCCCAAGCAGTCAGATAATGCACTGCTCTTTTCGCTGGGAAACACTCATTAGTGATTTCCTTTATTTCCCACAAATTCTAAGATTAAGGAAAAAAGTATGATCCAATCAGTCAAAATCTTGAAGGCGTCCTTGAGAGTAGTCATTTTCAAAGTGTGGTCTGGCGGCAGTGGCAGCAACATGATCACCTGGGACTTTGTTAAAAGATGCAAGTTCTTGGCCTCACACAAACCCACTGAATTGGGAAACTTGAGTGTGGGACCCAGTGATCTACACTTTAACATGTTCTCCAAGTGGTTCTGATGCATGCTCAAGTTTGGGAAACACTTGTTTTAGAGCACTTGAACTTAAAAGATGACTGGCACAATATTTTGTGTGGTAGACAAGGAAATACATGCACACCCTGAAATACGCAATGAAGGTGAAATGGGACTCAGTGTATGCCTTCAGTTACCCCTTTTGAAAGTGTGAGCCTGCCAGTCAATGAGCGGACAGGTGAATAGTTTGTGCGTGTTTAATTCCTTGGCCCAATATTACTTGAGTAATTCATACATTTAAAACCATTTTGCCACATTAAGCGGCTGTTTAGATAAGTCGAACTTAAGTTTGCCCTTATGGATTTTATCTTATGTATATATTGTTTGCCTTTTTCATAAAAATTCTTGGATTTGTTATATATTGTTCCTGTTATTTTTGACATCTTTGCTATTGTAAATAAATTCCTATTTTGCTTTAAGTTACCCTAGTGGAGTGGTTGGCTATAGACAAAGGCGCACGCAAACACACATGCACATGCACACATACACGGAAATGAGGCCTAAGTAACAAAGGTAATAAATCTCCATCACATAATAAGCTGGAAGTGATGCAGCCCCTTCAGTAGATGAATACTAGCACCAATGAAAGTATCACTCGGGTTTTTAAATCATTTTCATGACCTCTGAGATGCAAATTTCTTAATCTACCAAGTTTGAGGTCAAAATCAAGTATTTTCCTTATTTGGTTTTTTTCTATTCGCTTGGGCTCTGGTGTTAATTGTTGGTGATATTGGTGAATACAAAGGAGTTGGGATTGTTGTGACCTGCTGATACTGTAAAGCCACTCTATTTTGCTACAGAAAACCTGCTTATGAATTTTAGCTGGCATTTATTTTGATGTGAATAACCACAGAAATAACTAAGTCATGACAAAAATAGGATAGTTAACTAGACTTACTTTATTTTGCTTTCCAAGAGAGGCCAGTTTCTGCTTTTCCTTCAAGCTTGTTAGCCAAATCTATTTCCCCGAATTGTAGGCCTTGACTGATGTAGCCAGTCACTCAGAGGTATGGGACCCACCGTACTGGTAACTCCATGAGCTATAGAGGGACTGCTTGGTCTCCCACCAGAGAAATGGAGCAAGTGGGAGACACTGGTTGTTGCAGCAGCCCCCACACCCCATGCCCCAGCCCTCTCAGGCTGGGCCCCAGGGAAGGCGGAGAGGAGTTCCCTTATGTCAGCCTCATAAAATAAGGCTTAGTCGAATTCTGGGTTGCCATCTGGCATTAGCCCACTAGTTGAATGTGAAGTTTTTACCTTTAGTCATGCATGTTCGCGTCCCGTTTTCTCCAGTGGACTTTTACCGCCCCTGCTGGTGGTGGTTGTGACAGGCTTTCAAAGGTTCAGTTCCTGTTTCTCCCGAGTCAAATTGCTTTCATTTGCCTTCAGAAAGGTAACTTTTAAAGGGCAAATTTACTTGCCCTACAGAGGGAAACCTTGCACGTTACTTTCATTGCATGTTTTCATAACAAAATTTGGAAAATGATCACCCACAACGCCACGTTACTAAAGGGTTTGTTAATTTTTGTTCACTTCCAATCTTAATCCATGCAAACACCTTTTATCCATCTTGTTACTACAGTATCAATTCTATCTTCAGCAATTTTCCTTTCTATCATCATGTGTTTCCTTATCTCTTGGTTGCCTTTAAAGTTGTTTTATAATGCACGTTCTTTTTGGAAGGACTGTAGCAAGTTCAGAATGGGTGCAGAGAAGAAAGTAAAATGCCTTCCCCCTTCAATGCCATTACCCGGAACGTTATCCTTTTAAAAATGTCTTTACCAAGTTTTAATTTATTAGATTTTCAATTGCAAAATACCTGTTACTGTAACAAATGTACAATACAAAATAAGAATAAGCATAAAGAAAAGTTCATCTCACCTCCTCCAAGCCAGTTTCCTTGAGGTAATCATTGTTAACAAACTATATGCCTTCTCTCCATGCTCATACAAACCTGTACAAAGATTCATAAAAAGAGCAAGAGGCTTGTGGGTGAGGGGCATTTCAAATTTTCTGACCATGATGAGATAACATACCTTTACAAGTTACTTAATATATCATGTCCATTAGTCCGGGACAGTAGGCCAAATTCTATCTAAATCACTTTTAATAGGACCCACTGTAATTTAGTCAACCATTCCCCTTTTGATGAACATTTAGGTTGTTTCCTGTTTTCTGCTACTACAAGAATGCTGGAATAATCCTTGTGCATACAATCCTTACATACTTGTGCTTTGATTTCTGTAGGATGGATTCCCTCAAGATGTGATTGCTAAGTGAAAGGGTAAGTGCAATTTTTAAAATGTTATTAGATACTAGCAAATTATTTTTTGTTAGAATGTAAATTCCAGGAGTCCAGGGATTGTCTGTTTTGTTCATTGCTGTTCACCCAGAACAACATGGTGTGTGGCAGGTCCTTAAGGAATATTTGATGGACCATTGAGGTTTCCAGAGTTGTAGCAATTCACATTCCCACAATGCTACATGGGAGGGCCCAGTCCCCTCAGTCTTACAAACAGTGGCTGTTCAAGCCAATATCATGGGTTAAAAAGTCTTTCTGTTTATATGACCTGACTCCTAGTGGGGTTAAGTAATGCTTTCATATGTCTGATAGCCTTTGAGTTTTCTCTTTGATGAATTACCTATTCAAATCCTGGGCTCATTTTCTATTTAGTCTGTTGTACATTTGGCCTATTAGCTTTCTAATACATTTGCTACACATTTTTCTAGTCTATGATTTGGCTTATTACTGTCTATGTTGTCTTTACATATACAAAAATCTTTAATAGCTATAATCAAATGTTTATTTTTTCCATTTATGATTCCTGGGTTTTCTTGTCCTACTTAAAAAGGTCTTTTTTACCCCAAGTTTTGACAAATAGATACCTAGATTTTCTTCTGATATTTAATTTCAATTTGGTTTGAATTTTTATACAGTTAAAATTGTTTTGGTATGTGTTATTTGGTAAGAGGCCTAGTTTCTCTCTCATCTTGTATAGAGAGCCAATTTTTACAGTATTGTTTATTAAGCAACTCAGCTCTTACCCCCATGAACTGAAATGATGCTTTGTTATATATAAGTTCATATACAACCTTGGATTTCTTTCTGCAGTCTGTACTGTTTTACTGATCTATTTGTTATTCTTGTGCCAATACCATATTGTCTTACTGATAGTATTCTGTGCTGAACTTTGATATCAAAAGGCAAGTCCTTTTTCATAGTTTTCGTGACATCCGTAGGAACATTCATCCATAGGAACATTAAGATAATTTTACCTGGTTTCCCTTAGAAAACACATTGGGATTTTTTATTCACATTGCATGAGTTTTTAATATTAAATTGAACCTAACATTTTTATTATATTGTCTTCACATCCATGTTGCTCCATTTATTCCAGTTGTGTTTTACATTCTTTAATAAAATATTACTGCTTTCTTCATATAAGTTCTACTTTTTATAAATATATAATTTTTTAGCTACGTAGATACTGCTAGGGTATAGAAAAAAGTTACTGGTTTTTATATACTTTTGGTGTACCAAGCTAATTTAGCACACTAGCCTCCCTATTCTAATTGTGCTTTAGTTGTCTCTTGGATTCCTATGTGTGCAGTCATTGCAAAGAGATGTCAATTATTTCCTTTTGGTTTCTTATGCTAGCCAAAACTTGTGAACAATGCTGAATAATATATATTCTAGCAAGCATTTCTGTATTACTCCTTTTAATGGCAATACTTCAGTATTGAAACACTTCATATAATTTGTTTTTGGAAAATAGTGTTGACCAAGGTTAGACAGTTTCCTTCCATTCTTACTTTATGTAGAGATTTTATTAGGAAGACTAATTAATATATCTATTGGTATAATTACCTGATTTTCCTTTTATTTGTTGATGTAATGGAGTATATTGAATTACACTGATAGATTTTCTAAAGTTAAACTGTCTTCTCATTTCAAAGATAAAAAGTACCCTACTTGGGTAATTTTATTGTTCTTTAAATACACTGTTGCTTAAATTGGCTAGTATTTCATTGGCTAGAATTTTTTTAATCTATATTCATTATTCTGATGTTTTCTTGTTTTGTACTATTGTCATCAGGCCTGAACATTAATATAATGCTAGCTCCATGAAATAAACTTGGAAACTTTTCTCTAATCTGGAGTGGTTTTCAAGCGAGAGACATTTTCTAATATTTAAGGATTAGATAGAAGTCAGTTGTGAAAGCATTTGGGTCTGATGTCTCTTTATAAATAAAGATCTTTTATAAAATTTTTGAACAATCTTTACTTTTCTGATCTCATCTATATTAATTGGTCCATCAGCTTTTCTTCTTAAATAAACTTTAGTATCTATTTTCCCTTGGAAATCATCCATTTTCTCTAGATCAGTATGTCTCATATATTAATGTGGATACACATTACCTGCAAGATGTTGTGAAAATGCTCATTCTGATTCCATGGGTCTGGGGTGGAGCTGGTGATTCTGCATTTCTCAGAAGCTCCCTGGAGATGCTGCTGCTGCTGGTCCATGGACCACATGGCCTAAGCCCTCTCAGGATTCAGTGGTTCTCAATTTTGGTCGAACAGCAAAATCACATAGAGTAGCCTTTTCCTTCCCAGTGCCCAGGCCACACCCCGGACCAGTTTAAAATGAGAACCCCCAGGAGCGGGACTTGGGCATCAGTAATTTTCCAAACTCCTTAGGTGATTATGATGTGGAGTCAAGGTTGAGAATCAGTCTTCTAGATTTTTGACTTGTAAAGTTGCACATAATATTCTCTTATAATTCTTTTATCCTCTTGCATTTCTGGTTCTATCTCTTTTCTCACCCCTAATGTTGTATATTCTGTTTTCTCTCATTTTTTTTAGACAGCTTTCAGCTATTTCATAGATATTGTCGAAGAAACAGCTCTTAATTTTGTTTATTCTTTATATTTTTTGGTTTTCTATTTAATTTCCTCTTGCATTTATTAATTTTCTTTTCCTATTTTCTTCTGGTTTATTTTATTATCTAGTTAACATGTCTTATGTTTCATACTTAATTTATATTCATTTCTTTTTAAATAGACTCCTTGAAAGCTGTGTGTTTTCTTTGTTATCCAACTTCAGCTGTGTCCTACTGCATAGTAATTATTTTCCATAACTCTTCAGATAGTTCTACATATCAGTTTTGATTTCCTCTTCACAATAGTGTTTAGATTCCAAGTAATAAAGGTTTTCATTAATCTCTTTAGTGTTAATCTCTAGTTTTGTTGGTTTGGGTTCGAAGTGTGGCCAGTATAACCTCTATTCTCTTGGGCTTTTTAGTGTTTCCTTTTTGGATAAGGCATAGTAATTTTTTTTTTGAAATACAACACAGATATATTAGTATAATTTGAATTTTTCCATATCTGATATAAATTTATAGATTAAATTTAGCTTGTAAATTGTATTTTCAAATCCTCTATATCCTTGCTAATCTTTGAAAACTTAGTTTTTTAACTTGTTAAAAAGATATTAAAATCTCCCACCATAAGGGTGTTTTATGAAGTTCCCTTGTATTGAAGGTTTTGCTTTATGTATTTGGTGTATATAAATTTTTGTTACATACATGTGTGACATATCTTCTTCATGATTGTACCTTTTACAGACCACCTATTTTTGTCCTCTGACATTTGATCTTGAATTCTGCTTTGTCTGATAATGTGTTTTCTATTTCAACAATCCTTTCTCATCTCTATTACAAATCTCAGTCATGTTATCATAATCTATTTAGATGTAAGTGAACACTGCAGGATTTATTGCCCCTGTTGGTTTCTTAGTCATTTTATCTTTCCCCATTTGAACATCTGTGTGCTGAATAAATTGTTCGAGTGATGTATACCTCATGTGCTCCTTTATGTCTGCTTTGTGGGTGTATATATTTTTTGGAGGCCTTGACAACCCTAAAATACCTACTTTTGCCTTGACGAATGACATCTTAATTGGGAAGTCTAGACTTTTGGCCACAGTCCCTTTCCTTTCACAGTTATAGATGTTGCATGGTTTTCTCCCTTTGGTGTTGAGAAGTCTGGTGTTAATCTGGTCCTCTTCTGTGCATGTTGCCATGTCCTTTGTTGTCTGAAGTTTATATGATTTTTTTCTTTATCTTTGGAATTCAAGAAGTTCACCAGGATCTCTGTAGGCGTGTGTGTGTGGGGGGGGTTAATCATGTCTTGGATTTATTTGTTGAGTCCTTTCTTCCTGAGGACCCAAGTCTTTCTTCAGCTGAAGGAAATTTTCATATATTATGTGTGTAATTATTACTACTCCGACTGGCATTTTGCTTCTTTGGGTATTCCTATCATTCACATATAAGATCTCCTGGATTTGTCTTATCATCATAAAATGACACTGAGAATAAAGAATCCCTTTAATCCCACACCCTCGTGTGTGGTTATTATTGTGCTGAAAAATTTAAATGTTTGAGAGCAACGTCTCTTGAAGAACGAAGCAGGAGAGCGGTAATGTTTGCCAATGTGTAGCTTGTCCTGACTAAGTGGTTTCTCTCTTGTAGAAGGAACCTTAGCCCAATGTTTCCTGTCATAGAGAAACAGCATTCTGGGTGCCCATTTGCCACACCTTTAAATAAAGAAGCATGTGAAAAAGCCTTTATGCTTAGCACATAGTGCTGGGTAGAAGCTCCCCATACCTTCCTTTTCCAGTATGTTGTAAATCTTAAGCTAGCAAGAATGAGAACATTCTGGTAGCAGACATTGCCATTGTCCCCAAATATCTTTTCTCACCTTATTCAAATTTAACATGCAATGCCAAGCTTTGTTTCAAAAAGGACCAATTCACATTCCCACCAGCAAAACCTAAAAATACGAAGTTTTGGTGAGGATGTGCAGTGATGAATGAGAATTCCCGTTGCTGTGCACCCTCACCAAAACATGACACTTTTGGATTTTTAAGCTTTGCCAATATTGTGTACATAAAAAAAAATTTATTGAGGCTTAATTAGCATATCCCTAATTATGAACAATATTGAGCATCTTTTCACACATTTCTTGATTATTTGTTTTCTCTTTTGTGACATACCTATATAGATTTTTTTGTTCCTTTTCTGTTCAATTGTTCGTCTTGTCCTTGTTGATGCATAAACATCCTTTATATATTTTTGATATTAGTCCTTTGTCAATCATATGTAATTTAACAGTCCCTGCAAATACCTTCTCTTGCTCTGTGGCTTGCCATTTGACTCTTTGTATTGTGTCTTTTAATGAACAGAAGTTCTTCATTTTGAAGTAGTAAAACTGAAATATATTCATTATGACTAGTGCTTAATATGTCAGAAAGCCTTCCCTTCCCTACAGTAAAAAACATATTCTCTGATGTTCTCTTTTAAAAGCTCTATAGCTGCACTTTTCACACTTAAGTCTTTAATCTATGGAGCTGGTCTTAGGGTATATATAAATTCGGCATCCAATTTTTTTCAATTTCAAATTGATACAAGTTCAACTCTTTATAAAAAAAATAATGCTTTCCCCATTGATTTGCAAAGACAGCCTTGTAATATGTAAAATACTCCTACATATGTGGCTTAGATTCTAGGCTCTATGTTTTGTTCCATTTATCTTTCTCTGTAACAATACCACACTGTTTGAATGATTCTTTTAAACATCTTTATTGAGATATAACTCACATACCATAAAATATGCCCATTTAAAGTACACAGTTAAATGCTTTTAGTAAAATCAAAGAATTTTGCAAATATCACCATGATCTAAGTCGAGAATATTTCACCACCCCCCAAAAAGTCCCATGCCCATTAGCAATAACTCCCGAGTCCCCCTTTCTCCCAGCCTCGGGCAACCATTAATCTGTTTTTTATCTTTATAGACTTGCTATTCTGGTCATTTCAAGTAAATGGAATCATACAATATGTGCTCTTTTTGACTGGCTTTCCCTTAGCATGATGTTTTCAAGGGTTATTCATATTACAGCATGCACCAGCACTCCATTCCTTTCTATGAGAGAATAATGTAGCCTTGTGTGGATAGGTCACATTTTGTTTATCCATCCATCAGTAGAAAGACATTTGAGTTATTCTACTTTTGGGCTACTGTAAGGCTGCTAGGAACATTTGTGTACAAGCTTTTGCATGTATATGTATTTTCATTTCTCTTGGGTATATACCATGGAGTGGAATTGCTGGGTCGTATGATAACTCTAAGTTTAACATTTTGAGCAACTGCCAGACTATTTTCCAAAGCAGCTGCATGGTTTTTCATTCCCATTACTAGTGTATGAGGGTGCCAATTTCTCTACATTCTCGACAACACATGTTATCGTCTGTCTTTTTTTTATTATAGCCATTCTAGTGGGTGTGAGGTTGTATCTCATTGTGGTTTTGATTTGCATTTCCCTAATGACTAAGGATGTTGAGCATTTTTTCATGTGCTTGCTAGCCATTTGTGTATCTTCTTTGGAGAAATGTCTATTAAATCCTTTGCTCATTTTTAGTTGGGTTATTTGTCTTTTTATGATTGCGTTGACAGAGTTCTTTATGTATTGTGGATACCAGTTAAATAATCATTTAATGCTTTTGAATTTTTGAATTATGTATTTAATGTTTGATATTTTTGAATTATTCAATATAATTGAATCTTTTAATTCAATTAAAAATAATTCTTATATTTCTTAGGACAAATATACCATTTTATTCTTCTTCAAGGGTGTCTTGGCTTTCTTGGTCCTTTGCAGTGTCTATATACTATATATTTTGGAGACTTACTATGTGCTTTCAAATATACCATTCTTAACATTTTCCTTTTTAAAACAATCTTACTTTTAACTTTATGGTATTACTGTGCTTTGGATTAACCTCATAAGCAGTATATAAGCAAATTTTTAAAATTCAGTATGACAATTTTAGTCTTTTAATGGTAATTGTTTTAATGTAATCAGGTATACATTTGATATTTACCAAATATGATGTATATTTTTTACATGTTTATTATAAAAAATTTCAAGCATAAAGAAAAGCAGTCAGAAATAGGATGGCAGAACCCTGCTAACCCATTATCCAGATTCAATAATTACCAACATTTTGCTAATCTCCTTTCATCTATCCCTCCCCTCCCATTTTATGCTGGAGTGTTTTAAAGCAAATCCTAGATATCATGTAGTTTCACAGATAAATACACGAGGATGCCTCTCAAAGAGATGGCACTAAAAATATATAACTACTATCACTCATATGTGGAGTATAAGAACTAAGGAAAAAAAAAACTGAAGGAACAAAACAGCAGGAGACTCACAGAACCCAAGAACAGACTAATAGTTACCAAAGGGAAAGGGACTGGGGAGGATGGGTGGGAAGGGAGGGGCAAGGGGGAAGAAGGGACATTACGATTAGCAGATGTAATGTTCGGGGGGCACGGGGAGGGCTGTACAACCCAGAGAGGACAAGTAGTGACTCTATGGCATCTCACTACGCTGATGGACAGTGACTGCAATGGGGTTGGGGGGGGGAACCTGATGAAGGGGGTAGTGTAATCACCATAATATTACTCATTTAATTGTAGATTAATGATATCAAAATAAACTAAAAAAACACACACACACACAAATATATGTATAACTACCATGCCATCATCAGATATAGAACATTTACAACAATTATTTAACATATATTATCCAATCCATATCCAAATTTCCCTGACTCTTCTGTAAGAGTTCTTCACCTACTCACCCTTTTTTTATGGAATTGATTTTTCAACAAACCAGAACATTTGTTATGTGGAATGTGTCACAGATTACACTTGGTTGCTTCCTCAAAATATTATTTAACTTGTTCTTTTATTGCTCATATTTCTTGTAAATGGGTAATTAGATGTAAAGCCCTGATTAGATTAATATTCAGTTCTTTTGGCAAGAAGACTTCATAGGTGGTGCTGTGTGACTCATACTGCATCATGTCATTAGGCACGTAATATCTAGTTTTCCCACTTTCAGTGAAGCTAAGATTGTTGAGTCAATTTAGATACACATTTTCCTTTCATCTACTTACTTAATTTTGGATTTATTGTTTTTTGTTACTTCATTTTCTCCCTTCTGTTAGTCTGAAAATAAAAAGAGGTTTCTTTTACTATTTTAATTAATGGTTACCCTGGACATTACAACATGGTTCCTTAACTTATCAAAGCAAAATGTTAATCAGTATTTTTACACTTCTGAAAAAAAAAAAAAAAAAGGACTGTAGAACATCTTAAACACATTAGTCTCCCCAACTTAAATGCTATTGTCATATATTTTAATTCTCTCTGTGTTTTAAACCTTCTTAGAGATTATTTTTAGTATATAAGTCAATGTTCATTTTTACCCACATACCTACTTTTTTGCTGCTCTTCTTTTCTGCATCTCTGGTCGTTATTCTGTTACCATTTTTGTCTTGTGAGAAATACTCTGTTTTAGAGTTTCCTTTACGACAGGCCAATTGGTGGCAAATTTGCTCAGTTTCTGTCTGAAAATAACTTCATATTTCAGCATACAGATACTATACATGTTTTGTTATATTTCTACTTAAGTATTTAATTTGGGCATTATTGTGATATTGTTTTTTTATTTTTTATTTTATTTTAGTATTGTGAATCTACAATTACATGTGCAGCATTATGGTTACTAAACTCCCCACTTCATCAGGTCCCCCCCACCAACCCCATTACAGTCACTGTCCATCAGTGTAGTGAGATGCTATAGAATCACTATTTGTCTTCTCTGAGTTGTACAGCCCTCCCCATGACCCCCACTTATGTCTGCTAATCGTAATGCCCCTTTTCCCCCCTTCTCCCTCCCTTCCCACCTATCCTCCCCAGTCCCTTTCCCTTTGGTAATCCATTCTTGGGTTCTGTGAGTCTGCTGCTGTTTTGTTCCTTCAGTTTTTTTCTTTGTTCTTATACTCCATAGATGAGTGAAATCATTTGATATTTGTCTTTTTCTGCCTGGCTTATTTCACTGAGCATAATACCCTCTAGCTCCATCCATGTTGTTGCAAATGGAAGGATTTGTTTTCTTCTTATGGCTGAATAATATTCCATTGTGTATATATACCACCTCTTCTTTATCCATTCATCTACTGATGGACACTTAGGTTGCTTCCATTTCTTGGCTATTGTAAATAGTGCTGCGATAAACATAGCGGTGCATCTGTCTTTTTCAAACTGGGCTGCTGCATTCTTAGGGTAAATTCCTAGGAGTGGAATTCCTGGGTCAAATGGTATTTCTATTTTGACTTTTTTGAGGAACCTCCATACTGCTTTCCACAATGGTTGAACTAGTTTGCATTCCCACCAGCAGTGTAGGAGGGTTCCCTTTTCTCCACATCCTCACTAACATTTGTTGTTGTTTGTGTTTTGGATGTTGGCCATCCTCACTGGTGTGAGGTGATAACTCATTGTGGTTTTAATCTGCAT
>JAVSCE010005381.1:0-176253 GCA_032199065.1 Smutsia gigantea | reverse complement strand
CAGCATGCTGGCTACTGTGGATGTGAAAATAAATCAGTCTCTAACCTACACTGAGGAGCTCAGAAACTAATGGTAGAGAAATATAAACAGACCATTTTTAGCATATTATTTTCAGTGTGACTTTTTAAAATTCATGAACATATTTTGTAGATTTAGCAAATGTTCAAAAAATTTCCTTTAGTCTTTGTGGATCAAGTGAAGATTCCTGTGGCCAGGATTCTCACCTGGCACTGGTCAGCTAGCTCACTACACATTTGTCAGCAATATGTGATTATTGACTCCATATAAAGAGCTCCACCCAGTGCTCTGAGTGACATGGTGGCATGGCTACAATGCTACAGGAAAGCAGAGACAGAACTGGATTGGCGGTAGCACCAAGGACAGAGACTGAAACAGCTGCAGGGATAGAGAGGCCCAGAGACAGAGACTGGCTTGTTGCATGCAGACTCGTTCTGAGTGCATGGAATTCTAGTGATTGACCTACCACTGGGGACATAAAGTTGGGTATAACCCTTTCACCCCAAGAAAGATTTACTGTCATTTCTTTGGTCACATTGAATATGTAGTGAATTTGCCCAGGGCTGAAATCCATTGGCAAGACAGTCTTCAGAAAAGAAATCCACTTTGGCCAGGGAAAAAGTCTAAATGTAATTTGGCTCATTGATCAGTAGATGGTGATAGAACATCAGAATGACAGCTTAAGCATGCCTTTATGGACCACGTGTTGTTCTATAACTATAACTCACTCAAAGAATACTTTCCCCAGACTCATTGACATATTTAGCCATGATTATACAAAGTATATAAATCTATTCCAAGTACATTCTTGATGTGGAAAAACATTGGTGAATAAAATAACAATTTTCACTTATTTTTATCTTTCTTACACTTTTTCTTGTATGTCCTACAACACCATGAAAGCTCACCAATTGAAAAAACACATTGCATCTGTTTTTTCTCATAATTGTTGCAAATATCGCATATCTGTGGGGAAAATTGAAGTTCTTATGGCCAGGATACTCTCCTGACCCTAAGCTACTTGATGAAGTAACTGGCCTGCTGCTAGGCTCCTGCTTCCTCACCTTTTGGCAATGAACTATTATTGACTGAGTCAGTATATCAAGAGCTCCCCCTAGTGCTCTGGGCAGAGGCATAGACAGAGGAGGGTCACAGACCTGCAGACTGCTGGATGCAGACACGATTCTAGTGCTCAACCTACTGCCCCGAGATTAAAGCTGGTATAAACCTTATTAACCCTAAGAACGTTCCATTGTCATTTTTCAGTCTCATCAAATCCAGAGTGAACTGAAACCTTCAAGTGAGACACTATCTTACCCATGTCTTTCCAGGAGAGGTCAAGTTAATGAAACCCAAACTTACAGGTGCGCTGAGCCAGCTGTGACTGGGACAGAAGGTAAATGATAAAATCTTTGCATTATCTGTGTGTCACATCATTTTGAATCATGAAATTTGGTCCATTTGTCAGTTTCTTTGACTATAATTCATACTATGTATTATAAATGAAACCAAAACTTTCAAAATGAAATTGTACTAAAGCATTTTATATTAAATAGAGTGTGTTTTCTACCAAAGAAAGACAAGAATAAAGAAGGAAAAAAGATTTTCTTCACCAGAATGGGTTTTGTTTAAAATTACTACAGAATTGCCTCTCTTGTTTACATTCCTATAGACTTAATTAATTCTCCCTTTGAAAGGATATCAATTGGCAGTTATTTATGAACACCTACAAGATGCTCTATTTCTGTGTCATGACAAATGAACAAATTAACAAAATTTGGGTGGCTTAGTACAACAGAAATTTACTCTTTCGCAATTCAGGAGTCCAGATGTCTGATATCTAGATACAAAAAAGTGAACTTCTCCTGAGCGCTATGAGGGAGAATCTCTGCCTTGCTTCTCTCCTTGTTTCCAGTGGTTTCCAGCAGTGGTTCTAGCTGCATCACTCCAAAGTCTGCCTCTATTGTCACATGGCCTTCTCTTCTCTGGGTCTCTCTGTCCTCACTGGGCCTTCCTATAAAGACCCCAGTCATTGCATTTAGGGCCCACCTTAGTCCAGTCTGAACTCACAAAATCAATACAGAAATCAAAGAATATATGGAGACTAATGACAACAACAACACAAAGCCACAACTTCTGTGGGACGCAGCAAAGGCAGTTCTAAGAGGAAAGTATATTGCAATCCAGGCCTATTTAAAGAAGGAAGAACAAACCCTCCTACACTGCTGGTGGGAATGCAAATTAGTTCAACCATTGAGGAAAACAGTATGGAGGTTCCTCTAAAAACTCAAAATAGAAATACCATTTGACCCAGGAATTCCACTCCTAGGAATTTACCCTAAGAATGCACCAGCCCAGTTTGAAAAAGACAGATGCACCCCTATGTTTATCGCAGCACTATTTACAATAGCCAAGAAATGGAAGCAACCAAAGTGTCCATCAGTAGATGAATGGATAAAGAAGATGTGGTACATATACACAATAGAATATTATACAGCCATAAGAAAACAAATCCTACCATTTGCAACAACATGGATGGAGCTAGAGGGTATTATGCTCAGTGAAATAAGCCAAGCTGAAAAAGACAAGTACCAAATGATTTCACTCATATGTGGAGTATAAGAACTAAGAAAAAAAACTGAAGGACCAAACAGAAGGAGACTCACAGAACCCAAGAACGGACTAATAGTTACCAAAGGGAAAGGGACTGGGGAGGATGGGTGGGAAGGGAGGGGCAAGGGGGAAGAAGGGACATTACGATTAGCAGATGTAATGTTAGGGGGGCACGGGGAGGGCTGTACAACCCGGAGAGGAGAAGTAGTGACTCTATGGCATCTCACCATGCTGATGGAAAGTGACTGTAATGGGGTTGGGGGGACCTGATAAAGTGGGTAGTGTAATCACCATAATATTACTCATTTAATTGTAGATTAATGATGTCAAAATAAACTAAAAAAAAAAAGAAATGTATTGGAAAATACTGAAAGAGAATGCACTAAAATTTGTAGTGATTATTAAAAAAATAAATAAATAAAAATAAAGAAGGAAGAACATTCCCAAATGAATAGTCTAAAGACACAATTACTGAAATTGGAAAAAGAAGAACAAATGAGGTCCAAAGACACCAGAAGGAGGGACATAATAAAGATCAGAGAAGAAATAAATAAAATTGAGAAGAATAAAACAATAGAAAAAATCAATGAAACCAAGAGCTGGTTCTTTGAAAAAATAAAACAAAATAGATAAACCCCTAGCCAGACTCATTAAGAGAAAAAGAGAATCTACACACATAAACAGAATCAGAAATGAGAAAGGAAAAATAACGACGGACCCCACAGAAATACAAAGAATTATAAGAGAATATTATGAGAATCTATATTCCAACAAACTGGAAAACCTAGAAGAAATGGACAACTTCTTAGAAAAATACAACCTTCCAAGAATGACCAAGCAAGAAACAGAAAAACTAAACAGACCAATCACCAGCAACAAAATTGAAGCGGTAATCAAAAAACTACCCAAGAACAAAACCCCCAGACCAGATGGATTCACCTCTGAATTCTACCAGACATATAGAGAAGAAATAACACCCATACTTCTTAAAGTTTTCCAAAAAATAGAAGAAGAGGGAATACTTCCAAACTCATTCTATGAAGCCAGCATCACTCTAATACAAAAACCAGGCAAAGACCTCACCAAAAAAGAAAATTACAGACCAATATCCCTGATGAACGTAGATGCAAAAATACTCAACAAAATATTAGCAAACCGAATTCAAAAATACATCAAGAGGATCATACATACACCATGATCAAGTGGGATTCATCCCAGGGATGCAAGGATGGTACAACATTCGAAAATCCATCAACATCATCCACCACATCAACAAAAAGAAGAACAAAAACCACATGATCATCTCCATAGATGCTGAAAAAGCATTTGACAAAATTCAGCATCCATTCTGATTAAAACTCTCAACAAAATGGGTATAGACGGCAAGTACCTCAACATCATAAAGGCTATATATGACAAACCCACAGCTAACATCATACTTAACGGCGAGACGCTGAAAGCTTTTCATCTAAGATCGGGAACAACACAGGGATGCCCACTCTCTCCACTGTTATTCAACATAGTACTGGAGGTCCTAGCCACAGCAATCAGACAAAACAAAGACATACAAGACATCCAGATTGGTAAAGAAGAAGTCAAATTGTCACTATTTGCAGATGACATGATATTGTACATAAAAAACCTAAAGACTCCACTCCAAAACTACTAGAACTAATATCTGAATTCAGCCAAGTTGCAGGATACAAAATTAACACACAGAAATCTGTTGCTTTCCTATACACTAACAATGAACTAACAGAAAGAGAGATCAGAAAAACAATTCCATTCACGATTGCATCAAAAAGAATAAAATACCTAGGAATAAAACTAACGAAGGAAGTGAAAGACCTGTACTCTGAAAACTACAAGACACTCCTAAGAGAAATTAAAGAGGACACTAACAAATGGAAATGCATCCCATACTCTTGGCTAGGAAGAATAAATATTGTCAAAATGGCTATACTACCTAAAGTAATCTACAGATTCAATGCAATCCCTATCAAACTACCAACAGCTTTCTTCAATGAACTGGAACAAATAATTCTAAAATTCATATGGAACCACAAAAGACCCCGAATAGCGAAAACAATCCTGAGAAGGAAGAATAAAACAGGGGGAATTATACTCCCTGACTTCCAAGCTCTACTACAAAGCCACAGTAATCAAGACAATGGGGTATTGGCACAAAAACAGACCCACAGACCAGTGGAACAGAATAGAAAATCCAAACATTAACCCAAACATATACAGTCAATTAATATTTGATAAAGTGCCTTGGATATACAATGGGGAGATGACAGCCTCTTCAGCAGCTGGTGTTGGAAAAACTGGACAGCTACATGTAAGAGAATGAAACTGGACTACTGTCTAGCCCCATACACAAAGGTAAACTCAAGGTGGATCAAAGACTTGAATGTAAGTCATGAAACCATAAAACTCTTAGAAAAAAACATAGGCAAAAATCTCTTGGACATAAACATGAGCAACTTCTTCATGAACATATCTCCCGGGCAAGGGAAACAAAAGCAAAAATGAACAAGTGGGACTATATCAAGCTGCAAAGCTTCTGTACAGCAAGGACACCATCAGTAGAACAAAAAGACATCCTACAGTATGGGAGAATATATTCATAAAAAACGTATCTGATAAAGGGTTGACATCCAAAATATATAAAGAACTCATGCACTTAACAAACAAAAAGCAAATAATCCAATTAAGAAATGGGCAGAGGACATGAATAGACACTTCTCTAAAGAAGAAATTCAGATGGCCAACAGGCACATGAAAAGATGCTCCACATCGCTAATCATCAGAGAAATGCAGATTAAAACCACAATGAGATATCACCTCACACCAGTGAGGATGGCCAACACCCAAAACACAAACAACAACAAATGTTGGCGAGGATGTGGAGAAAAGGGAACCCTCCTACACTGCTGGTGGGACTGCAAATTAGTTCAACCATTGTGGAAAGCAGTATGGAGGGTCCTCAAAAAACTCAAAATAGAAATACCATTTGACCCAGGAATTCCACTCCTAGGAATTTACCCTAAGAATGCAGCAGCCCAATTTGAAAAAGACAGATGCACCCCTATGTTTATTGCAGCACTATTTACAATAGCCAAGAAATGGAAGCAACCTAAGTGTCCATCAGTAGATGAATGGATAAAGAAGATGTGGTACATATACACAATGGAATATTATTCAGCCATAAGAAGAAAACAAATCCTACCATTTGCAACAACATGGATGGAGCTAGAGGGTATTATGCTCAGTGAAATAAGCCAAGCCGAAAAAGACAAGTATCAAATGATTTCACTCATATGTGGAGTATAAGAACAAAGAAAAAAACTGAAGGAACAAAACAGCAGCAGACTCACAGAACCCAAGAACGGACTAATAGTTACCAAAGGGAAAGGGACTGGGGAAAATGGGCGGGAAGGGAGGGATAAGAGGGAAAAAGGGGCATTACGATTAGCAGATGTAATGTTGGGGGGGCACGGGGAGGGCAGTACAACTCAGAGAAGACAAGTAGTGATTCTATAGCATCTCACTACGCTGATGGACAGTGACTGTAATGGGGTTGGTGGGGGGGACCTGATGAAGGGGTAGTTTAATAATCGTAATATTGCACATGTAATTGTAAATTAATGATAATAAAATAAATTATATTAAAAAAAACAAAACAAATCAGAGTCATTCTGAAACTTCTCAGCAAAGAAAAGGCTCTCTGCTCAGAAGGACAGTGCTCTCAGTCATTCAGTCTTCAAGCCTGGAAAGAACATACATTATACATCACCCGTCTTCACAAGATGCTAGCTCTTTCATGAATGTTCAGCAGTTTTGCCCATACTGTGTCTTGACCTCCCCCCACTGCCGTCTTAGATGCTCTGACTTTGAGCACGTAAAAAAAAATTGAGGTCCACCAAGGCACCTTCCAGTGAAGCCAAGAAAAACCAAAATTAGGAGTCCTACTGTGTACCAGATTCAAACTAAAAGCTTTTAAGGACCTTATCTCTTCCAAAGATTTTTATCTTCATGGTTTATTTAATCATTGGTCTCCTTGATTTAGGAGCTAAGCCTCTGACAGGCAACTGCTGATCCTTATCAAAATGAAACCATTAAAACCTATGCCTTTCGTGGAGAAAAATGGTCATAGCATTTGGAGATGGGGGCCGTCAGGGTCTTGCATGGCAAAAAAAAAGCCCTACAGGCTGAAACATTGCTCCAAATTTTAAGCAAAGGATTAATAATGATTATTTTTCCACTGATAAATACCTTGTTTTCAAAAGCAGTCTAATTAGTAGGGATCTCCACTTACCAATTCTTCAAAAATGTGCTTGACTGTCCTCTCTGTAAACCCCCAAACCCCTGAGACCAGCCAAGAAGTCTGAGCCCTTCCCACACAGTGGCAGAAACACTTCTGCTTGCTGAATATCCTCGAGTAACCCTGTAGCTCCCAGCAGCTCTGCAGTTAGGCAGGGCCATGTGACTAGTTCTGACCAGTGGGCAGGGAGCATAAGGGTCTTGCACATAATCCTGCAGAGGTGATGGAGGCTGCCTGTGACTATGGCGGGCATCACAAGATGGAACTGAGTCACCGTGAAGATAACAGCTGCCCTTGACAATCACCTGATTCAGACTAGCCTTGGCATGAGTGAGCAATAAATCTTTGTTGAACCTCTGAAATGAAACACTGGTGCTCTTTGTTACTGCGGAGGAGCGCAGCCTAATCTAACTAACGCACCAGGATGCTGAAGAGGGCTCCTCACATGACCCCATTTTGGAAGATCCCATTGAAAGCCCCTCAGATTCGTGTATTCATACAGAGACGGGGAGAAGATGCTCTTCCCTAAGGCCCCAGGGACTTCCAAATTATGATGTACCCCATTTCCTTTCATTCATTCAGTAAATAATCATTGAGTGTCAACTATGTGCTAGGCCGTGTGCAGGCCCTGGGCATAGACTGGTTAGCCAAACAGACACCATCTCATTTTTGCCTCAGTTTGCTGGAGGAGACATACCTGCCAAGAAGCAGGCCAATGAAAACCGAGTAACTAACAGAGGTGAAGGAAAGAAGCAGGTTTCTATGACACTGGACATCAGAAGGACCGTACAGCAGCCCCCAGGGATTAGGGAAGACTTCCCTGAAATCTTGTCTCCCAGGACACTGACCATGGGGTCTGTCACCTTGCAGAACACTTACTGTGTGCAGTGTTCCATGCCAGGTGCCTGACCCACACCATCCTCACTCGATCATTGCAACAGTCCTAGGAGGTGGTACTAATATCATCCACATTTTACAGGTGAGGAAACAGCCTCGGCAAAATAAGGCCACATGTCCCAAGGCCACTTAGTAAGTAAGTGCAGACCGGGATTTGAATCCATACCTGCTGGTTCCAAAACTAACACTTGCTGCATTTCTGGCCCTTGCAAAGAGAGCCAAGGAGGTTAGTCATGCAGGAAGTTGCCCTTCAGGAGTCCCGCAGTGGGAGATCAAAAGGAAACCAGCAGGCAGATGTTTACAAGTTGCTTGCAAAGCCACTCACCGCAGGAGGGGGGTAGCTTTCTCCTTAAAAGCCCCTTCTTAAAATCTCCAGTGTGTTCCCATTTCATTTTTATAGCATCCCCTCCTCCTTCCCCCAGAGGACTGACTTCATCCTCTTTTCAGCAGACCGGAAGGCGTGGGCTGCCGGCCCTACAGTAGCCCAGCCACGGACTGGCGATGACTTTGCTCCCAACTTAACCCAGATGGAAAAGACAGAGACACACCAGCTCTTTCTTCTCTCGGATTTCTATGATGCTTCTCTTTCTCCCCAGAATAGCAGGACGGCCTGGGGTAGCTGTATTGAAACATAGGCTGGTATGAGCTTGTCCTTTTGTTTTTACAGATGCGCTAAACAGATTCTGCACATAGACACACAGACACACACTTCACATGCAGACACGCGTGTATGCATATGTGTGCATGGATATATACTCTTAAACTCTAATACATATACTCATAACTAATACTTTAAAGCACTTGCTGTGTTCCAGGTGGTTTTCTAGGATTGGGCAAACAAACCACTGCCTGTGGGCCAAATCCAGTCTGCCACCTGTGTGTGTAAATAAAGTTTTATTGGAATACAGCCACACTCATTCATGAATGCATTATCTGTGGCTACTTTTGCACTACACATCAGAGTTGAATAGCTGTGACAGTCTATGGCCCACAAAACTGAAATATTTACTGCCTGGCCCTTTACAGGAGAAGTAAGCCTAAGGGCTTAAAAACTCTGTGAGGTATAAGTTAGCTATTTGCTGCATAACTAACCATCCTAAAACTTAATGGCTTAAAAGCAACCACCACCATTATTATCTCTCATAGCTCTCATGATTCTGTGTGTTAACTGAGCTCTGCTGGCAGTCTGGTTCCTTGCAGTGTCGGCTGGAACCACAGTCCCATCCTGGAGGGCTTCGCTCCCGTAGCAGGCAGTTGGTGCTGCTGTGGGCTGGATGCTCGGCTGGTGTTGATAACTGGCATGCCTCAGTTTCCCTCCATGTGGCCTCACCTTTTGGATCTAGCATCTCATGGCTTGGCCGCTGGGTTCCAAGGGGTAGTGTTCCATGTGTGCATACGCAAAACTGCAGGTTTCTTAAGGCCCAGATTTTAGTGGTCAGAATAAATCAACAAGTTCAGCCCAGGTTCAAGGTAAAGTGATATGGATTCCAGCTATCAATGGTAGGAGTGGCAAAAAATTGGCAGTCCCCTGTAATCCACCATGGTATGTATTTACATATACACATGTATATAGTCCCATGTTTACATCCTCATATAGACACCGAATCCTCATGCAAGTGCACATATAAATGCATTCATATTTGAACATGAGCATTCATATGTACACCCTCTACCTCATCCATGCACAAACACACACACACGCGCACACACACACACACACACACACACACACACACTCCTGGCATACACACCATCACAGATCCCACCTCCACTCATATACACAGTCATACATAATCACATAGTCACATGTAGGAACACGCAAATGTACACAGTTTCCTCCCTCTTCAATGACAAGAATAATTCCCTCCAGTGACTCAGAAGACCTTTTCTTCCTCTTTTCTATACAAGGTGTTTTCCTGAGGCCAGAAAATCCTGCTGCCTTCCCTCCATTGTGCAGTTTTTCTCTACCACAAGAAGCCCATAGGCCCAGGACCCTGGAGCTCCGCCCCACTTGGAATGGCCAGAGGACGTGAGACCCTTGTGCTTCTGTGGATGTTAGATGTGAAGAAATCATTGCCACCTAGGAAAGTTAAGTATGTTGCCCAGTGTCACACAGCAGAAGACACTGAGCTAGCAGAGCACAGTGACCTCATTCAGCTGGGCCAGGTGCTGTGGACTCAGTGGTACCCAATGAATGAATGAGTTGGAAGCACTTGTTCAGTATGGAGTTTTTAAAAAGACTTTATTCTTTTAGAAGTACTTTTAGGTTCATAGCAAAATTGGGTGGAAGGTACAGAGACTTCCCATATACCTTCTGCTCTCTCCTCCCCACCATACACAGTCTCCCCCATTTTCAATACTCCCCACCAGATAGGACATCTGTTAACAATTGATGAATCTGCACTGATACATCGTTATCATCCACAATCCATAGTTTACGTGAGGGTTCACGCTTGGGTTGTTCATTCTACCAGTTTGGACGAATATATAATGACATGTATCCACCATTATAGTATCATAGAGGGTGGTTTCACTGCCCTAAAAATCCTGTTTTGTCTATGCATCCCTCCCTCCCTCCAGCCTCTGGCAACCACTGATCTTTTTGCTGTCTCCATTGTTTTGCCTTTTCCAGAATGTCATGTATTTGGAATCATATAGTCTTGCAGGCTAAGGCTTCTTTCGCTTAGTAATATGCATTTCAGATTCCTCCATGTCTTTTCACGGCTTAATAGCTCATTTCTTTTTAGTGCAAAATAATATTCCATCATCTGGATGTGTCACAGGTGATTTATCCATTCACCTACTGAAGGACATATTGGTTGCTTCATGATTCATTTTTACTCGTGGCGTTAGAAAACAGAACACAAATGGTCCCCAAATCTTATGAGTCCGATACCAAGGATGTCAGATGTAGAGGAGAAATATCTACCTTTCCTCCATTATCTGGATCATCCACTGCAGCCATCTTCAGTCCTAGACTAATATTACAGTGACTAAGGGAGGTTTTAAAAAATACTGATGCCAGCAGACATAATGTGGGGGGGGGGGGCACAGGGAGGGCTGTACAACTCAGAGAAGACAAGTAGTGATTCTATAGCATCTCACTGTGCTGATGGACAGTGACTGTAATGGGGTATATGTGGGGGACTTGATGAAGTGGGAGTTTAGTAACCATAATAATGTTGCACATGTAATTGTAGATTAATGATACAAAAAAAAAAACTTTTGCCTGGGTCCCAGACCCAAAGGCTATGACTCAGGTGTTCTGGGCTGGGGTCCGAGCATCTGGATTTTTTTAAAGATTCCCCAGGGGATTCTGATGTGGACTTGAGAACTACTGGTCAGCTGAGATCCTAGTGTAGGAAGAAGATTGTCTGGTGGCTCTAGAGCAGAAGTTGAATGTTGTTGGAAGTTTGAAACAAGTGGGTCTGGTTTGACAGAGCAGCGCTGTTTGGTATGTTTATTTCAATTGAACGCGAAGGCTCCAGGCAGGACATGCTCCCTTCAACACATGTCTCTCAAACACCATTTCTTATCCCCTTCCATGGGCAACTTCACACATTTAATTACTGGCCTGGCACCGGGAGCAATTCAGATTTGCTGCTAATGGAATCTGGCTTTGGGCAAGGCGACCCGCACATCTTGATTCGTCCAGGGCCTTCCAGGTTTCAGCTCTGAAAGTCTTACATCCCAGGAGCCCCCTCGTCCTGGGCACACTGGACAGTTAGCCAACTACTCTGGCCCTTCTTATAAGGCAGTGAAGACAGGCCCACAGTTCACTCTAAAGCACCTGTTCTCAATCTCAGCCACACATTGGGATCTCCTGGATGATTTAATAAATATTATTACTGGGCCCCCCGTATTATGCCCGTTATACTCCCCAAATTACTTACTATCACACCCCCAGAAATTCTGATGTAATTGATCTTATGAAGCTGTGGAATAGGATATTTTAAAGCTGCCTAGATGATTCCAACGTGAAGGCAGGTGCAAAGAACCCTCAGCGAGGTGAGAGAGAATCCGCTTCTGGAGGGACCATCAGGAAAGGAGCAGATGAGGCAAGCCACCCAATAAAGTGACATTGGACTGAATTCACACTTCAGGGTAGTTTTGACTTCAGAACTTTGGAGAAGTCCCTTTATCTCTCGGAGCTTTGATTTCCTCATCTGTAAAGTGGGAACCTCCATTTGGGGC
Organism: Smutsia gigantea; assembly: GCA_032199065.1. Lineage (NCBI taxonomy): Eukaryota > Metazoa > Chordata > Mammalia > Pholidota > Manidae > Smutsia > Smutsia gigantea. Next base: position 164,204 of record JAVSCE010005381.1, on the reverse strand, counting down.
CCTTGTGTGGATTAAACATAAAGCATACAAAGTATATGGCACAGAACATACTTAACATTCACAAATAATAAGGGTGTCATTGATCAAGTGCTCGTTATGTGCTAAATACTTTTCAGACTATGACTTGTTTGGGCCTAGGAGGTACCTGGTGTTCCTATTTCCGTTTTAGAGTCAGAGTAGCCTGCAGTCATAGGAACCAGAGAGCCTCCTGGTTCCATGAAATTATTTTCACAGGAAGCCAGGCAGGCTGCAAAGCAAGTGACCCAGATAGCTCAGAAATTGACCCTGGGAATCTAGAAGGATACAAAGTGGCTTTGGATTGTTTTTTCAAAATGAAAATAGCTCTCTTGTTTGTTTGTGATCACAGATGTAATATATGCTCACTGTAAAAAGTTTACATAATGCAAAAGCATATGAGAAAGAAATGAAGTTCTTTGGACACCCCTAGAACCTCAGGTCCAAGCTTCCCCATGCACACTCAGGAGTGAGACAGAACGGCTGTCCCTCCCTCCAGAACAAAAACATCAGTTCCCATGACATCATTGCCCTGTGCTGCTGTGGGACAATGGCAGGATGTAGATTCCAATTTGGAATTCTGACATTAGTCTAGTTGGAAAGGGCTTGGCCTGGAGCTGGGACTTGCCCCTTATCAAGGCCCCTGGGAGTGACCAATTTAGCTTGTGTCCAGAGCTGTCCCCAGAGTGACTAAGAATGATTTTGATTGAATACTCACAATGCACCAGACATCACTCAAAAGGTGAATTAACTCATCAACTACCCTAGCAGTTAGGTACTACTATACCCTTCTTATAGAAAAGGAAGTAGGCCCAGAGAGGGAAAGCAACTTGCCCAAGGTCACACAGCTGGTAAGCTGCAGAGCCAGGACAAGCACCTGATTCCAGTGCCCTGTTCTCCTCATCACTAAGCTGATGTGATGCTCGGCATGGCCATATGGGGCAGGCATATTTTGAATCCTCTTTAGATAAATGAAGAAATCAGGGCTCTTGAGAAGCTGAGTGACTTGCCCAGGGTCCTACCACTAATGAGAAGAAGTGACAGTAAAGAAATTTAGGGCCATCTGCCTTACAGCTGGCCCTTCATATCAGGTTTCCTCAGCTCCAGCCCTTGATGTGCTACCTTTTGGGAGATGAGCCCAAATCAGAAGAGAAAGCAGGGGAACAGCTCAGTCTAGGGTGCATATGATCGGGCCTGCAGATTTCCAGCCCAGGGGCTTCCTGTTTGTTTCTTTCTTAAGCTCATCACTTTTAGAAAGGATGGCGCTGCCTTTGATCTCACCAATCAACTCACAGTTCTTCTTTCCCAAAGGCAAGAGTCCCCCTTGGCGACCTCACACAAGGATCTGGCAAGCCTGGGCCTGTCTGCCGTTACTCCTCCACTGGTCTGGGACTGATGGAGGGCTGCCAGGCCCACTGGGGAGTGGGGATTCCCAGGGTAGCCCACAGAAAAGGGGACAGTGGGTTCTTTCCTTTGCCCTCACTTTCCAGAGGCTGGTATCTCCCAAGGACAAAGCAATAAAAGGGGGGCATGTTGTGGTGTAACTCAAGGCTGGGACGGAGATAGATGCATTTGTCACATTCTGGGGTCTGAGGGACATGCTGGCAGAGGTCACCCTCAGCACATGTGGTCATGCTGCACTCACCTCCTTGTGAAGGTTGCTTCCTGAGAATGGCTGCAGCTCAGGCCCAGGGCTTCCAGCCAACTCTGGCAAGACACCCCACCTAGTGCAGGACCAGCACGAAGTGCCAGAGAGTTAGAGCCCCCACAGCAGCCCTCAGTCACTGGGATCAGATCCTGAATTTCTGATTCACAAGCTGTGTGATCTTCAGCAAGTTACTTAGCCCCTCTGAGCCTCAGTCCTGCCACTGCAGAATCCCTACTGAGAGCATTCCTGTCTGTGTCTCCTTGGGCTATCAGGAGGAGTTTCTCTAGAGCACATCCCTGGGGTCCAGACATGCTGAGTCGCAGGTTGTGAGCAACTTCCGTGTTATTAATGAGGGTCAGCGGTGCTCTGCAGCGATCATCAACAGATACTCCCATCTGTAGTGTGGGTGCTGCCCCCCAGGCTCCTGGATATCCATTACAAACAAACAGAGCCCTGATATGCACATTCTTCGATTTGCTTCTTTTCATTTACCATGTGCATTAGAGATCTAGATAGGCCTCATTAAAAAAAAAACATTTTCTTTGAATTATAACATAAACAGAAAAGTGCACAGCATGATGGATTTTCAGGGTGAAAAACACCTGAGTAATCATTACTTAAATCCAGAAACAGAATGTTACCCTCATCCCAGAAGCCCCTGTCCCTGCCTCCCCTCTCCCAACCCAAATGGGTTATTAAATAGTATGTATCCTTTTTGTATGTGTGTTTAGCTTCTTTAGCTAAACATTAGGGTTGTGAGCGATATCCACGCTGTTGCATGTAGCAACCTTTTGGCAGTATCTGGAGGCGTTTGTAGTTGTCACGATTTGCAGGAGGTGGGGTGGGGTGGAAGCCTGCTACTGGCATCTAGGAGGTAGGATCGAGGGATGTGGCTACACATTCCATACCTCACAGCCCCTACAACAGAGAATGTCTGGCCTCAAATGTCAATAGTGCTAATGTTGAGAAAGAGAGAAGGGCTTTGGATTTTATTCTGAGTGTGATGGAGGGTATGAGATCCTGAGTCAGGTGAATGTTCAGATTAACTAGATACTCCCAAATGATTTTCCAAAGGGGTTGTGTTCCTTTATTAATGGTTGCATCCTTTCCCATCAGGTGGACATATCATTTCACCACTTCCCACTGATTAACTTTACGTTGTTTCCAATCCTTTGCTCATTACACCAGAGTGGGAAGCCTTGTGACAATCCGTTTAGAGCGGATGTTGTACTTGGCCATAAACACATGCACTCTCTCTCACAAACACACAGTTACTCTTTCTGGAGACGCCGGTGGGAACATGATCGGAGCTTAATTTAAATGTAAATTTCCTTCACCCCAGCATATTTAACATCCAACTGATTTATAGAAATAGCTCCTGTCATCCTGGCTTCTGCCACAGATTAACGTCTTGGGCAAGTGGACACACAGCCTGGAAATATAAACAGGAAACGCCTCGGGCATGGGAAAAGGAGGCAGGCCCCTGCTCCCCTGAGAGCTGACCCTTGTAAAAGCTGAGTGCCATTCCCGGGGTGGAGCCCCAGGACCTAGAGGTGAACTTCCTCTGCCTGAAAATAGGACTAACCAGTTCTAGGGATGATTTACAATATTTCTTTCCCCTAAATGCTTCATCTGAACTAATTTCACTTTGAAATTAATCCCTAGCATCTCAGTGCCTATATCTTTGTCTAAAATTCAAGTAATGAGTAAAGCTTTGATTTCAAATGCTCTGCTTTCAACTATAACTACATAATATGTTGATCGTTTTTACCTTACCTATTTTTCAAGTGGTCAGATTAGCAATTTTTGAAACGGTAACTCTAAATGTTACAGGAAAAATAAAGTCAATAAAACAGAAATTTTAAAATGCACATCACATAAAGGAAGACTAAGCCCAGATTCATACAGTCACTATTAATAAGAATTAAATTTAGCTCTGAGCTTCCTGGCAGCCAAAGCAAAAAGGGGAACAGTAATTCACATAATTTCTTGTTTTCTAATCAAAGGAAAATGGCACATCTTTAGCAGAGAGAATTCTTCTCACGATCCTAAATTCTGTTAGGAGTAAGATGTGAAATTTTAAATTATTTCTTCAAGTCTGTTTCTGTCTCTGCTCTTCTTCCTCACCCTGGATGGGGTATAAGTGTAATGATAGCTTTGAAGTTACTGGGATAAGTGTTTTACACTCAGGAAATGGGTTGCTATTATCCTCATTGTACATCTAAGGGAATTGAGGCTCAGAGAGGTTAAGGAACAGCCTCCAACTCACACTTGGCCAACAGTGACGCTGACAGAAGGCAGGGTGGTCCTCTGTGAAGGTAAACAACTTGTCTAAGGTCACACAGCTAGGAAATGCCAGAACACTGGGATTCAAACAGGAGAATTTAGACATCCTAAATAACTTTAGCACTTACTAAGTGCCAGGCAACCTTAGGGCATTTTGTGTAGTTGTGAAGGGGTGTAATTAGAAGTTAAGAGAGTGGCTAGTTTGGCTAATTCTGCCTCTTAATAGCCATATGACTGGGAAATTATTTAACTCCTTTGAGCCTCAGTTTCTTCATCTGAAAAATGGGTAGATAATAGCCCCAGCCTCAGGAGGTGTTGTAAAGATTCAGCAAACTGCTGCCTAGGGAGGGTTCAGCATAGAATCTGGCAAGGAGGGTGCCCATCAGTCAGCTCTTGATACCAAGAACCCTTGATGATAAAGAAAATGTGTTATATATGTGATGGAATATTATTCAACCTTAAAAAGAAAGAAATCCTGCCATTGGAAACAACATGACTGGACCTGGGGGACATAAAGGTAAGTGAAGTGAATAAGCTAGACACGGAAGGTCAGATACTGCATAACCTCACTTATATGTGGAGTCTGACATAGTCAAACCCCAAGAAGCAGAGAGTAGAATGATAGCGGCCAGCTCTTGGGAGAAATGGGGAAATTTTTTCAAAGAACACAGTTTCAGTTATGCAAAAGAAATATGTTCTGGAGATCTATTGTACAACATAGAGCCCATCTTTAACAATACTGTATTATTTTAAAATGTGCCAAGAGGGTAGATCTTACGTTACATGTTCTTACCACAAAAAAAAAAAATTGTGTGGGAGGAAACTTGGAGATGTGTTTATGGCATAGGTATGGTAATGGCTTCGCAGGAGTATATTTATCTCCAAATACATCAAGTTGTATACATTAGATAGCTACAGCTTTCTGTGTATATGTATGTTATCGAAAATCCTTGAGGAGGCTGTTCCACAGGTGGGATCAACCTCTCTCCCCCTTTTTATAAGCCTTTCTTCTCCCTAGCCCTGCACTCCCCCGGTTCTCTGAGTGCCCTAGGGGACTGAGGGGAAGCAACCGGGACAGGCGCTGGAGTTTAATAAATAAGCTCCCTTTGAAATGGTCAGAAGGCACAGCTGTGAGCTGTCTGCAGTGGTTTTCACATTAAGCTTTGCAGTAATACCTTCTGTTTTTATTTATATTTCATTTCCCTGTTTACAAAGCCCTATCATTACATGCCCTCGTCTGCCTGCTGCTTGCCTCGTGTCACTTTTCTGGCAGCTCTATGAAGGTGCAGGATTCTCATCTCCATTTTATAGATGAAGCAAAAGAGGCTCTGAAAGGTTAAGTGACTTCCTGAAAGGTCACCCAGTAGCATAGACACAGAACCCAGCTCTTCTGGATCCAAATTCAGGGCTTTTCTCTACCATATCCTGCTATCAGCCAGCAGTTAATAAAACCGTTTAAGAGCCAGAATCAGAAAAATACACATTGTGAAATGGCCAAGAGAGATTTGAAAAACAGCACACGTCATATCCCTGGCTTTTCTCCTAACGGGGCTGCTTCTCCCTTGTCCCTCCTCCAGTCCTTGTGTTTCTCTGACCACCTTCATTTTCCCACCCAGAAGCAAAGCAGCAGACTGGTTTATTTGTTTATTCATTCATTCACTCACATTTATGGACTGAATTGTTTCTGCAAAATTCATATGTGGAAGCCCTAACCCCCAGGACCTCAGAATGTGACCGTATTTAGAGACTGGGTCTTTAAGGAGGTTATTAAGGTAAAATGAGGTCATATGAATGGATCCTGATCCAATACAACTGATGTCCTTCCAGGAAAAGGAGATTAGGATAGAGCAACACATAGATGGCGAGGCACCCGTGGGAGAAGCCAGCGAGAAGGCAGCCATCTACGAGCTAAGAAGAGGGACCTCAGGAGAGAGCAAACCTGCTGACACCTCGATCTTGGACTTCTAGAACTTTGAGGAAGAAATGCTGTCGTTGGAGCCCCAAGCAGACTGATCCATGCATTATTCCTTCATTCATATTTCCATAAACATTTCCCCTCTTGCACATCTTTGCTGAACTGTCACCCAGCGAGGCTTCCTGGCCACTGTCTTTAAAACTGCAACCCCATTTCCTCTTGTCTCATGGCCCCTACTTCCCTTCTCTACTTCATTTTTCTCTGTAGTAGCACTTACCATTATCTGGGAATCCATACATTTGTTTGTTTATGTGTTTATGACTCCCCACCCCCACGCTGGCATATAAACCCAACAAGGGCTGAGATTTTTTGTCTTTTGTTCTCAGCTGCAACCTCAATGCCTTGGGCGCAGTAAATGCTCAATAACAGTATCTTGAACGAATGAGGTCATGCTTCCATTCAACCAATGAACAGTATCTGAGCTATGACTTCATGCCAGGCACTGTGCTGGGGGCCCACAGTGCCAGGGGACCCAAATCTGTTCCCCATACTGGACTGAGAGAAACTAGGCATCAGGCACCACATAATAGCTCCTTCTATGGGGTAAGAGAGGAATGAAGCTGGCACCTGCTTTTAGACACACTGGTCACCCCCAAGACGTCTGTTTGGTTGGGACTAGTGACATGGCCTCACCTGGCTGCAGAGTGTCTGTGGAATGTAATCTTTGACCCCAAAAAACAGAGAAATGAAAGGGGACTTGTGGACACATGGCACTTTGTGCAATGGTTTAATTACTTTCCTTTAAGTGGAGCATCCTTATGACAGGGGACTAAACAACTCCAAGGGGGGAAGAGTTGGCCCATTTGTATCCGCTTGCCTAACTCCCGGCATCGGTGGGCACAGAAACGGGGCACTCAGGGCTCGTGGACTGAATAATGCATGAGTAAGTCAAATAAACGATCACCTCACTTTTGCCTGGCTTTGGGAAGCACACACTGTGAGTCATATTTAATTCCCTCACTCCCAGGCTGAACCCTTTAAAAGATCCTAATTAGATTCTTAGGAGGAATAATACCCATCGGACAAACAAATGACAGGAGGTTGCCTGTGGAGCTAAACTCGAGGCTGGGAAAATGTAATAAGAGGGCCTATCCCTCCAGGGACTGAAGAGAGATGAGGAAAAAAGGTCATAGCAATTCATAGCTGGCACAATGCCATGAATAGTGTCCTTCAAGGATGAGTGCCCTATTTGCTGTCAGTCTGACAAAGAAAAGGGAATACTTTTATGTATTATGTAATGTATGTACTGTCCCGTAAGCACATATTTGTTTGTGATAAAACAAGCTCCAGGGCGTTCTGGATTGTTAACAAGGGTGTTTTTACCACCAGTTAGCCTGGTGAGGAAGAGGGAACACTTTTATGTGACTGTAAGTGCACACTTTGTTTCAGAAAAATTAAGCTCCAGCGAGTTCTGGATTGTTGAGGGGTGTTTTACAACCAAAAAGGCTGTATTATGGGCAATGAAGGGAATTTCAGAACCATCTCTCTCCTGCCCTTTGGCAAAGCAATAGCAAGGCTTCCTGGGAAAGCAAAAGACACCTTGTATTCTTGCCTATTTATGATTCTCCAGTGTGAATACACGTGGTCTGTCACAGTATCATAGGGTCTCACAAGGGATCTCAGAATCATTGCAGAGCAACCAGCCCAATCTGCAGATGAGGAACCTGGCTACAGACAGGTTAAATTGAGCATGCTTTCGTTTCTGCGGCTAGGCAGTGTGTGCACAGAACAACTTAGAAGACTGTGTGGTTTGTCCTGTATGCTTCCATTGTGAAGAAAAAATGATGTCTTGTTGCTTTGAATAAAAAGTATGTATAAATTTCAATTGGTTTCAAGTGAGATGATTTAAAGATTAGCACAGCTTTTCGAACTATGATTCTCAAATTTTTGAAGAGTCTTATGTTTTTGTTTTCTTTCTGAGAGTCAGTATTTCATTGCAGCTAAGAGCTTAGACTCGGGAATAAAGGAAGAAATATAATTTGACCATCAATTAGCTGTGATCTTAGGCAAATCACTTTCACTCTCTAATATCAGGGTCTTCATGTGTAATATGAACATAATAACTATCGCTGGGTTGGATGATGTTGCCTACAAATTACCCATTCCCCCCTGACTTCTTTGCTTGCCCTGAATCTGTTCCAGGTAGGATTGGGCTCACCTTAGACTATGTAATCATGGTTGGCCACTAAGCAACTTTCCCAGACTCCTTTGCAGCTAGAGCTAGCCATGTGATCCTGTTCTGGCCAATGGGAGGTGTTGCTTTTATTTCCAGGGGCTTTGATTACACTTGAGTCCCTTTCACTCTTTCACAGAGTTGATAGGTTTTGAAGGCTGTGTCCAGCTTGGAAGAGAATCCATCCACTAAGCTCTGAGTTAGAGATCAGAAACCCATGTTCTCACTCCAGCTGTACCAGAGGTGCTGTTGTGCGACCCTGGGCTAGCCGCTTTTCCTTTGGGGTTCTCAGTTTTCCCATATAAAAAGAGGGGTGTTGGATGTGCCTGAGAGGTTATTTATTTATTCATTTACGTAGGCAAGTGGACTCTTCAGACCTCATGCCTGGCCACCCACTGCCCGTTACCCCTTCAGCTCCTCTCTGAGGGGAAGTCACTAGTTGGCTCTCTCAGAGTCCAGGATGCTCCCTGGGCTGTACGTTACTAGAGGAAGGTTCACTGTGTGGCAATGGCTGAGGTCAGCTCTGCCTCCACTCTCACTTCATGAGGCTGGGCAGGGCCCTCACCTAATGCCTGTCTAAGCCCTTGCACATTCCCACACACAGTGGTTATTGGGTTGGGTTCTGTATTAAGCTTGGTAAGACCTCAAGATTTATATTCATGAATTGGAGGGCAAAAGATTAGGAAGCCTATTTTAGTCTAGAACTTAAACTAAGTGTTCTCATTTAACTTTTTTTTAGGGAGTTCTACATTGGTACAGGTTCACCTATTAATAAAGAAGTATCTTGATTCCCATCTAGCTGCTGTTTCTTGCATATGGCTCCTTGAGGAACTTTGGGAGTCAGGGGGAGGAGTAGGAGGGGAGGTATAAGGAAATCACCAGGGGTAATATTCCTGCATTCCTGCATCCCTGGTCTCAAAAGCATCAAAAAGATAAGCAAAATCCCAACCCAAGCTAATTCCTGCTAAACTTTCAACAAATATTTCTGAAATACTCATTTTATGCCATACAACAGTCAGCTCTGATGTTCTGAGATCCTAAAATTCTACTACATTGGTTGGGATCAACACTGAACCCCAAGTTCCCATCCTTCCAGTGGCTTGGGGTTTCCAGCAAAATACCAGTGGCGACTCCCAGTGGGCAGCACAGGGGGCAGTAGCCTTCCCCATTCCTCCGTTTTCATCAGCCCACCGTTCTTTAATACGGGCAACGGCATTTTCCTAATCCAGTGAAGTATTAAATGCCCTCATCTTCAAGTCCTCCTTCTTACCAGAGACTCAACTCCAAGCCCCTCCTTGCATGAAAAAAAAAATTCGGGGGCTACCTCTGCTGCATAGCCCCCAAAGATTTACCTTTCCTAAAATAGCAGAATGGGTTCCATTGAGAGAAAATACTTTCCTGAAAAGGAAACATCAGATGGCACAGGCAGGTCTGGGCTCTGGCTTCCAACAGTTTTGGGGGGTTAGCTCTATAAATGGGGCCATTTATCTGAGGCACCAGGAACCCCTGGGCATTGTCATGCTTTGCAATGGTAACATGGACCAGGCTATTGTTGAGGACCCAGGCAGAAGTTTTTAAATTGGGCCTTTATTTATGTTTTTACACTGGGCATGCACAGTGCATTCTTTTTCTTAATTCTTAATTCTTTCATTCTTCATTCTTACATTCCAGGCAGGATTTAAAGCAAATGAAAAATGAAGGAAGGAAGGGAGGAAGAGAGGAAGGGAGGAAGGGAGGAAGGGAGGAAGGGAGGAAGGGAGGAAGGGAGGAAGGGAGGAAGGAGGGAGGGAGGAAAGAGGAATGGCTAGTTTCCATAAACTCCAATGGATTTGATAAAAAGAGCTCAATTCAGTAACCATTCCCAGCAGATTATTGTGCCAAGTTCTGCAGTAGGTGTTCAAGAAACAGAGAGGTGAAAAAGGTGTGGCCCTTGCCCTTGAGGGGGTGGTGGCCTAGAGGTAAACAGACACACAGACAAGGCACTGAAATACAGGTTAGCTTCGGGCGGCATTTCTCACAATTTAATATGCCCATGAACCACCTGGGGATTCTTAAAATGCATATTCTGAGCAGTAGATTTGGGATAGAGCCCAGTGACATTGATGCCTTGGTTCAAGGACCACATGTTGATTAACAAGGAGCCAGGCATAGGAAGCTCTGGAGCCTGACAACCCTGGGTTCAAATCCCGACTCCTCCACTTACTGAGTGGGCTTAGAGAATCTTCTTTACCTCTCTGAACCTCAGTTTTCACATCTTTATAATGAGGTTAATAATTCCTATCTCATGGTATTGTGTCAGCATCAAATGGTATAATTCAGGTTGAGCCCTCAGCCCACAATAAGTACTTGATAAATGGGAACTGTTATTGGAATAGGACCTTAAGAACTATTTTAGAATTCTGAAATTGGTGCTATGGCCTTCAAGGAAGGCTTCATGGAGGTGGTGACATTTGAGCTGAGTCACACACAACACAAAGATGTGTAAGGCAGGAAAGACAGCATAAGCCGATGTCTTACAACTGGCATGCTGGGCCTAATTATTCTTGGGTCAAGGCTTGGTGTGACGTGGGGTTGGCCGAGGCTCAGCTCCTCCTGCTCCTTCTGCTTCATCCTCGCTCCTGCTGTCATTGCTCTGGAAGGGACATGTGTACAGATCTGCATGAAGCTGCTCTGCGCAACCTGTCACCACTAGCCACATGTCAACACTTGCCATGTGCCTAGTATCACATGTTGAAATGACAATATTTGGGATATGCCGGGTTCAAAAGATTATATATAATAAAAGATGTAACAAGATACACTGTTAAAATTATTTTCACTGCTTCTTTTCTTTTAAATGTGGCAGGTAGAATATTTCAAGTCAAGTATGTGACTCACATTACATTTCTGCTGGCCAGCACTGGTTTGGAGCCTCCATCTGCTCCTGAATGATTCCCTTGCTGAGGCTGGGGTAGAGTCAGTGGGAAAGTCCTACCTGGGCACCTATGCCAGGGCATTTGCCCAGTGGCTGGAGCAGCCTAAGAGAGCAGGCATGGGGCAGCACCAAGTGCTGGGTTTGAGGAAGTAAGGAGAGGAATCACTATTGCATCAGACATTCAGACGTGTGTTGTGTTTGTTAGCTACTGCTGCATAACAATCTACCCCAAAAATTAAGTCGCTTAGAATAACAGCCATATTAACATGTCTTGGGGCATGGGCATGTCACTTGGGAAGTTCTGCTAATCTAGACCTGGCTGGGCAGACTTTGACAGTGTCTCTTTGTGGGCATCACATTCCATTTCATTGGTCTGCGATGGGGCTTAGCAAGCAATACATTTTAAAAGCTCCCAAGGTGATCCTAATGCAGCCAGGATGGAGAACCATTGAGTCAGACACTAAAGCAGGAGTTCTCACATTTGAGCATTGTCAGAATCCCTGGAGGGCTTATCAAAACCGACTGGCTAGACCATCCTGTCCCCCACCCCCAAAGCCAGAATTTCCCATTCAGAAGGTTTGGGTTAGGGCCTCAAATTTTGCTTTTTTTTTTTTTACAAGATCCTGGATGCTGCTGCTACTGCTGGGTGGTCTGGGACCCGTCTTTGGGAACTACAGAGCAGGAAGAAAACAGTTATGACATCATAATGAAAGGGGGTTTTTGCGAGACAGAAAGGGGAAGTAGAATGTCCATGTGGGCCTGGAGAAGGAGGAGAGAGAGAGAGGAAGTGAGATAAGATGTTAGATTCAAGCATCCTCACTCCGACTTCCTGGAGGACGTAGGAAAGGCCAGTGAGATGTAGGAATCTTGAAAGGTCTTGGCGATCTGAGAGGTGGAGTGTCCAGCTTTCCACACCACAGCCTGGAGAGATTGCAGAGCTGTTAGGGAAACGTGCCGCGGCAGGGCAGCACGCCACTGTGGCGTGGGGGTGGTAGATTGACAGACTGAGGAAGCCCTGGGGTGAGGGTGGCCTCTCAGTCCAGACCTGGCAGGAAAATCCCAGGGGGTTTACAACAGCAACCCTCCCCCACCTCGGGACACAAAGGTTACTGCAGACCCTGAGAAGCAATCACAGGGACTGGTGGATGAAAGTAGGAGCGGCACCATTGCCGCTGGTAACGGATTCCAGCATGAAGTCCGAGCAACAGCGCAGCACAGCCCAACTAGCCCAGCCCAGCGCAGCAAGAGCAGAGGCTGTCGTGCAAAGAGCGTCAGGACTGGGGCCCGGCAAGCCAAGCATGTGACGTGCGGCGAGCACTCACCTAGCCCCAGTCCCCACACAGAGAGAAGTGGGATGAGAACCACCCCCCACCCCCACCCCCATCCAAACTGAGATCCCACAGACTCAACAGTCTTTCCAGAATGCTGTTGGGATTCTGACATGTTCCCTGCATCCGTCTTGGGAGTCAGAGTAGGGGACCCCCCTCAGGCTGAGAAAAAGAGTTCTATTCACTTGGCATCCTGGAAAAAGACTGTTTCAAATCAGAGGAGACGGCTTATCTGTAATGGGTGAGTTTCCTGAGTCAGGGAGGGAGTTTCAGACCAGATGAGGAGAATGATGGGAAAAAAGGAAACGGGCTCATTTTGCCCCCCTGAATATGTAAGTTGTCACGTTTGCCCCAGGGTATTTCACAGTCGACATAAGTGGCATGGGAAGGTTTTGATAAATGAAGATGTGTCTGAGACAAGAAAGGGTTTGAGCCTTATGAAACTTGGGTGAGGGGCCTGGTAGGAGGCTTAGACATGCTTAACAGGGATCCGATGAGGGGAGCCAGGGGTGGGTAGCTGTGCCTGCCTGTGAGAAGCTCACTGGACCGACAGCGAGAGGGCAGGCCTGGAATCAAACAGACAGCCCCACTTGGTAACTTATGGTTACTCACTCAGCAGCACTTTCTTGGGAGAAGGAGGGGTCCTTATGGGCAGGGATGGTCTCTGGGTCATGCCGGATCCAGGGAAGGGCCTGGGTGCCAGATGTCATCCATTCTGAACTGTGGCAGGGCACCTGATACCCTTGTCAGGGAGCTCTAGGGCTGTGATGGTCAAAGAGGCAGAATGTGGTCCCCCAGACGGTGAAGCCAGCCCAGCCACAGAAAGGAGGCACTGTTAACCCAGGTGTGATGGTCAGGAGACACTTTCCCCTCCTTAATGCCTGACCTTACTCCTTTCATTCACTCCCCCTGTACAATCCATGCCCCACCCCAGAACCCCTTCTCCAGTTTTCCATGAGCTGGAGAGGATAAACTCCGGTTAGGGGAGGCCTTGAATGCCAGGCCAAGGGGTTAGTATTTATCCTGCAGGCACTGGAGGCCATGGAAGGCCTTGGAGCTGAGCACTGGCGGGCCTCGAATTCCCCATACCTCCCACCCCAGACAGGGCCCGGCTCATAGAAATCTGTGCTCAATACATTTGGTGGAATAAATGATCCAAACAGTGTTTTAGGAAGGACTCGGTAAGAGTTTCCACTAGTTTAGCCTCTTCTCCAGGGCTCTAACGCAATCAGCCACCCATCTTTTCAAGCAGGATGGTTTGCACTTACTCATTTTCACTGATCGCCTGTTTGGTTTATTCAGGAAGATTAGCAGCTCAGACTTCAAAGATTTTAACTTGGAACTCAAAATAATCTAAAACAGTGGGTAGCCTAGGGGGGGTTGACACTGATCCTCACCAAAAGCATTTTGCTTGACCTATCTTTGACTTTTTTTCCATTTTTTCCATGATAACCTTCAAAGCTGATCAATTCTAATGGGATCTGAGTACTGCAAAAGGCATCAAAATGCATCTAAGATGTAATACCTTCATTCGCCCTACGTCCAGTCCCCAGGACTCTGTGGGGTTAGAAATGGAACAATCAAATGTCATTTGGTGTAGCAGAAGATGCAGGAAATCTGCTCCCTGTCAGACCTGGATTCAGATCCCAGCTCTGCCACTTATTAGCTGTCTGACCTGGTATATTTTGCTGAATATGTCTCAGCCTCATATTTTTCTTGAAAAGCGGTTACTGCCTCCGTGCATGGCTTATAGAGTTGTTGTGAAGATGGAATGGAATACATGTGTTAAAGTATTTAGGACAGGGCTCAGTCACATAGTAAAGGCTCAAAAAATGGACTGGTTACTATTGAACCCCATCAAGTGGTGCGGCCCTGAGGACTGGGACCCCATTCAGGAACCTACTCATCATGTGCAACGCAAGGCCCACGAAAAATACTGGGGCTGCTTCTGGGTAAGAATAAAGGTAAATACCATGAGACACGCCGTAAGGATGAAAGTCTTAAAATGAGAATCTCTTACTGCTAGCAGAGCTCTCTAGCCTCAGAGAGATTTGGATTTAAGCCTGTTAGGAGGTGGGGGTTTTTTTTTTGTTCAGTTTTTTTAGTTTTCAATACTGGATAAGAATGTGGCTGTGGCAAAGGAAGACTGGTACAGGAGTGACTCCAAAAAGGAGAGGAGGTACTGGAGTCCTCCAGGTGGGACAAGGAAGAAGGAATTTGTGTCATGAGGACAGTTTGATGCTCTGTTGTCATTGCTGTCTTGAAATGATTAATGATTTTGAACAATGGGCCCTGCATTTTCATCTTGTGCTGAGGCCTGAAAATCATGCCCAGCCAGGTCTGCATAAGCATTAGAGAGAGGAGCGGAAGGGACGCAGTGGGTGCTCACTAGCTCATTCAGTGACAATTACCTTTGGACCACACGCTTTCTCAAAATCCTTCACACGTATATGTCCCCTTGATAGGGAGGACTTGGATGTGTATGGAGCTGGGTTTAAGAAAGGAAAATCTTGTTGCCTCTGATCACGGCGGATTTGACTATAACCAGGAAAGCATTTTCCTATGAGCGCCTGTTAGACTGTCACCTGTGCTCTGAACGCCACACTGGCTGCCCTGGCCCACATCTTGCTCTATTGTGATTTCTCTGCACATGGGAGTACATTTTGCTTTTTGGGAACTGCCCTTTTTTCCATGGGTTTCCAGTGGGGCTGCCAATCACGGCGCGCTGTCCCCAGCTGTAGGCATGGGCACGTGACCCAGGCTGAGCCAATGATAGTGCTACATTTCCCGTCCTGCCCCCGCCCCCTCACCGTGCATATCTGCAATTGATCCAGGATGGCAGGGGCTACCTTCATTCTCTGATTGCACCGGGATGGAAATTGCAGGTCACCAAGAGACAGACTCATCAGAGTATTTCACTCTTCCTCAAGCCCCTGGATACACAATGCAAGATTTTTCTCTTCGGGTTCCCGTTCTCCACATGAATGTGGGATTCATCATTGCTCTGCTGGGTACAGATCCCTGGAGCTGGTGCGCTTCACTTAGTGACGGGGTGAGGCAACAAATGGTTTGCAAACATGATCAGAAAACCAATTCTAAGGGTCAGAATGTTTATGACCCCGTTTACTGACTTACACAGAGCAGAAATGAGGCCTATTTATTTGTAACTTTCATTTATATTATTTGGGACACTGATGGGTGCTTTTCATTGATCTTTCATAGAAATAGATACCTAAAAAGTGAGGGAGCCTAATTCCTAGAGAATTTGAGATGAAATCCTTCAGACACAGAACCAAAAAAATAAAACCTTAACTTTTCATTTCAAAAACAGCTCTATTGACATATAATTTACATACCATAAAATTTGGCCATTTTTAATGGACAAATCAATTTTCTGGTAATTGATTTCTAGTAATTGACAGAGTCATGCAAACATCACCACAATATAGTTTTAGAACATTTCCATCACCCTCCCCCCCCACTCCAAAATCTCTTATGCCAATGCATTTATTCCCTATTTTCACCCTAAGCCCTGGGCAACCATTAATCTCCTTTCTGTCCCTACAGACTTGCCCTTCTGGACATCTCATATAAATTGAGTCATTTAATATGTGATCTTTTTGGTTTGTCTTCTTTCACTCAGTAAAATGTTTTTGAGATTGTTCATGTTGCAGCTAGTATCAATAACTTCTTTCTTTTTATTGCTGTAAGGTATTCCATTGTGTGGCTATATCACATTTTCTTTATCCATTCACCCATTGATGGAGCTTTGGACTGTTTCCACTTTGGGACAATTATGAATCATGCTACTGTGAATGTTCGCAGGAACGTCTTCATGCAGAGCAACAGCTTTTTAGACAATGCCAGATGCTTCTTCACCACAGAGAAACAAGCTCTTTCTTGGAAGAGTCCGTAGGTCTCGGTGAACCTTGCTGGAGAATAATGGTGAAAATGGGACAATTCATCTGCTACTCCTGAGAGGGCAATACTGTCACAGGGGGGTGTCAGAAGGTCTCAGGCCCTGTACAGGGGATTTCCCCAGGTTTCTCTTAACAAGGTGGGACAAGATCCAGGTGGGGCCACCTAGTCCTGTCCCTGGATTGATATACATGGATGCCTAGAAAAATCTTTTCTCAATGGGGTTGCATGCTGAGAAATGTAAAGGTGGCGCCCACTAGTGACACTCGTCCACTATGTAGGAGGAGACTGTCAGCAGGATCATTGATTCCTTTAACAATGTTATTGAGAGCCTTCTACACGCTAGGTGCTATTCTGGTTATTAGGGGTAAAAGTGTGGGAGAAACAAACAAAAGAACCCAAAAAACCCTGAGCTCACAGACCTCACTTCTGCTTGGGGAGATAGACCATAAAAAGTAGGAAAAATGTAAGATATGTCACATGGGGATTTATATTATGGAGAAAAATTAAGCAGGGGAAGGGAGTAGGGAGTTCCTGGGAGAGGTTGCTATTTTAAAGAGGGAAGTTGGAGAACAGATTAAGGTAACATTTAGTAAAATCTGCAGGAGGCTGTATCACCTAATGCTAACAAATTATCTTATCTTATTAGCTACTTAAAACTTAGACTTAGCTACTTAAAACAACACCCACAGGTTATCTCAGAGCTTCTGTGGGTCAGGAGTCTGGGTGTGACTTAGTTGGTTCCTCTGCTTCAGGGTCTCTCACACAGGTCACTTCAAACTTGTTAGAAATGCAGAGCCTCAGGCCCCAGCCAGACCAACTGAATGAGAAACTGCATTTAACCAGATCCCAGGTGAGTGGAATGCACATTAAGTTGGAATCTCAATGGTGTCAGAATCACCTGGGGGGTTTGTTGAACCAGAGGTTGCTGGTCCTGCCTACCCAACTGTTTCTGATTCAGTAGGCGTGGGGTGGGGCCTGAGAATCTGAATTTCTAATGAGGTCCCAGATGCTGCCCGATACTGCTGGTCCAGGGATACGGTGTGCCTGGCACCAGAGATGAGGCCTGGGTGAGACAACAATCCCTGTCTTGAAGTTTCTCACAGCATCAGGCCCTTCTCCTGGCCTCTGGGGGAGACACATCAGACCCAAAGCTCTTTCCTTGTCATAAATCCTACGAAGGTAGATTTCATATCCTGCCCCTTGAAAGCACATGAGCGCTGTCATGCTCATGCCTATCCCGTTGCTCTGATCTATTTCTGCAGTTAAATCCCATCTCTGCTTCTTCTAGCTGTTGCAAAAAAGAGAGGGGACAGGTGGTCACCAGCTCCCTGCTGATAATTCCTCATATGTTTGCAGCCCATTATTAAATCGCCCCCTGATTTTCCTTTTTGAAGACTAAATAATTAGCTACCCTTTTCTGAATCATGGGGTGGGAAGGTTTAGCTGACTGTAGCTACCAGCCTCAGACAGGATCATATGTGATGGAAATTCTTAAATCAATGTGGGGGGCTGGAGCGAAGACAGGGTGGGGGCTTCAAAGGCTCGACTGTTAGACTCCTTCACCTTGCCAGATCCTTAAACATGATGCCAGCAGGCGGCAGGCAAGACGAGATGACTGGCGGGATGCAGGGGTCAGCTGCAGGTGATGCCTCACTGGTGAGTCAAACATCTCCAGGAATTGTGGGCACCATTAGGCCCTCCTTTGCCTCAGTACAGTCTCCCATCCGGATCCATTCCAGCCGATGGAATGGCACTCGTGGGGCAGCCTGGCTGGTGGTATGTAGGGAATGTGTAACATCACAAAGATGATACCCTAGTGTGCCAAGCAGGTTAAGGTCAAACTAAGGGCCACCTGTATCAGCATCTTCTGAGAGGCTTCTGAGATCTCCAGACCTCACTCTTAATCCTACTGCATCAGAATCTCTGGGTGAGGAGCTTAAGAACAGGGAATTACTAAGACCCCACCCCCATCCCCAACCTCCCTGCCACCCCAGCGCCTTCTGTGAGCCATCAAGTCTGAAAGTAACTGTGCTAGTGTGTGATACAGCTCTCTCTCTTTGCAGTCTTGGCCACAGTTTCAGGGCATTAAAGCACCTGGTACAGTTACTACTAATAATAGTGAGCTTGTCTGTGTGTCGTGTTTAGAGTTTGGCAATGAAAAAAGGAATAGCTAGCATTTCTTGAGTACTTCCTTGGTGGCAGACATTGGGCTAAGGATTGAATATAGATTGGCTTGTAGAATCCTCTCCTCTAGGAAATAGTGGCTGCTAGTATCCTATTCACTGAGGAGGGTGCTGAGGTGCAGAGGGACGTTCTGAAGCCCACAGCTGTTAAGTGGCAGGCAGCGAGACTTAGACCCAGGACTGGCTGATCCTGGAGGCCAGGATTTAACCTCCGTGTTATCCTTTCCTGCTTTGTGATACGCATTTTCCTTCCAACTATAAAATAGAATGAGAGACACCGTGGCCACAGATTAAATGTACATTAGATGGGAAAGAAGCAGAGCCCCACCAATTGTGAACTATGCACTAATGCTTCACATGCATTTTTCTCATTTGCCTTACCTCACAGCAGCCCTAGAAGGGCAGTATTATGCACATTCTGCAGTGAGCAAAACTGAGGCTCCTGGGAATTAAGTGGCTTGTCTGGGGCCAATTCAGCTACCATGCAGGCAAGGCTGGACTAGAGGCCAGCTTTCTTGCTTCCGTACCACACTGCCCATGGTTGAGGATGGAGATGAAAGGGGTTTGACTCCTATGCAGGGTTACTTGGTTGTGACAGCCCTGGGGATCATACTTAACAGGTAGCTGCCCTTCCTATTTCCAGACCAGCTATTTAATTAGCCCAGAACCTTCCTACTTCCAGAATTCAGAAGCACATTTCAGGATTACGAGCACAGTTAAAACAGGATCTAAATGGTGTGTTCGGGAAGCTGGAAGGCAGAAATAGAAAGTCACCTAACCAGAATGTGTGTTTCCATGCAGATGCCAGCAACTGCTTTTGCCATTCTGGTGCTTTTTAATTATAATAGGTATCCTGGAGTCTGTGGTTTGCACTGCCACTTCCAACTACCTTCTTTAGGATCCTGAAAAGAAAATTATTATTATGTGCCTGTGTCTGCCATCCAGGTCTTCGAGCAGAGAATGTGAGAAGTCAGGTTCCTGTTAGAAGCTGTACGTTGAGATGAGGCCACAAGTGCCACCTAGAGGTGACTGAAGCCTCATCTCCTGATCATCAACTCGGAGTGTCCATCTGCATTAGGTGCTGAGCTCCGTGGAATGGTCTCATCTGCCATTGGACAACTCTGTATGAATGTTCCATTGCCACATCATTATGGGCATGTCAATTTTGTCCCCCAGAATCTCTTTCTTAAAGAAACTGCTCCTACCTCTATGTGGTCCTTGTGGGATTATGGCTCACTGTGTCCACACATCTCTGGTCACCCCACCCAGGCGGACTCAGGCAGAGTGCTGGGTCCTCCAGACACAATGCTTGGGCCAGAGGTAGACACGTGACCTAAGCAGGACCAATTTGAGTTTTTCCTTATGATTTCATAAAATGTCTCTCTTTCTTTTGGAGCACAAACTGTTGAAATATAAGCTCATGGTCACTAGTGGTCATTTTTCTGCCATGTGAAAAAAACCTACTCTAGAAGAAATACAAAGTTCAGAGAAAAGCTGAGAAGAGAGAAGATATGGTGAGAGAGGACAAGTCCTTCTGGCTTCAATTGCATCCCTTAATCCAGCCATGACTGTAGGATTTGCCTTTGGACTTCCCAGTTAATGAGCCAGTAAGTTTTTTAGCTCAAGCTGGATGGAATTGAATTTCTTTCAGGAACTGTAGATAATATATATACATGAGATTCAACATATCCAAACACAAAAGCCCCGCTCCTCCCGCAGCAAACCTGCCCTCCTCCAGCTTCCTGGCTGTGGATAAAGTGAAGTTTCCTGTGGCCAGAATTCTCACCTGGCCCTGGTCGGCTCGCTCACTACACACATGTGGGCAGTATGTTGTTATTGACTCTATATAAAGAGCTCCGCCCAGTGCTCTGCAGGAAAACGGTGGCATGGCTGCAAGGCTGCAGGAGAGCAGAGACGAGACTGGAGTGGTGGCAGCACCGAGGACAGAGACCAAGACAGCTGCGGGGGCAGAGAGGCCCAGAGGCAGAGACCAGCTTGCTGTATGCAGACTCGCTCTGAGTGGACGGGATTCTAGTGATTGATATGTCACCATGGAAATAAAGTTGGTATAACCCTTTCACCCCAAGAATGTTCTAACGTCATTTCTTTGGTCACATTGAATCCATAGTGAACTTGCTGGGGCTGAAACCCCTTGGCAAGACACGGGCCTTCTGCAACCTCGTCCCTCCTCATTCAGTCACAGTCATTGGTTCATTGTCATGAGCTTAGATCAGACTTGTATCACTTCTCACCTGGATTGCTGCAACATCCTCCCTGCCTCCAGGCTTGTCTACTCGGTGCCCCCACAGACGGATTGACACACACCCGCCAAAATCTTTCTGAGCCTGACCCTTCTCGCTCACCTATGGGGTAACTTATGAGACTGCCTGACATTTGGCCCCCCTCCCACCTGTTGAGCCTCGCCTGGTACCGCCCTCCTCTCCAGCCAGAGAAACACTTGGCACTCTCACTGTCATCTCCAAGCAAATGCAAATGCTACTGTCAGGGATTCTTCATCCTTTCTATGCCATGGACACCCTGCCAGTCTGTTGAAGCCTGTAGACACCATGTCAGAATACCATCTTTTAAATCATAGTGTAGAATACATAGCATTATAATGAAATTATAATTATGATGATATATACTTACAAAAATATTAAAACCAGTTTAAATATGGTAATGTATGTGCTTCTTCATTAATGCATTAAATAGATAGATCTGGTGGTGGGCCTAGTAATTGTTGTCATTTTCAAGCAGTAAAGAGTGTAAATGAAATTTCAAGTCATTTGCAACAACCGTCATTTATTGGTGACAAAGTCCCAGGTCACTGCTAATATTGCTGCAGTTTGTGTTGCCTGCATTCTTAATGAAAGGAGTTGGTGAGTTGCAGGTAGAAGGTTGGTGACAGTGGAGATGTAATTTTTTTCCATTCTAAGGAAAGGGGGACCCCTCCCCCAGAATTCTGTCCATGGACTACCCCTGCCCCCAGTTGAGCACAACTAGGTTCTACAAAATAATCTGCCCATCTTCAGGCCTCAGGTTACTGTCACTCCATCCAGAAAGCCTTCCCTGGGTCTCACACACTGGTTTGGGGCCTGTGGGGAAAATGGAGGTGCCTATGGCCAGGATCTTCATCAGACCCTAAATTACTTGATGATGTAATTGGCCTGGTGCTAGGCTACTGCTTCCACACCCACAGGCAATAAGCTATTATTGACTGAGTCACTATATAAAGAGCTCCGCCCAGTGTTCTGAGTAGAGGCAGAGGTGGTTTACGCACCTGCAGACTGCTTGATGCAGACATGATTTCAGTGCGTGACCTACCGCTGTGGGAATAAAGCCAGGTATAAACCCTTTTACCCCAAAAATGTTCTGTTTTCTTTTCTTGGTCTCGCTGAATCCATAGTGAACTTGCTGGAAGTTGAAACCCTCAGGCAAGACAGGGCCCCTCCTCTGTCCCCCGAAAGACTCCTGGGCATCGCTTAAATCACACCACAGGTCACACGCCATTTCATGTTTTCATCAGTCCCCTGGACTGGGGGCTCCTCCGCTGTGGGAATAAAGCCAGGTATAAACCCTTTTACCCCCAAAATGTTCTGTTTTCTTTTCTTGGTCTCGCTGAATCCACAGTGAACTTGCTGGAAGTTGAAACCCTCAGGCAAGACAGGGCCCCTCCTCTGTCCCCCCAAAGACTCCTGGGCGTCACTTAAATCACACCACAGGTCACACACCATTTCATGTTTTCATCAGTCCCCTGGACTGGGGGCTCCTCCACTGAGATCTGTGGAAGTGTCAGCTGCCTTGTCTAAACAGGCCCAGGTTATACCTGAGTATAGGGTAGAGGTGGACTATGGGTCCCTGTGAAGGGCCAGCAGAGGCTCACAGAGCCAGAAACCCTGAGATCCAGGCTGGGAGTGACATATGACACTCCCCTTGAATGAGTGGCTCAGGACTGACTTGTTCATTCTTTCATTGCAGGCAGGTGGTGCAGCCCTGAAGCACTGGGGTTTTAGAGCTAGAGAGATCTGCACTTTTATCCTGTCCCTATCACTTTTTACCTGTTTGCCTTGGGCAACTTACTGCCCCTCTCAGAGCTTCAGCTTCCTCACCTGTAAAATGGGATGCTGCTAGCAACCACCTTGTAGGCCTCTGGGGAGGATTAAATAGGGATGCATGTGAAGCCCTCAGCCTCAATCAATAATAATGACTCAAGAGTTGGAAGCATCTGTATTAGCTATTATTACCATCCATTTACTCATGCAGCAAGCATTTATTAAGCACCTATTGTATGCCAGGTGCTTTACATATATGAAAGTATTTGATAACCCTAGAGACAGGTTCTACCATCCCCATTTAAAATAACATCCTTCACTGGTGGAGGTGCTTGGTGTTCTCAGATTTAAGTCTCTAAAGTACCAACCTAACCCTAAGGATTTCATTCCCCTTCCCCAATATCTAGTCTTGTGCGGTAATGTGGTGCGTGGCTAGTGGTGGATTCTGGTGTAGGCTGTCTAGGTTTGAATCCCATCTCCTCTACACTGCATACTCCCTGGGCAAGTTACTTTACTGCTTTAAGCCTCCTTTTTTTCCCTCTCAAGAGTGGGATAGTAACAGTGCCCACTGCACGGTTATCAGAGAATTAAAACATTGAATTTGTGTAAAAGGTTTAAAGCAGAGCCTGGCACACAGTCTCGGAAAGGTTAGCTGTTCATCATGGGAGCACCTGGCAAACTCCTTCACCTCCTCCAAGTGCCGCCAAGGAGCACCCAAACCACGAGGCACCCCTCGTCCAGGAAACCCTGTCCCCACCAAACGTCCCTTCCGCCAGGGCTGCAGAAACATTGTGGATAGATAGCATAAAGTGTATAGGAGTGCAGATGTAGGGGCTAATGCCAGGGACACCACCTGCCACCTGTCATGCCTCTGTAGAATGGCTTCGTCTCCCTGCACCTCAACTTCCTTATGTGTAAACGGGGGACAATTCTAGCAACAATAGAAAAACTACTGACTGAGCGTCTACTGTGGTCACTGCTAGATGTACAGAGTAAGCAAGGCCGAGGAGGATGACAGGAGGTAATTCTCATGAAGTGTTGAGCACAATGCCTGGCAAATTATATAAGCATTCTGCATGTTACACGCCATGACTACAAATGAAATATTATATCATACTAAAAAATGTACACGTGGTAGGTTTTTACACAAAATACATATACATGTGTTTATTACATCTTTTGCTTTTTACCTCCACACTCATGTCCTCACTGATTGCTGCAAAATAACCCTGGAGGATACGCAGGGCAGAGATTTTATGCCATTTTTACTGATGAAAAGACAGAGGTGCTGAGGGAGGTTAGGAGGTTGATAAACTGGTGACTGTCGATGAGAGATGGCCGGGCAGGGGAGGGCAGTGTTCCATCTCACGTCCCTCAGTGCAGAGTCAGCCCCAGCTCTGGGGCCCTGGAGTGGGAGAGTCGGTTCGGCGGAGGCCTCTAGGTCCAGGGCGCCCCAGCCGCCGGGCAGGCCCGCTGGGGGGTGGACACGCCCGGGGCGCACGCTCTCAAGCGCAGAGCTTCCAACGGACAGAGGCGTGCACGACTCCGGGCGAGACGCTGGGTGGCGCTGCCGGGTCGCCCCGCGCCAGACCTGTTGAGCCCAGGGCGCATCTCCGGCAGGTTTAGGGTACGGGGGCGCTCGGTTCTGTCCACTTGGCCCGGGCCGCAGCACCCACCTCGGGGCGCCCTACGCCCCACCTTAACTTGAGGCTCCCATTCCGTTGGCCTCTGCGTTCCCCACCACAACAGTTCTGGGTGCGTGCGGTGGGGCGGGAATAAAGTTTTTCCCACCTGGTCTGGGAGAGGGCGGATAGGGAGGACCCTCCCAGTTGCAGACAGCGGCAGGCTGGACGGTGCCCCCGGGGGCTCTGCTCCAGGTAGGTGCCAGCCGCATGCTGACCGAAGGCGCCGACCCGCGCGCCGCCCCCTCCCACCGCCTCGGCCCCCGTCCCCTCCCCCGCCTCTGGCGCGCTCGGGCCCCGGCGTCTCCGGCCCCGCCTGCGCCGGGGTCGCTGCAGTCCCCGCGCGTGGCTGCCCGGAGCTCCCTACCCAGGCGTCCGGCCTCCTTCCAGGCTGGGGAGCGCCTCCGGGGGAGCGCGGGACAGCGAGGAAGGCCGAGGCGGGGACCCTGGGCGCCCCAGCTCTCCCAGCCTGGGAGGCAGCCCCCACTCCCGGAGCCAGAACGCAGGGACCGGGGAGGACGGGGCGCCGGGCGCCGCTCATCAGCCACGCCAGTCACGTCTGGGGCCACCCGGCTGCCTTTCTTCCTTTCCCCCTCCCCTGTTGGCGAGGGCAAAGTGGCCGTGGCGGCGCCATGCCCGGGCGGGAGTGAGTGCGCGCGGGCGAAAATGGCGTACATCCAGGTAGGGCTGAGGCTGGGGGCAAGGTCCGCGTTGTGGGGGTGTGGGGGGGCCGCGCCCCTCCGCTGCCAGCCCGCGGAAGGGAGGGCACGCGGCTGGGCTCCCACAAACTTGCCTAGACAACAAGGGTGCCCGAGCGCAGACCACCTGTGTAGCGGTGCGGGTGCGCCCCAGGAGGAGAGGCCGGGGACCCCCCACACCCTGGGATGAAGGGCCCGGGCGGACTCCGCACGCGCGCCCTCGCCTCTGGGGGGAGGGGGTGGGGCGGACTTTCCTGCCCCCCCACCCCTCCCCCTTCCTCTCGTGCCCCACCTCAGGGGAGGGGCGGCGGGGAGGGCCGGCCTGCCAGCTGCTGTTGCCTTGGTGACGGCTCGGGCTAATTGGCCGGCCCGGCGAGCCTGAGGCAGCTGTTCTGGCCAGGAGGGACAAGGACGTCTTCTCCCTGGGCACTGGGTGGTGAGGGGTGGGGGACACACCAGAGGCGTGCTGCTGGTGGGGCGGTGGGGGAGCCACCGATTACTTCAGGCCATTGCATTGGGGTCTGGAAGTTGTGGGCCCCCCCCCCCACCACGGGGAAACTCCCACAAGAATCCTAAGACTGAAATAATTTGCAAGCATTTTGGTGGGGGGAGGATAGAGGTGGGGGGAGGGGATCCTGCTTGACTAAGAGACCTCTCCCTTTAATACAAGGAGTGAACTGGCGACAGGTTGGCCCCAAGGTCATGCAATCAGATCCGTTGAGCTGCTTGCTTCTGGGGATTGGCTCCTAAGAGCCTAGCAGAGGAGGCTTCCACATTCTGGGTGCATCGGGGCTCACTTCTCTCTTAGCTACAGCTGGGAGGCTCCTGGTTCTCTAGGTCCCCTCTGGCTCACACATCCCCTCATCTTGTCGTCAGACTTACCAACCTGCCAGGAACTCTCTTTTGTCACCTGGTGTTGACCCCCCCATTCCTCTCGTGGCTTAGATCCCATTGGTTTCCCTTACATGGGTCCCTAGGTCCTTTTTCAAGTTCAGTGAAGGTCACACTTACTGTACACCTACTATGTGCTGGATGTTGTAGGGGTGCACGATTCAATGGTCACTCAACAAACACTGGAGTGACCACCTACTCAGTGTGGGCACTGGGGACACAGCACAGTTTCTACCCCTCAGAATGCACAATCTAGTGAGAAAAAAACATTAGAACATGCTCCTGTGGTTTTTAATGACCACCTTCAGCATGGAGAAATTAAGTGACTTGCCCAAGGCCACACAGCTACTTAGGAGTCATGGGATCTAAATGGGGGGATGGCAGGGATAGGTGGGGCGTTTGTTAAGTCTAGTATGAGGATGGCCTGGTTATGCTGACTTTTCTTCTAGAACAACGTGTTAAACTTTCTCTGTAGAAGGCCAGATTGTAAATATTTTTTTTCTTGGAGGACTACTTGATGTGTGTCACAACTATTCAATTTGGACTGTGGCACTGACCAGCTGTAGACAGTAGTCCGTGCACGGGTGTGGCTGTTCCAATAAAACTTTATTTGTGGACACTGATATTTGAATTTCATGTACTTTGTATGAGTCAAGAAGTGCTCATCTTTGGATTTTTTTCAACCATTCTTAGCTGGGGGGCCGTAGAGGAACAGGCGGGAGTCTGGATCTGGTTTGCGAGTCAGAGCTTGAGACCCCTGTTCTAGAATGTCTGCGTTCTCCTCCTGTTTCTTTCTGGCTGGAGACATTTCTCCATTAGGTCAAACGTGAACACAGTGGACCCAGTGTGAGGAAAGATGCAGCCTGCTTAGGAGTCTCAGAACACCCTTTCTCTTTTCATCTTCCTTGGTTTCTCTTTGCCTCCTGTACCTGGGATTTGAGAAAGCTGGGTGATTGCTTCTCAGCAGGGGCCCTGGGGTGGCCTTGTCCCTGCTCATCACGGTTTTATAAATGGTTCTCTTGATCACCACGTACCCAGGAGACGCTTCCCTCAAGGAAGAGAATGGTCACAGAGTGTTGTGGAAAAGCATCCCTGGCACTTCATCGTTAGCATTTTAAAGCACTTGCCCGCATTAAGTCTCGTGGAGGCATAGCGTTTTGCTGCTCTGTTCACTGCCGTATTGGCGAGGACAGTTCTTGGTGCTTGGTGGGTTCCAGTTGGTTTTGACAAACCACCTTGTTGTCATAAGCCACAGAAAGGGTGCAGATATTTTACAGAGGGGCAGCACGGAAGCATTGCCGTAGTCCGTACTCTAGCTTAGCTCTTCACTAAAGAGAAGCAGCAGCCCAGGGCTCCAGGTGGCCCGCTGACTTGCCCAAGTCACATGATGGCAGGTGGGGAGGCTAGGACTTGCTGCACTGTCTCCACTCAGCTGTTTGCGTGGCTCTCAGCGCCTTCAGGTCTTGCTCTGTGTGTGACTTGAGTTTTGCTTCTGGAAGAGTTTGTGATTAGTGCCTGAGACTCTGTTTCCCAAGCTACAATCATTCCCTTACCACTTACAGGATTTAGAATTTTTCATGAGCTGTGTAATTATTAACATGTTTTTTCTATAAGTGGACTTTCTTATTTTTACTTAAAAAAAATCATCTGAAAAGGAAAGTTTATGTCATTGCCATAATTGAAAACCATGATCACTTGAGATAAACAGAAGGCAGCCGGAAAAATAAACAATGAGAATAAAGTCACTTTAACTAGATTCTCGCTGGCTGAGGGTCGTCTCTAAGGCTCTGAGCTGGGGTCTGCTTTGTGTATACAAAAGGGAGGGTGGGGGAGATTTGCAAGTGTTCGAAAGATGTTAACATCCAATGGTACCAAATTGAGACCTTCTTGAGAGAGAATTGAAAAAAGACAGTAACTTTCTACCTCCTGAGTCGAAGTTCTGAGTTTGAGTTTGTCTCGGGCTGTATCCCAGGCCGGGATGCAGGGACTCCTCCTACCTACCTGGTTTACTTGGCCCTTTTGGGAGAGGGGGAGGGTGTCCACGCCTTGGGAACCTGTGAGAAGATGGGGTGGGGCCAAAAAAGGGAGGCAGGCCCTCCTCCCGCCCCCTCCCCAGGACCAGATTATGGCTTCCCTTTCGGCTCCCTCTATTTGTGGGTGGTCATATGAAGGAAGCTCCCCACCATCACCATTGGAGCAGACTTGGAAGGTAGGGCCTCCGGCGGGCGGGGGGAGCCAAGTCACATCCATTCCGTGCCTGCCGGCATGTTAGCTAATCATGTCCTTTTGGGTTGGCTTCATGGCTATTTCTGTATAGGAAGGTTTGCTCTTCTGAAGTGTGGCTGCATTGGGTAGCATGACTATCTATCCACCCGCTCTGATTCATAACAGCATACGGTGCAAATCAAATCGAAATGCTAAAGTTTCCCATTTATTCGGTGTTGGTTAGCCAGGAGGCTACCAGCAGCCCTGAAGATAGCAACACCTTGTTAGGAAGTCAGCTCCCTTCCCAGGATGGTAAGTGGAAAGATGCAGGGCTTTTCTTTTTTTTTTTTTCTTTTTTCTTTTTTGAGTTGCTGGAATATTGCTAAACTGGTCTTGTCTCTCTCTTTTTGTAACCCTCTCCCCCTCTGTGCCCCTTGGCTTCATCCTGGATCTCTAAAAGGGCAGTTGGAACCTTTAAACGAGGTGGGTTAATGCAATGATTTGTTCGGTCTGGTTTCTGATCAAGAGATGCTCGCCTTTCATTTTGGAGTCACATGTGGGGCTGTGGGGATATTGAATATTAATAATCGGATGTTAACAGCACAGCTTTGATGTGAGAAGAGAGGGAGAGCCCGGTGAAAAGATACTAGTTGACCAGATAGGTTTCCTTCCCCAACCCCTAGTTATTCCGTTTGATTGTATCTCTGTTTACTTTCATGTCACTGAGATTTTTTTAAAAATGTTTTTGCTCTGCTTTCAAGAAGACAGAGTAATATTCATTGTGTTTCGAGAACATATTGTATGGCCTCATGATGTTGTGTAAACCACCCACAAGTCAAGAAAGGCGTCCACATAAACTACAAAAGAAAATACCTGCGAATGTTTTGCTCGCTATTAATGGCTCCAGCGAGTTGGTGTTTGCCATCTTTGTGCCTGCGGTTGGTAAATAGAAATGGAAAACATTTTGTTCTAAGTGTTCAGCAGTGGGGACAGACCTCCTGAATGTCGCTATTTCTCATCAGGGCTCAGCTGCTTGTAATTTCGGGTGTTTTTCCTTTTCCTCCTCTCTACCCTTTCCATCTTCCCTCTCCCCCTCTCCGCTGCCCACCTCCCCCAATGGCCTCAGGGTTTTCTTTCTAGAATCTCCGATCTGCTGCTGTGCAGATGGACTTGCAGGCACTGCTGTCAGAAGTGCTATGAGTCCAGCTGTTGCCAGTCGAGTGAGGATGAAGTTGAAATTCTGGGACCTTTCCCTGCCCAGACTCCTCCCTGGCTGTAAGTAAAACCGCTCTGAACTTCCTGGAAAGCAAGCTCAAGACCTCTCTTTTTCTCAGTTCCTGAGAGGGCGTCTGGGCAGGAGGAATTGGGGTATGAAAGAGGGAAAGACTGTTTCCACTGACCTCTTTGCTGCTGATGGGGACCTGCTGTGTGCCTCTCATTTTGTCTGGCAAGCTGGTGAGACCGGCTGGTGGTGGGGCTTTAATTCAGCAAGTTTCACATTGGGCATTCTGAGATATGGACTGTGTAATGCTAAGCAAGTGGGCACTTTTAATCACATTGAATGTTGTCATAAGTGGAAAAAGAGATTTGTGAGCACATCTGTAGTCTCAAGGGATGTAAAAATTCTAGAGGTTTCTCTCCAAGTCAGCATGACAAAATGGTCCTAGCACTGGCCCAGTGCTTGGCACATAGTAGATGCTCAATAAAAATTTTTGCATGGATAGGTGGATTGATCAAACAGGTGCCTTTTTGCTGGTCTGAACAAAGACTTCAGAAACAGGGAAGCAGAAAAGCACCATCCAGGCTCCATCCTGTCCTCCAACGCTGTTTATGTTCTCTGGCATCTTTCACTTTATTTCCAATTCGTTCTCCTCCCGCGCCTGCATACAACATCTCCATCTGCCAGTCGCTTAGATATTTTGGGAACACAGTTTTGAAGCTTCTCAGCCACGTGTCTGGTCCACTTCTCTGTGGCTGGAAGAGGAACGTGCCCAGAGAGTCTGGGTTGATCTGGAGGGCCAGAGCCATGAAGGGCTCGAGCATCATTGAGTGCAACTTCCATGATCCAGAGCGGGAGGCCCAGGGAGGGAGAGAGAGATCGGAGGGCCCACCGTGGGGGCTTCAGTGGGGACCCAGTGCTGCCCCTACTCAGTCTTTGAGCTGAGATTCTACAAGTCTCTGGTGTCTCCTCTTTCCCTCCAACTTTTGGGTCTTGCCCCAGTCCCCTCTTTTTATGTTCTGAGAAGCAAGTATCAAGTATTTCCACAGCAAAATGGCTCGGTGTCAGGCTCCGTGAATTCAAATCCTGTTCCTCCGACTTTTTTTCTGGTTCTGTGACTTTGGGAAGGTTGCTTAATCTCCCTGTGCCTTAATTTTCCATCCACAAAAGGGGAATGATAAAAATAACAGTATTTATCTTCTAGGGTTGTTATGGTGATTGCATGAGTTAGTATTGGGAAAAGTACTTAAGAATGCTTGACATCTTTTTGGCGAATCATAAATGTACGTGACTCTCCCTACCCTGTTTTGTTCTCAGTTTCCTCATCTGTAAAGTGGGAACAGTAATAGAATTTACGGGGCTGTTATCAGGATTAATGAGACAGGCACTTAATGTGCTTACATAGTAGTAAGTATTCATTTCTATCATTATTAGGTATTGATAGTTCTTTAAACTGATGTGAAGGATTCTTCCATTAGTTATAGGTTGTGGCTTGAGTCCTGCAGGGGTATGTAAGTTGAGATATTTGGTGAAACCAGTTCATTAATCCAGAGATCATTCCCACTTTCCAGTGTCCCATGTGGTGGAGGTTGGCTCAGCCCATCTGGTGTCTTTAAAGCCATGCTCAGAAGAATGCCAGCTCCATGAGGGCAGCGTTTTTGTCTTGTTCAAACACTAGTTATTGACCAACTGACTCACCTCTATGCAGAAATTGAATCCTGAAAAGCTAACCTCTATGCAGAAATTGAATCCTGGAAAGCTAATCTCGGTTTCTTTGGTAGTTATTTCTCAAGGATCCCCTGTGTGCCAGGCACTGTGGAATGCCCAAGGCTAGATAGAGATCCATTATTGTATCAGGGGATTTTAAGTCTAGTATAGAAGATAAGGCAGGTACATAAGTCCACTCACTCCCTGTAATTGTGCATTCACACCCTGCACATCCATCTGACAGTGCTGTAGGAAAAAAAATCCAGGGGAAGTACCTTCAGGTGTAGCTGGATCCAGGGGCTCAAATGATGTCATGGGGATACTTCTTTCTCTCTTTCTCTCACTCTCACTCCCTCTCTCTTTCTGTTTCTTCAGTAATGACCTCATTCTTAAGCTTGCTTTCTTCTTTGCCTCATTCTTAACAACAGCAAAAACAATCAGGAAAGATTCTTACGGCTGTGATTTGGGTTCTCTGCCAGTCACTTGAGCCAGTCACTTTTGCTTGGAGGAAATGGTGCTAGGATTGTGCCTGGATTGCCTGACCATTCTGAAATCAAGGGAAGGGTCATTCTCACCTGAAATGTGTGGACCAAGCTGGTAGACCAGGGATTGGCAAACTTCTCTTGTAAAAGACCAGATAGTAAATTTCTTAGTCTCACAGGCTTAGTTTCTGTTGCAGCTGTTCACTTCTATCATTGTAGTGTGAAAGCAGCCATACACAGTACATTAATGGTTATGGCTGTGTTCCAGTAACACTGCACTTACAAAGTCACGCAGCAGATTTGGCCCCGTAATTTGTTGGACTTTTGTAATAGACAGTTTGGGTGCTGTGACCAGAAAGGAGGGAATGGACTCAAGACAGGCAAACATCACAAATGGGCATGACATCTAGGCAGAGTTGGGGAAATCGCAGAAAAGGAGCCTGTATGCTCCGGTTGTGTAGGATCTTGAATGCCAGATTCAGGAATTTGGATTTTCTTCTGAACCAGCAGAGAGAGACCCCTGACAGACATTGTAAATCACAGTCAGGCCCCTGTTGCTCCTGGTTCCCCAGATACTGAGTGTTACGGACGCGTGGCCTAGGTTCTAGCACTGAGTGGAAAGACAGTTGTGCGTTACCATGGCTGCTGACCGCTTGTGCCAGTGGAGAGCTCTTTTTGGAAGCAAGGAGTTGGGACCCTCCAGGAAGACACTTATTTTGGTTTTGCCACAAGCAGGTAGGTAAGTGGGCCGGAACCTTCCCAGCAGTGCCAACACACAACTCCAGGAGGTGCCATTCACAGAGTGGTCTTTATGACTGATCCCACCTAGGAACAGCCCATATATGACCTTCACTTTTCCCAGGAGGAACCAGATTTTCTTTGAATCCTGGGCAGCAGCTTAGTGCATTGTTGGCACACAGCATAATACAAAATGTTAAGAGAAATATGTAAAGGGGAGGCAGGTTAAATCATTCAAAAAGCAAATTTACAGCTTGTGCTTTCCCCAGATTTATTTACCAAGGGGGCAGCTGCATGTTATCAAACAGGCAGGGAGTAGGAATGTCAAATGCACAGGCTTTGCACACTGTTCCTACTGTGACATTTGAGTCAAGAACCACAGGACATGCTTCTCTGTGGGGTGGCATATGGCAGATGAACTGGCCCTTTGTGTGTGGTTTGGGGGATACAACCTTGTCACACGCTTCTGTCATTTAGGTGCCCTAGCTTTCCTCAGCTGGGCTGGGCTGGTAAAGGTCAGGAGAATTACAATCTGACTGGCTCCTTTTGGGGCAATGCCAGAAAGACCCCCATTGAAGAATGAATTAAAGTCAGGTCATTTCTTTTTCCAACAAGCATGTGTTGAGTATCTACTACGTGCAAGGCTCTCACAGGCCTTGCAGAAGATGCCCAGCTCAGTAGTGTGGAGCATGAGATCTGGGGTCTGGTATTGCTGGCTGCTGGGTTATACCATTTAACAGTGGTGCAAATTCATTATCCTTCCCATCTGTAAAGGGGGCAAGGGTTGTTAATAACTAGGAACTCCTGGGTTGTTTTACAGATGAAACGTGGTGGTTCATACAGAGCATTTAGCACAGTGCCTGGCACTTACTAGGTGCTCAGCACCTGGTACCTTTGATCATGGTAACTAGAGATCCTACCCCTAAGAAGTGTACCCTGCAATGGGAAGGGCGACAAGATGTGCACTCAGATCACTGTGACTTAAGATAAATTGCATAAGAATCATGAGAAGGGTATATTCGTTCATTCACTGAGAAAATAAGTGTGGAACACCCCGAACATGCCAGGTTTGGTGCTAGGGTAGGATCCACAGTGGTGAATAAGACAGATGCTGCCTCTGTCTGCATGGAGCAAGAGCTTAGAGTCAGACAGAAAAGATAAGCAATCAAGCCACAGCTAAAGATGAGTTACGTGCATTGTGGAAGAGGGGAGAAAAGGTGCAGGGATAAAGGCCGCCCAGGGGGTAGGAGCAGGTGACAGGGACAGGGTGGGGCTTCTCTGAGGAGGTGCCGTTGGTGCTGAGCCCTGAATGATGAGAAGGAACCGGACAGGTGATGGGGGTGGGAAGAGCATTCCAGGTAGAGGGACCAGCCTGGCTCAGTGTGTTGGAGAAGGGCAGGAGGCTTGGAGGTTGCAGAGGTCGCCCAGGCCCTTGCATGCGCTGGTACGGTGTCAGAGAGGACTAGACCACAGCTGCAGAGGGCTGTGGGGGTTAAGCTGATCCTGAGGACTGGCTGGGACTTCCCGGGTAGAGGTGGCTGGGGCAGTGAGGTGTGGCAGCTAGGAAACAGGCCGTGCACATGGAGGTGCTCCAGTGGCCATAACATTTTGGTCCTGTCTTCTTTGGGAAATGCTGCAGCTTTCATTGAAGGGAGAGAGAGATGATTGATTGATACAATATGATCCCATTTCTATGCCCTCCCCTACTCCCCTCCACCCCCCCACATTTCATCTGCTGCGTTCACCTTTTACAGACCAGGAGCAGAGGGTAAGGAGTGGGCATTGCCCAGTCTTGTCCTGGCTGTGACCCTTACTTATATTGCTTTGCAAGAACATCCAGTCAGTCTCATTTCAAGCACAGGATGCATCTAAAGACCTTATAGAATTTGAAACTTGCATCTTTCAAGACTTGTTTTCCTGCAGACTTAAATGTCAAGTTGGGGGGGGCACTCTCGGAAGGTATCCAGGCTACAGCCATGATAGCTCAGGGGCTTGTTATTCGCAGCATCAGTCTCACGGCCACATCAGCAGCTTTTTGCCCTCCTTTTCTTTCCCCCAGCTCCTTACCTAGCTTTGTGAGTATTGGGGGATCGTAAAGCCACCCCTTTTGTACTACCAGCTAAAATGTATTGAGCACATATCTACTACCTACCAACACTGTTATAAGCATTTTATATGTGTTAACTCATACAAGGTGGGCACTGTTATTATTCCCATTTTACAGATGGGGAGATAGAAGCATAGAGAGAACTTGCCTGAGGTCACCAAGCCAGGGTTCAAACTGAGCTGCCCTCTTCATTACTACCCTGTATCTCCCCAACTCCCGCCAGCCCAAGTACTTTTCAGTTTTTCAGCATTTCTCATCCTCATTGAGAGCACATTGAATCGTGGTTGCTGCTAATAAATCATAGCTGTTTTTTCACATCCAACTATTCTTAAATCATTGATTCTCAGGGCCATTTTTTAGCTGTAACCCTGCCCAGAGAACCCTTGAGTGACATTGTTACAGGATATTTTTAAAAGATGTTGAATTATAGACACAGTGACTATTGAAATAGCAGGGCATTTCTCACCAAAAGCCACTTGCAGAAGTTGGGATGCAAATAAACAACCACATGGTTCCTTCCAGGTTCTTAGATTGACAGGTCTAATCTTGATGTAGACAAAGTGGCGCCACCATGTGGCAGTATCCTGAGTGTATTTCCATATCCCACTCGGCCAGCGCCAGCTTTGAAATGATGCAAATTCTCGACAGATTGTTCTAAATTGGGAAATATCCATTCATATCCCTTCACGTTTTGTACAAGAAGCAACACGTTATTGAGAGTTTAGAGTTCTTTCAACTTTGTATTTCAAGTGGCATAAACTGGGTCTGAGAGCTGTCTTATGGGTTCATCCTCTGAAGAACAGAGATGCCAGTCCCTGGGGATGCTTCGATTACCACTGAGACCTCTTTGCCCCTGTAGGATGGCCAGCCGGAGCAGTGACAAGGACAGGGACTCTGTCCACACAGCCAGTGATGTCCCGCTGACCCCACGGACCGACTCCCCGGATCGGAGGTGCTCGTCCTCGGACACATCTAAGTCTACGTACAGCCTGACCCGGAGGATTTCAAGTAAGCATTTCTGTCTTGAGTGTCTGGGGTCCTGGTTTGAGCAATCCTGAGCTGTCAGCTCCCGTTCACAGTTCACAAATTAAAATCCCATTAGCTGGGTCCCCAGGACAGAGGAAGAGAGCTGACTTTCCCAGCCACTCAGCAGCATCCCCACGGAAAGATGTTTGAAGGACAGGGGTGTCTCTGGGGAGGGGGCAGAGTAGGATGACGGTCCAGAAGACAAGATGACAGGAATAATGACAATGTGACAGGAGCCCATTGCACTTGATTTCTGCTGAGTTCAGTGAGAAGCAATCATTTTGATTGATTTTTGTTTTTATTGATCACAAGTTTCATTGACTTGGCTCAGTTAACTGACATTGTCAGCATGTGTCATTTCAGACCCTGAAAGGCAAGTGTTACTGTGTTATACAGCAGGGCTTGCAAATTCAAGGGACTTAAGGGGCCAGGTGGATTGTGTCAGTGACTAAGTACAGAGGGGTTGGATAGAGATAAATATCACCCTCATGCAGTGACAAATGGCAGCTGACTCACAGCCTTGAGAGTCACCTAAGGGCAGGGTGGGGACTGGGGCAATTGGGAAGCTAATGCCCCTCTGAAAGAGCAGCTGCTACTCAGCTCTAGCTATGTGGACTGTGGGTCCACTATTGCCTGACATTTCTAAAGAAAAACTAGCCATCTGGGTTTTTCTTTGAAACGTCCTTGCTTTTAAACTTAAAAAAAAACATATCTATGGGTCAAATTGGACCCAGAGGCCACCCAGTTTGTCTGCTCTGATGTACAGGGTAAGTGTTTGACCAAATGGCATGATTCGGGTGGGGAGGAGAAAGGAAGATAAAGACCAAAGATTCCCAATCTCCTTTCTCTCTCCTAAAGTGTCTCTGCTAGCTCCTTCAGCCAATTTCTGAAATTCTCTTAGCAGCAGGGAAAATCTTAAAAGTCATGAAATCGGTTCACTCAGATGGAAATGATGGGTGTCTGATCTTTCCAGGGAGTCAATGGGGGAGAAAAAGGAAGTAGAGGAAAGTTTAAGGACATGAAATAGTGAAGCAGGGGATGTTGGACTCCTCTAGGCCTGTCGTCCCATCTCAAAAATGAGAGGGCTGGTCACCATCTGGGCTAGTACAGGCCACCAGCCACTTGGAGCTGGTGAGCATTTAAGGCCAAACTGAGATGTGCTGTGTGTGTGGCTTTTGAAGCCAATATGAAAAGTGAGAACTTGAAGTGTCTGACTAAAATGTTTTTATATTGATCACATGTCAAAATTACAACATCTTGGATATATTGGGTTAGATAAATATTAAAATTAATTTCACCTGTTTCTTGGCACTTTAAAAAAATTGGGGCACAGCTAGAAAACTTTAAGTTTCCTGTGTGACCTGTATTTCTGGCTCCCATTGAATTTCTCTTGGACAGCGCTGGTCTGCATGGTGCCTAAGGCCTGTGCCCAGCTCCATACACAGATGATTTCCATTTAGCACACGGTCACCAGACTATCAACTGTGCACTACAGCAAAAGTCTCGTAGTTTTTGCCAGCAAGACAGGTGTTTGGGCAATTCACAAGAATGTCATGAAAGAATAAATATTATATGACTCCACTTATATGAAGAATCTAGTAGTTAAACTCATGAGAGAAGAATGTGATTACCAGGGATTTGGGGGAGGGGCACTGGAGAGATTTATGCAAGATGAGTAAGTTCTAGAGATGCTTGGAGGTGATGGATATGTTTATGGCATAGATGTGGTGATGGTTTCTTGAGTGCATACTTATCTCCAAACTCATCAGACTGTAGACATTAAAAATGCCCAGCTTTTTGTATATTAATCATGCAGAAAGAGAGTGCCCTGAGTTCACTGCTAGAATTGAAGGCGAAGCAAAATTAGAATGATGGACTTGGAAGCAGTGATCTCTGCTGGGTGATGGGGATGGGGAAGGCACCTCATAAACAGGATCCTTGAAGAAGTGCACGAGTTACCATCTAATGAATTCTTACCATGCACGTGTTCTGTGCTGAGCCCTTTCCACTCACTGGCTCAGTGAGTCTTTGCTGCAATCTTTGAGGTAGGTGTTGCTACTGACTCTATTTTACAGATGGGGAAACTGAGTCTCAGGGAGCCTAAAGAATGTGCCCAGAGTCACATGGCTCCTTACTAGTAAGTCACAGGACTCACTTGCAAGTGGCTGAGTTGGAATTTGACCCAGGGCTTGGGCTTCAAAGTCCCCTCTAAAAGAGCAGGCAGTGTAGGGTAATGGTCAGAACTGAGCATCTGGGGCCAGACAGACCGTGCTTGGGCTTGACCTCTAGCTCTTCCTATTAGTAGTGTGTGACCTTCAGTGAGTTAAAGTTTCTGTATCCTCATCTGTAAAATGGGGATAGTAACCATTATCTGATACCTTGTGAAAATTATACATGCAATGCATTTAGAACATCATCTGGTGCTTAGTTGCTCCGATGATTGTGATGGAGATGGTAATACTGCCATGCCGCCTCTCACAGAATAAATAAGAGGATTTCCAGGTGTGCAGAGCAGATGGCAAAGAGCATATGAAGCAGGCGACAGAGTGAGAACCTGGGAAATGCTGATCTCATGAAGTGGCCCAGGTCTGGCCCCATACCAGGTGGTGTTAATTGTTATTTCTGGCGGCTGTTTAGGTCTTGAGTCCAGACGACCCAGCTCGCCACTCATCGATATTAAACCCATCGAGTTCGGCATTCTCAGTGCCAAGAAGGAGCCCATCCAGCCCTCGGTGCTCAGACGGACCTATACCCCGGACGACTATTTCAGAAAGTTCGAGCCCCGGCTGTACTCCCTCGACTCCAACAGCGACGATGTAGACTTTCTGACAGATGAGGAGATCTTGTCCAAGTACCAGCTGGGCATGCTGCATTTCAGCACCCAGTATGACCTGCTGCACAATCACCTGGCGGTGAGGGTGATTGAGGCCAGGGACCTGCCTCTCCCCATCTCCCACGATGGCTCGCGCCAGGACCTGGCGCACTCAAACCCCTACGTCAAGATCTGCCTCCTGCCGGACCAGAAAAACTCTAAGCAGACGGGGGTCAAACGCAAGACCCAGAGGCCCGTGTTTGAAGAGCGCTACACCTTCGAGATCCCCTTCCTAGAAGCACAGAGGAGGACCCTCCTCCTCACCGTGGTGGATTTTGATAAGTTCTCCCGGCACTGTGTCATTGGGAAGGTTTCCGTGCCTTTGTGCGAAGTTGACCTGGTGAAAGGCGGGCACTGGTGGAAGGCGCTGATTCCCAGTTCTCAGGTAAGGGGTAGGTTTGTGGTGTCTCCTTCTCGGAGCTCGAAAAAAGAATGAAAGAAAGAGAAAAGAGGATTTTTGTTTTATTATTTAAACTTTTCTTTTTGCATTAAAAATTTTTTTATTTTGAAATAATTTTTGACATACAAGAAGTTGCAAACACAGTACAGAGAATTCCTGTGTACTCTTCACCCAACTTCCTCAATGGTAAATCTTATACAACCAGAGTACATTAGCAATCCCAGGAAATTGGTGTTGGCAGCTAAACCATGACCTGATATCAGTTTTCACAGGCACTTCTGTGTGTGTGTGTAGTTCTATGAAATTTTATCATATGGGGGAGCTTTTTTGTCATTGATCCTGGGTTATTTAATAAGGAGAATGATTGCCTGGGATATGAAGGTATCAGTCATTTTGACTTTCAGAAATTGATTCGGGAAAAATAAAATGAGGGCTGAAGAACAGGATGATATATGGATGTTTTTCAGGCAAATTGTGAGATTGGCTTCCTTCCACCTACCAGCCCACAGACATGCAATTGGCTGCTCTAGAAGCCACCCGCGGACCAGGCTCTGTCCCAATGGGCTATTAGAGGCCTTTCCTTGGGCGTTCTGTGGACTGGAGAATGATAGTGCATCCTCAGTGGGTGCAAGGACGAGGTGGGAGCCCAGGGGAAGGGAGACACCCAGCCAGGGGGAGGCTGTCCTACCCCGTCCACACTAGGCGTGACTGTCTGTGTAATACAGGTGGGATTATTTTGCATCCAACGCACCAAGGTGCTTCCCAAAGCTGAGCTCTACTGGTCAGGATTTGGTGATCCCGCATCACATTTGGGGTGCAGGTTTTAAACGTGAGGACCGAAGAGGCTGCTCGACTGTCAGTGGATATGTGTGCATATACACACGTCTTCAATAATAGGAGGTTTATCTCTCTCTTAGTTTGGATTCCCCAAGAAGAAGAAGACCCTGAGGGGAAAGAAGTCCTTTATTAGGGAAGTGACACCAGAGGAAGCACCAGGAGGGAATAGGAAAGTCACTTAAAGGGTGCCTTATCAGGTGGCTGCCACCGTGGGTGACGGGAGATGATACCTGC
This sequence comes from Smutsia gigantea, assembly GCA_032199065.1. Lineage (NCBI taxonomy): Eukaryota > Metazoa > Chordata > Mammalia > Pholidota > Manidae > Smutsia > Smutsia gigantea. The sequence continues at coordinate 124,611 of JAVSCE010005381.1, read as the reverse complement.
TCGGGAAACTGGGATCCAGTGTTAGATGCACACCTGAGTCTTTCCACCTGAGGGGTGAGGGAGTTGGGGTGTTTCTACACCAATTCCTATCAGTCACAGGGTGAGGGCTTTGGGGACAGGGAGGTTCCTTCCCTGGCATTTCCAGCCTTTTACCCTGGCACAGGAAGAGACCTTTGATACCCACAGATGCAAACGCAGTACAGGAGCAGGTAGCTGGATGCAAGCTCATGTGCCCTGAAATGGTCAGGGCCAGGAGATGGTGGGCAGGGGTTGGCAGTTATCTCCTAAAATCCAAATCCTCCTTCCTGTCATATGGTCAGGAGATAATGGGTGCCTTCTATGCATCCTCCTCAGTATTTGCTACCACTGGGCTTTCAATCATCCAGAAATTGACAGTTGACGGAGGGAGACTCCTGTGACACACTGTATTGTAAAATCTGGATGTCCACATACCTGGCTCCTTTAGGTCTGGGCTGAAATGTCACCTTTTCAGCAAAGCCTTCCTGCCATATCTGCCCTCGTTTGGTTCTCCTGAAAACTGAGGCCAAGGCAGGAACCTAGGTGCAGGTGGGTTATTCCGGAGGCAAACCCAGGGAGCAGGGGTGAGGGGTGAGGGGGCGGACACAGGGAAGGAGGGAATGTCAGCAGTCAGTGGTGGTTCTTAAGGTCGCCATCCTGGTCGTGGGGCGCAGTGGACTTTGATTCTGCTGGTGCGTGGACTGCACCCTTGCACACCGGCCAGGTGTGCCCTCACAGCCTTACAGAAGGGCTGGGATCAAAAAGAGAGAGGCCAGGTGTGCTGCCTGAGCTGAGACCACACCCAGATGAGACTGTGGGAGCCTCTGTTGCCGCCAATGGAGGCCGCATCGCTGCATCACCCTGTTTATGTGGCAGCCCCGCCCCGGGTACTCCACGGCCCCTCCCCTGCTTTACTTGCTCCGTGGTATTTACTGTCATCCCATAGACCGTACAGCCTGTGGTCTGCCCCCCGCTGCTAGTACGCGAACCCCTTGAGGACAGGTTTTTGTCTATTTTGCTCACATCTCTATCCCATGCTCCTACCACAGTGCCTGGCATGCAGCACTCAGTAATGATTTGTTGAATGAATGAAGAAGCATGGAAAGAAGGAAGGCCTCCCCAAAGGGAACTTCTTGCTTTTCTTTGTTCTGTCTCCCTCACCCCCCTCCTTCCTTCTTTCTCCTTCCTTCTCACTCAAAGAGAGCCTCATGGAAACTGAGGGAAGAACAGGCTCCTCTCTCCCATCTCAGGCTTGCTCTGGGGTTGATGCTCTTTGAGAGGAAAGGCCAGTTGTCTGGGATTGGGTTCACTAGAAGCAGAGCTTGAGACAGGGATTTGGGTTGTATTAGTTGGGTGACAAAGTGCCACACATTGGGTGACTTAAACTACAGAAATTTATTGTGTCATAGTCAGGGGGTTAGAAGTCTGAGATCCAGGTGTTGGCTGGGCCATGCTCCCTCTGAAACCTGTAGGGAGTCCTTTGCCTCTTTCTGCCCTCTGGTGTTTGCTGGCAACGCTTGGGGTCCCTCAGCGCATCACTGATCTCTGCCTCAGTCACTGCGTGGCCTCCTCTGTGTGGGTGTGTCTGTTGTCTTTTCTTCCAAGGACACCAGTCAGATTGGTTAGGGGGGCCCCCAACTCCTCTGTGACCTCGTTTTTAAATAAATCTGCAATAACCCTATTTCCAAACAAGGTCACATTCTGAGGTACTTGGGGTTAGGATGTCAGATATCTTTCTGGGGGGCACACTTCAGCCTAAAACAGGATGCAAGAGAAAACCCTGCCTGGGAGGGAATGAAGCAGCTCGGGTAAAAGGTGACAGCCCAGCAAAGGTGTGGTCCCAAGGAAGGCAGAGCCTCGGCCTGATCTGTGCTGGGGAGGGGACACGGGACCATGGGACCGCACCGCAGCCTTGTGCCTCCTGCAGACAGGGAGGCCGCCTTGTGTCTTCCCACATTGGTGCGTCATTGGCTGGGACCACCCTGGGGAATCTGATTTTCGGCAGGGCAGCCATGGGTCTACCTGAAGTTCCTAGACTACACAACAGTGGTTCTGAGCCAGGGACACGTTGCCTCGGGACATTTGACAGTGCGGGAAACTTGGATTTGGTGGAAGGGTGGGGCTCCTGGGCGTCCAGCTGGGGGGAGGCCAGGGACTCTGGTGAACATCCTGCAGGTCACAGGACACCCACCGCGGAGACGGAGCCGGCGAAAACAAGCAGCGGTGCGGGGTGAGAGATCCCGCTGTGGGAGAGGCGGAGCACAGAGGTTGGGGGACGGCAACAGGGGCTGCCATGCCAGGCAGGGTGAGAGTGTGACTGGCCCCTACAGGGTGAGGAGGAGTTCCCTGAAGAGACAGCTACTGGGGAGGGAGGAGCAGATACCCAGGGAACTGCTTTACTTTTCCTTCTGTATGTGGAGAAGGAGATACTGTTTCTGAACATCAAGCAAATCAGCCCTCAGTGGAGACAGACAGAATCCTTGCACAATGCCGAGGCTCGTTGGAGGTCAAGGTCTGCCGTCCCCAAGGCCCTTGCGGGTGGGTCGAATGGGAGAACTGCAGTTGTGTAGTTGGGTGGGAGCCAGACCTCTGCTGCTTCTCGTTCTCAGCCTGATTCATGGTGTGTGGGGTCAGAGCAACTCTTTCTGGCTGGTTTTACATCTTCTGCCTCGGAGAGCCTGTGGGGATGGGTGGTGGGTAGGGCCAGCGGGCAGGCATCCTCTGGCTCACAGCAGAACATCCCAGCTGTTTGGTGCCGTTGAATAGTGTGTCTTTGATCTTGGCATTCAGGAAATTAGCAGCTAATGGAGCTTCTACAGATGCTGTGGTCTTGTTGATAAGGTTTGACTAGAAGATAATGAAAATGAGGACAGAAATTTGGAGCATGTGGGGTGACTGAATAGGGTTGGGGTTACTCTGGCCGCTCAGGAAAATTCTTCTTATCTAAGTGGACTGACATGAATTGATGCTGTGAGGCAAAAATCTGTGTAGACTCAACTGTTTGTTAAAAGAATTAATACTTGTGACAAACACACAGTACATAAAATTTACCATTGTATCCATTTTTAAGCGTACAGTTCAGTGGTATGAAGTACATTCACATTCTTAGCAACCGTCAGCACCATGCATGTCCTTTCAAAAATGAAACTCTGCTTAAAGAGAGCTCCCCATCCCCCCAGCCACTGGCAATCACCATTCTTTGTGTCTCCATATGTTTGACTGTTCTAAGTCCCTCATGTAAATGGAATCATTCAGTACTTGTCTTCTTGTGACTGGGCTGTTTCACTGAGCATAACGCCTTTAGGGTCCGTCCATGTTGTTGCATGTGTCAGAATTCCCTTACTTTTGAAGGCGGATTAATGTTCCGTTATGTATACATACTGCATTTTGCTTGTGCATTCATTCATCTGTTGATGGACATTTGACTTGCTCCCACATCTTGGTTATTGTAAATAGGCTGCTATGAATGTGCTGTATAGATATTTTCTTAATCTTCTTCTGAACCAGAACAGTATCCAGGATGAAGGCAGTTCATTTTCCCTTGTGATCATGCTTTGGGAGGAAGGGCAAGGGCGGTTGGAGAGGGCCAATGCGCTGTGGACGCACCGGAGGCCCACAGAGCATTAGGAGGGACCAGCGTTCTTGTTCCCGCTTGACTGGAGTCATGGAACGTGCTGGGTCTTGGTTTGTTCCCATCCAGTGGAGACTTAAGACAAATTATAAATATACCCAGTAAATCCACAATAAAAACATTGTTATCTATATAAATTATTTATTTAGTCAATGAATACTTGGTAGACGCTTTTCATGTTCTAGGGGCTGGGGCTGCTGATCTGCTCTGGGCGAGTGTGTGTCTACTGTGAGCACAGCAGTCCTCCATGACTTACACATGCTAACTGACTTACCCTCACAAGAGCCCGTTTTACAAAGAGGGAAACCGGGCATAGATAAGTAACTTGTCCATGCTCCTAAGGGGAAGGACTGAGGCTTTAAAATGAGGTGGTGTAACCACATAGCCTGGTTCTCTACAGCAAGCAAAACAAAGTCCTTGCCCTCAGGAAGATTATATGCTGGTGGAGGGGGATACACAGCCAACAGCTGAGTTAACAAACAATGTGTGTCGGCGTGTCTGTGCCAGGAGCAAGGATGAAGCAAGCCAGGAGCTGGAGAGGGAGGGCTGGCGGTGAGGTTGGGGTGGCAGGGGAAAGAGGGAGGGCCAGCAATGGGGCTGGGGCAGCATGTTTAGACTGGAAGGAGGTGACATTTAAGAAAAGAGCTGGATGGAATGGGGAGTGAGCTTAAAGGATGTCTGGAGGAAGAACATTCCAAATAGTGATTATAGGAAGTGCAAAGGCCCTGAGGCAGAACTGGCTCAGCATATTGATGGCTGGAGTACAGTAAGTGATAGGGAAAAGAGTAGAGATGGAGTTGGATTGGTATAAAAAGTAGCTTCACATCGGACTTGTAGGCTGAGGTAAAGACTTGGATTTTATTCCTAAGGATGATGGGAAAGTCTGGAGACTTTTGAGAAGTAGGAGTGACCCAGTCAGGCTGCCCTGGACAGAAATCACTGGGGAACTCATAGGGTTGGGGTGGGGGGACAAGGTACTTATACCCAAAATAAATAAAGAACTCCAATGACTCAAAAATAAAAAACAAACCCCAGTTCACAAATGGGCAGCATGTTTGAGCAGGTGCTACACAAAAGAAGACGCATACAAATGGTCTATAAGCACATGGAAAGGCACTTAATATCATTAGCCATTGGAGAAATGCAGATTAAAACCAGAGATACTACACACCCACCTACCAGAACGTATAAAATTACAAAGACTGACAACACCAAATGTCTCTCAGACAGCGCTGTGGGGATATAAAATGAGTTAGGCCGAAGTTCTAGTAATTTCTTATAAACTACACATTTTTCTACCCCGTAATCCAGCAATACCACTCCTAGGTATTTACCTAAGATAAGTGTTATATCTGCCCAAAAATGTATATACAAATATTCATAGCAGCTTTACACATAATAGCCCCAATGTAGAAATGACCAGGTGTCTTATCACCAGGATAAACAGTGACCCTGTGGTATATCTGCATAGTGGAACATTATTCAGCAGTAAGGACCAGAGTACCGATGCACACAACAGCATGGATGAATGTCACTAGAACATCATGCCAAGCAACCATTACACTAAGATGCCAGACCCAAGAGAGCCACATACATATGATTGCATTTATATGAAGTTCGAGAACTGACAAAACTAATCAACAGTGAAAAAATCTGAACAGTGCCTGTGGCTGGGGTCATGGAGAAGTGGAGTGACTGTAAGGGGCAAGAGGGACTTTTCTGGACTAATGGTGATGTTCTGCATCGTGATAGGACTTTGTGGTGCACAGGTGTGTTGTGCACTTGTCAAATTCATCTAGTACAATTAAGGTTTGTGCATTTTTTGTATATAAATTTTATCTGAAAAAAAAAAAGCCATTAACAAACATTGAACTCCGGCTAATGATATGCCTACTGCCGTGTTTAGGGGACAGTGTTCTAATGTCTGCAAATTACTTTAAAGTGCATTAAAAAATCATTAGGCATGTGATAAAGCAAGTACAGCACATTTAAAAATATTAATCATAGAATTATTAATATTAATAACTTCATTGCAGATTCTAGCTGATGTGTATAAAGGGATTCACTGTATAGTTCTTTCAGCTTTTCTGCTTTTGATAATGTTATAATAAAATGTTGGGGAGCAAAAGAGAGAAGGAAGCAGAGGCACCAGTTAGGAGAAATTTACCGTTTTTCTAGACAGAAGGTGGTGATGGCCTGGGCCTGAATGTAAGGTGGAGGTGGATAAGTGGCCAGGATGGGAAATGATTTGAAGGCAGGGTCTCTGATGTCCAGGACCAGCCCTTAGGCATTAAACGTCAACTTCAGGGGTGCTATAAACAAGGGCTGCAAGACAGTGGGGATTTTACTATCATGCTGTTCTTTCTTTCACACGCATCAGAAGCAATGCAAGTTGCCCACACCTCGGCCTCACAGATTCCAATTCCCCAAGTCTCGGGTGGATCACACAATGTGCCAGGAGGTCCTACCACAGGCAAATCTACTGTGGGTGACCTCATTCAGAGAAACACTGGGTGGCCGGGGGAAGGCAGAAAGGGTTTGGCTGTTTGAGCTGGACAGACGGACCTGAAGTGGGGTTGTGCCACTCAGCGGTTGGCTGTTGTGAAGCTTGGCTGAGCTGGCGTGGCGGCTGAGGATGGATGGGCTGCCTGAAGGGTTACAAGCTACGGAGCCATTCGGGAGGGAGCAGACTCAGGTGCGAGTGCCCTTAGAAGGTCTTGGGGATGATTCTGAGTGTTGCATCGCTATTACAAAGCCAGTTTTCCCACTGAGGAGGAATGTTTGACTTGAGCACCGAAGACGAAAAATGTGTTTAGTTAACAGTGACATTTTGCCTGTTGGAATGCCGGATATTTATGCTTCTGAAAATTGCTTTAGCCTGAGATCTGTCCAAAGGAATGCCTCTCAGATCTTCCATGCTTAGAATTCAGGGCCCTGTGGCTTAGGAAGTGAAGTCTGTGCATGTTGCCTTTGCCAAGTGAGATTCAGAGGTGGTATCAATAAATGTGTTCTGGGTACTTACCACCACCAGACCCTGAGCTGGGGGCAGGACTTACATTACCCTGCCAGATGCATAGGGCAGTAGTAGTGGCACCTGCACTTTATAGATGGGGAACCTGAGGCTCAGACAGGCTAAGGAACTTACCCAAGGCTGCACAGCTGGAGCGGAGGCTTGAACCTGAGACTGACTCCAAGCCCACAGCCACATCCAATATGAAGCAATCTATTTAGGAGAAAGTCCTAACCGAGAACTTTGGAAATTGACTTACCCCATGTAACTTGAGCATGATAAGACTTATTTGTCACTGTATACCCACGTTTTAATATTAATATGTATCTTGCTTCCTTCTACTGAAGGACCTTGGCAGGCAGGGGTTCAAGAGCTGGCCCTGGTGGCAGACATTTGTCAACTATTGGGAAGGTCCTGGCAGTGGGTGGGGGCTGCCCTGGCCCTGGGAGTGGATCCCACAGCCTCTTGCTTTTGGGATCCTTCACTAGAGGAGCAGCCCTTGAGGATGGGCCTTGTCAGGTGGCCCAGTCCCAGCTAGCTTCTCTGGGGCTGACTGACCCGTGGGAAAGTCATCTAGGGTCCTGGGTTGGGCCCCACCCTGGAAACAGACCCTGAAACCAAGATTTGAGTGCAGGTGTTTTATTTAGGAGGTGATGCTGAGAGGAACCAGAAGGGAAGAAGGGACTGAGAGCTATGATAAAGGGAGTGTTACCATCCCCAGGCAAGCTAACCACAGTGGGTACCTGTGTTGGGGTCCACTTGGGCACTTGGTGAGGGTGCTAGGGCATTTATTCACCAGCTCCCAGTGAGCATAAGCTGAGGGATGCTGCCAGAAGCCCTCAATTCCCCAGGCTCCTCCAGCCTGTGCCATGCACATAAGGACAGAGGACTCCCAGGAGGAGAGATGCAGGGCCGGCAGTAGGGAGCTCAGTGATCTCGGCAGTGATGAGGTAGGGCCTGGGGGCTGGGGCAGCACCTTCAGCATTCCCACACTTACTCTTGCCACCTCATGGGCTCCGCATGCAGGATCTCCCACCTTCCCCCTTCTCCTTGCTGGCCACCTCTCTCCATTTCTCCTCTCCTTTCATCAGGAAGGTGCAAAGTAGGTGAGCAAAACCTTTGGCTAAGTAGATGTGCACAGAGAAGGCGTCCTTCCCCACTTCCAGTAGAGGTGTCTGATCTTTGTGAATGGCTTCTTGGCAGCCATCTCTCTTGGCCTTTGGGTGAATGGGCAGGGACGGTCCCCAGCTCTTCCCTCTCAGCCCATGCCTCCCCTTCTGCTTACAGAGGCAGGGAATGGGGATGATTTTGAATACTGCAGCACCTGATCTCTGCCTTTAAAAACCCCAGAGTGGAGGGTCCTAGGGCCTAGCTGTTGCCAGCCCCTTGGTGCCTCTGTCTCATCCACAGCTTTGGGACCAGGCAGCCAGCTCGGGGGTCACAGGAAAAGTCCCCCTGCATATCCTGTGGATCTGCAGCTAAAGGCTTGGCCAAACCCTCCATAAGCTTTTGTTGTTACTTATTCTCAGTATCTTTGGCGCTTGGAAGGAACTCAGTAGATATTCTTTGAATTGAATAAATGATTGTGTAAAGAGATTAAGCTTTTGAATTAGACTAACCTGGTTAAGGACCCGGCGTTGCCATTTACCAGCCGTGTGAACTTGAGTCTGACTCCTCCCTTACAAATTAGAGATAATAATACTCGCTGCCTGGGGACTGGGGGAGTATTGTAAAGATAACAGTAGTGATGCCTGACCCTGCCATTGCACTCACTGTGTGCCAGGCTAAGTGCTTCTGCTGTATTAACTTTTGTCATCAAACCATTTATTGCTGGGGGAACTGAGGCATGCTTTAAGTAACATGCCCAAGGCCACGAACTGGGATTTGAACCCAGGCTGTCCAGCTTCAAGGGCCATGCTTTTATCCATTCCACTCCATTCCTCTGCCTCCTGGTAAGCCAAGATCATGCAGGTAAAGTACCTGGCATAGAACATACCCTGAATATGTGGTGCCTGGGGGCTAAGACGCCAGGAAGGAGGAGGGAGGATGCCGAGAAGAGGAGGAGAGGTTGAGTTTGGGGTCTGAGGAATTGGCATTGGGATCCAATTTGTGTTTCAGTATGTGCTACTTTGGTCTTAACCATACCCCAGGCAGTTGGAGATAGAAGGAATTTAGGGCATTTTTTAAAAGGAAAAAGAGTTGATGAATCTAAGCCAAGTTATGTGCTGTTGGGCCAAGTACCTGTAAACTGCCTGGGGTGATATGCACCCCAGCCTCTCCTGACTGCAATATTGTGTTTTTGAGATCACTCACCCGCTCCCTGATACAGGAACAGGTGAGGCCCTTGACAAGGCAAATGTCAGTTTTTTAATGAGAATCCCTCTTTCACTTGCCGTGAGCTGCTGTCAGCCTTGACCCCCTCGGCAGAATCCTTGCCTCTGTGTATGTATTAAAAGGGTTTCCTGCCCAGGTTTGGTGAACAGCAGTGTGTTGGCAAAACTGTACAGCCAGGGCTGGGGCCAGTCAGAGCCTTACAAGGTAGGATCAACTAGAGGTTTCTTTACATGTGGCCCTTCTTGTTTTCCACCTCCTAAAACAGAAATGGAGTTTACATTTCAGATCACAACATGAGCTTTTGATTCCTAGTTACAGTGTGAATTAGAAGGGGAACTGGAGATGATTTGGACCACCGCTGTTTTACAAATGAGAAAACCGTAGCACAAAGAAGTTGAGTGACTTGTCCAAGGTCGCACAGCTTTCAGTGACAGGCGTGAAACCAGAGTTAGGTTACCTGTCTTCTAGGCAGGAGGTCTTGCCATGATCCTACGCTGTTTTACCCTACAAGGGAAGAGATCTATGGTGGCTAAGAGCACAGGCCCTGGAGTCCTACAGACTGGGATTAAGTCCTGGCTTTCCCATGCTCTAGAGCTGTAAGCCCAAGAGAGTTAACTTATCATCTCTAAGCCTCAGTTTCTTCATCTGTAAAATGGGGATCATATAGTTTGTTGGAGCTAGCTTACACTGACTCACAGACCCAATTGTTACATTTTCAGGAATTCTGCAAACCAGCTGACTTCATACTAAAATCAGCCATTATGTATGAAATTTGCAAATGCTACAAATCAGAGCTTTGTCCCCCCCTGGAGAGTTAAACATCTTTAGCACATCACTGATCATAATAGTACTTGCTTTAGAGGGTTTTCCTGGACCACCAGAAGGCTAGTTTATGTGAGGTTCAAAGCATAGCACCTGACACATGTATACAGTGATGCCGTGTCGTGGTCAAGAACGCAGCCCTGCAGTGCCACATCCTCAGGCCCAAGTCAGCCCAGCCACTTCCAGGGGTGGGACTTTGGGCAGTAACTCCATGTCACTGGTATTAATGGTATCTGCTGATTCTTCCTGAATGCTTCCCATAGACCAACTACTGTTCTAGGGCTTTCCATGTAAGTTTGAAAACCACCCACAGACTATCATTATCCCCATCTTGCAGTTAAGAAACTGAGGCACAGAAGGTTTGAGTAGCTTGCCCAAGGCCACGCAATTAGTGAATAGAGGAGACAATTTTCCGATCCCAGCATCTAATCTCGGACTCCACCCTGTCTCACTGAGGCTCCGTTTCCTTCTTTGGAAATGGCAGGAAAAGCAACCCTGACCTCAAGGGTTGTGCTTAAGGTGCATATGATAATGCCTGTGATGTTCACACAGGCCCAGCACGTGGCAAGGCCTCAGTTAATGGGCACCCACTGCTGGGAAGCGCTGAGCAAATGCCTCTGTCAATTATTACCACGATGACTGCGCTAAAATCTTCAGAACCAGGGGACTGCCACAGTCTGACCAAGGAGATCAAAGCATTTGCCAGCCAAGCAATTCACCGACTTCAGCTGAGGGTCAAGTTTCAAATTTCCAGGGACCCAGCTACCCCTGGATGGCCACAGCGACTACAGTGCCTGCACTTAAAGCCTGTGTGAGAATGGAAATTGGTCTGAGTGGCAACAGAGTGCTGACACACACCTGCTCACTGAGCACACAGAGGCTGGCCATGCTTTACCTTCAGGCAGGGGTGGGAGGTAGGACTTGCCTCCTACGACACATGTGAATTGTGTTTGGACACTTTAGGGACACAACCCCAACTAAAGTTCCCTTTATTATAGGAGATGGGAGGAGAGATGCTGACTCAGGGAACTGAGAACCTCGGGATTTCCCTGAGCTTCAGGCACAACTAGATTTAGGGGCTCATGCCTTTGTCATAAAGACCACCTTTTCCTCTTTCTTTGCCCCTCAGATAGATGCTTTATTAGAATAAATGGCCACTAGCCAGCTCACAGCCTGGCACCCTGTATTAGTTATCTGTTGCTGTGTAACAGCCACAAAGTTAGCACTTTAAAAAAACACCCTTTTTTGTCTCACACATTCGAGGGATGGCTTAGCTGGGTGCTTTGCTTAGAGTCTCACCAGGTTAAAATCAAGGTGTTGGCCAGGGCTTTGAAACTATTGGAGGTTAAGTGTCCCCTTTTAAGTTCATTGGTTATTTGCAGAATTTGGTTCTGTGGGTTTGTAGGACTCAGCCCTCAGCTCCCAGGGGCCTTCTGCTGTGCCCTGCCACATGGCACTCTCTGCACATGGCACTCTGCTTCTTCAGGGCCAACGTCAACCTGAACTGGAGAGTGTCTGCTGCTGTCCCTTATCTCTGACGTCTTAATCATCTTTCAAAAGGCTCCCTGGGTGAGGTCAGGCCCACCTACCTTCTGATGAACTCACAGTTAACTGATGAGGGACCTTAACTGCATCTACAAATTCCCTCTTACCTTTGCCATATAATGTAACCTAATCGTGAGAGTGACGTCTAGTCATATTCACAGGTCTCACCCATACTCAGGGGAGGGGATTGCACTGGGAGTATACCCCAGGGGGTGCCCAATCTTGGGGGCCATCTTGGAATTTGATATCCCATACCCCCAATGGGGAAAGACCCTGATTGGCTGGCTTGGTCACACGGCCATGTCTTAGCCAATCACCTGGCTAAGGAGGGGAGGGGGTACTCTAGCCAGGGGGGGGTCAAATTCCCAGGGTTATTTGAACCACAGCCAAAGAGTTTCTAATATCAGAATATGGGAGGGGAGGCATGCTGAATAGATCGAAACAACAGATACCTCCTTTAGAGCCCCCACAGCCTAAGAGAAAGTACCATTTCTCATAGCAGTGAGGGCGTCAGATATAAGAAAGGAGAGTAGCTACAAGGGGTACCTGTGCTTTTCTTTGTTTCCTTTTTGAATCAATCAATAGATGTATTAGACTCTTACCACATGCCAGGTCCTGGACTAGGTAAGAGATGGGCACTGAAGTTTGGCAGACCCAAGTTCAGATCCTGACCTGACCACTTAAACCTTCATCCATTCAATACATATTTATTGAGCACTTAGGCAGGACACTAATGTCATAGGGGGACCCTCATTGTGTGACCTTGGGAAAGTTATTTGATTTCTCTGAGCCTTGGTTTTCAGTAAGGGAAAAGGGGGGCTAAAAGCCAAAGAGCATAGTTGTCAAGAGCACACAGTCTGGAGTCCACGTCCTTAGGTACATGCCCTTTAAACTGTTTCCTCTTATGACACTTCTGACACCAAATGTATGGGGATTTTTCTCCACACCAACAAATTCTCTATTTCTCACTAGACATCAACTGGGTATCCTCCAGTCAGTTCAATTCTGACACTAACTGCCTGGAGTTAGCCTGAGCTAACTGAATTAAACCCAAAGGTGAAGGGCTTAGTCAAACAAGACTGCCCCCAGTTCCAATGCCAATTGCAGGTCCCAGGTTGTCACCCATACTTCCCAACCTAGCTATAAACCAAGGGTTCCCCTGACCTCTTCTTCAGGTTCCATAGAATGGCTCACAGAACTTAGGAAGGCACTTTACTTCTATTATTGATTTATTATAAAGGGTGCACCTCAGGATCAGCCAAGCTGAAGAAGTATGTAAGGCAAGGTATAGGAGGGGAGGGGCACATAGCTTCCATTCCCTCTCTAGGTATACCACTCTCCGGGTACTTTGTTGTGTCACTAATTCAGAAGCTCTCTAAATCTTGTTATGGAGGAGTTTTTATTGGAAGTTTCATTACATAGGCATGACTGCTTAAATCACTGACCATTGGTGATTAAATCTCCAACCCCTGTGTACCCCATGTTGGGCTGAGAGTTCCAACCCTTTAATCATGACTTGGTCTTTCTGGCAACAAGCCTCTATACTGAAACCACCTAGGTACCCCCAGCCCCCAGTCATCTCAGAAGACTCTTATCACCCCAGAGATTCCAAGGGCTTTAGGAGCTCTATGCCAGAAACTGGGGGCAGAGATCTAATATATGTTTCTTACTGTATCACACCCTGCCTACTAGCTTGCTGTTTGATGTCAGATATGCACCTTAACCTTCCAGTGTCTCAATTTACTCATATGTACAATGAGGATAATAATAGTTCTGTCCCAGAGTGTCATAGTGAAGATTAAATGGGAAAATAAAGGAGAACACTTAGAGTTCTGTGGCTCTCAGTAACATTGCTTATCATCAAATCATATCATCACCATCACCATGGCCACCGTCACTGTCACCATCACCACCATCACTGTCACCGCCATCACCATCACCATCGTCACCGTCACCATCATCACTGTCACCATCACCACCATCATCACCATCATCACTGTCACCATCATCACCCTCATCACCATCACTATCACCATCATCACCGTCACCATCATCGTCGTTACCAAAGAGTTCTTTTGAGAATTGAGTAAGATAAACCATGCCAGATGCCTAGCCTCATGTGTGGTACAGAAGTACTCAGTCAATATTTTCTGCTGTGGTTCATTTATTAATTAGTGAACATGTTAGGGTTTCCCATGTGCAAGCTCTAGTGTGGGCTCATAGTTTAGACAGGTGTCAGTTTGAACCCAAAGTCCTGAGTTGTGCCCTACGCTGATACATCCCTGGAATGAGGTTCCTGGGGGATGCAGTCACCACCCTATGCCCAGTGCTATGCCAGTACCAGGCTCAGAGTAGAGCTTCTGTTTGTAGAATAAATGACCTATTGGTAGCATTTCCTCTTAAGGTTGAGTCTGCGGTCTGTGGGAGCACATGGGAGGGGCACCTATGCCCATTTGTGGGTGGAGTGGGAGCAGGAGAGAGGTTGGGTGGTCTGGAGTGTTCCACTTGCCTGGCACATAATTTGGCCCTATAAGGAATGTCACATGAGACTGAGGGAAACTGAAGCTAGAGGTTGGAGAACATCATAGATAGCATTTATCCTGATGGGAGCACGAAGTCTGCCAGACTTCAAAGCCAACCCTCTTACCTAGTGCAGGAGCTGGCATGTGGTAAATGATAAAAAAAGGTGGGGGAGACCTGGTCAGGTTTGCATTTCAGGTTGCTCCTGGGGCAGTGTATGAGTTGGGTTGAGACCAGTTAAGTCTGAGCTCACCCTTGGCACTGTTGACATCTTGGGCCAGATTATTCTGTTTTGGGAGGGGCTGTCCTGTGCACTGCAGGAGGGTTAGCAGCATCCCTGGCCTGTACCCACTAGATGCCCATCGCACCCCTCCTCCATCCCCCTCTCCAGTTGTGACAACCAAGTATGTCTGCAGATACGCCAAATGTCCCTGGGGGGCACAGTAGCTAGCTTGATAGCCTGGTTGAGAGATAACAGGAGAACAGAGGTAGGTGTCCAGGTGTGACTGAAGACAGGAGGTGGGTTCAGAGGCAAGGATGTTTTGTTGGAAGTGACACATGGAAGAGGGGTGAAGGACACCTCCAGCATCTCGCGCAATTTTCCATGTTGAGGGGCTGCTGGTTGGGGATGCCGGACAGTGAGGTGGGAGGAGTAGGAGCGGTGGGGGTGGGGTAGGAGTGGCAATGAGTAGTTCAGTTTGGGGTGTTGAGGACGACCCTGGAGCTTCCATGTTGAGAGTCCAGTGGACTGAATGTCCCTATATAATCTTATCTGATCCTATCCCTTAAAACACCCGTGTTATCTGTATTTCTGGGGCATTTATTTAAAATACTAATTCCTAAGCCCCTCTTCTGAAGAACCTGATCAAGTACGTCTGGGGAGGCCCCAAGAACCTGTTTCACAAGCACCCCCGGGTGAGGCGTCTATGAGGGCAGCCTTGGAAACACTGGCCTTTACAAGCCTAGGTCTGTCCCCTGCGTGGATGGCTGCCCCATACCTCACTCCTAACATTTAAGGCTGGACTGTTGGTTTCTCCCCAGATTGCCCCTCCACACATGTGTCCTTGTGTTCATTAGTAGTACCTCCCTTTACCCCAAACCTCAGAGTCTTATCCTGCACCCATCAGGGATTCATATCAGCCCTTCCAGCCCCTTTCAGTCCCCTACACTCTTAAAGCCTGGTCCAAGCCACCATCACCTCTCACCTGGATTATTATTCCCCTCCTTATGGCTGTCCCTGCCTCATCCCTTTGCCTCCGTCAATGTGGTCTCAATACAGCAACCCGGGGAATCAAATGAAATGGATATCAGCTCATGTCTTTCTCCTGCTTCTAAGTTTCCAGTGGTTTCCCATCTCATTCAAGATGAAATCTAAACAAGACCCCATCCCTTCACCCTCCACCCTTTATCCCACTGTTGGTGCCCTCCTTCACTCTGCTCCAGCCGCATCAACTTCATTGGGTTTCTTAAGCATGCCAAGCCCCAGCCCGCCTCAGGGCCTTTGCACTTGCTGTCTGCCTGGAGTGCTCTTCCCCCAGATACCTGCACGGCTCCCTCCTTTGTTCATTCAGGTCTGGCCTCAATGTCACCATCCCAGAGAGGCCTTCTTTGACTTCCCTCTTAAAGAGCATCCCCATTGCTTTCTGTCCCCTCAGGCAGCTTTTTTTTTTCTTCCTGACACTTACGCTATCAGACATTACAAACTGATTTCTTTATTATCTGTTTCTTCTACTACAATGTAAGCTTCAAGAGGAGGGGGATTTTTTTCTGTCTTGTTCACTACTGGGTCCCCCGGTGCCTGGCACAGAATAGATGTTCAATAAAAATATTTATGGGCGGGAAGGAAGAAAGGAAAGGAGAAGGAAGGAAGAAAACATAAAACGCTTAGGCAGGACTAGAATGCAGACAAATCAGCACGTTTGGGTCACACAGCAAAAGTGATCATTGAAACCCTAGGCATCAGCAAAATTGCTAGGAAACACATAATGTAAGAGAGAGGGTGCCTAGGAGTTGAACTCTGGAGAAAACCACGTTTAAGGGCAGGGGGAAGGGAACAAGAGCTGTAAGATCAAGAAACAGAAGCTAGAAGGTAGGAGGCAAGCTGGGAGAGAGTGCTGTCATGTGAGGCAGCAGCAGACTTTCAAGAGGAGCTTTTCTCCACTAGAACCGTGTGAGGTGTATATTATGGCCCCTGTTTTCCCCAGAAGGAAGGAAAATGAGGCTCAGAGCGGTTCGGCAGCATGTCTGAGGCCACACTGTGAGTACGAGGTAGAGCTGGTGCTGGAATGTGGGTCTGTGACTCAGTTCTACTTAACCCCCCCACTGTATTAGCTTCCTGGGGCTGCCATGACAAATTGCCACAAACCAGGTGGCTTAAAACAACTGGAATTTATTGTTGCACAGTCCTGGAGGCTGGGAGTCTGAAATCAGGGTATCAGCAGGGTTGGTTCCTCCTGGGAGCTCTGAGGGAGGTGCACTTCCATGCCCGAGTTCTCCTGGCTTCCCATGCAGCGGCAAGCCTTGGTGTCCCGTGGCCTGTAGGTGCATCCCCTGGATCGCTGCCGCTGTCTCCACGTGGCGTTTGCTGTCCTGCTCCTGTGAGGACTCCAGTCGCATTGGATTTAGGGCCCGCCCTGCATCAATGTGACCTCATGTTAGCTAGATGGCATCTGCAGAATCCCCATGTCCACATAAGGTTATATGTACAGGTATTAGGCGTTAGGATTTCACCATATCTTTCTGAGGGACACAACCCAGCAACTACCCCACCTCCAAATACTAGGGCAGGAAAGAGAGGTGGGCAAGAACATAGAAGATGCATTCCCTCCTCCTCACAGAAATTATAGTACATGGGAAGTAAAAGAGCCTCATAAAAATAACAGTTTGTTAAGAGAAGTGCATAATTATGTGACTGCATGAGGGAGTCAGAAGGAGAGACGGCTAGATTCACTGGAGGAAGAAGGAGGTGCAGCCAGAGAGATCTTTTAAAAACTCATGTCTAAATAGGTGACTCTCAGCCTAAAACCTTCTGTGGCTCCCTATTTCTCTGGATGAGTCCAAACTCCTTACCAGGCAGCACGGCACGAGCTGACCTGTCTTCTCCCCCCAGCCTCAGCTGCACCCCTTGTCTCGGCCCTACCCACTTCCCATCACTTGTCCACTAAAAATTGGCCTTTTTAGTTGCTCAGTGTGCCTGCTCCTTGGCCCTCTAAATTCCTGTTCCTACTTCTGCAGGGGAGTCTTAGAAAGGTCAGTTCCCACAGCATCCTACTGTTCCTCAGTACACACCACAGTGCTAATTAAATTGTCTTATAATTAATTAGTTGCACATAATAATTAAATAATGTTTGCTATCAGGAGCTACATTACAGAGACCTTGAGTGTCTTGCTCACAGCTGTGTCCTTTGTGTCTAGCACAGTTGACCAGTCAAAGGATAATTATTGAGCACCTACTATATACTAGCCCTGTGCCCGACATGTGGTAGATCCTCTATAAAAAGTCTGCTGACTGGGTGGCTGGGCTGGATCTGCGGTTGGGTAGGTGTTGGGGAGACACAGAGAAGTGGAGGAGGGCTTTCTACTCAGATGGAATGGGCAGATGGAAGAAGGGCCTGGGGCCTGCACCCTGCCAGCTCAGAAGCCCTCCCTGAGCTGGCATAGCTTCTCCCAGCCACTTCCCGCCAGTGCCCTGGTCCACCCTGGCTGCTGCTGCTTCCACGTGAGGGGAATGCTCCCTAACGTAATTCTGCCCATTGTCGGTCCTTCGTTATGGACACTAGGTAGCTGGAACAAGGCTTGGTGCCTGTCATTTCGGGTTTGGGTTGACAGTGTTGAATATTCTGGAGCTCTCTGTGCTGGAACAGCTGTGTCTGCTAAAAGATGCTCCCTGGGAGCCAGATTTATAATAGTGTCAGTGTCTCACTCTTTCAAGATGCTTGAGTGGATCTGAAGTAGGTTGATGTAAGTTGGATGGCCATCGAGTCCTAGACGAACACTGTCAGACATCCGAAGAGTGAGCTTCTCTCCCAGCTGGGAGGATCAGCTTCATACAGAGGATATAAACAAACATTTCTCTTGGCCAGCTCCCCAAGGGTCTGCTCTGTGCCTGGGGGGAATGAGCAGAATTAACTTAAAATCACTACCCTCAATGAGCTCACAGCTCCATGGGGCAGAAAGACAGGAGAAAAGATACCCCCAAAATAAAAATGGATCCTTACCTCACACCACACACCAAAACCAAGGACTTATATTTGAAAGGCCAAACTTTAAGATTTAGAAGGAAGAAAAGAATATCTTTAAACCTTAGGGTAACAAAGCATTAAAAAAAAAACATGAACTGTGAGCCATAGAGGAGAAAGATGGACACATTCTATTAAAATTATGCACTGTACTCATCAGAAAATACAGTGAAAAGAAATTAAAAGGTGAGCCACAAACTGAAAAAATAAGTTTCTTATACATAGTGTATTAGTTTGCTAGGGATGTTGTAACAAAGTACCACAAACTAAGGGCCTTAAACAACAGACATTTACTGTCTCACAGTTATAGGGCTGGAAGTCCCAGATCCAGATGTCAGCTGAGTTCCTTCTGAGGATTCTAGGAAGGATCAGTTCCAACCCTCTCTTGGCTTCTGCTAGTTCCTAGACTTGTAGCTGCATAACTCCCGTCTTTCCATGGCATTCTCCCTGTGTGCATGTCTGTGTCCCAATTCCACATTTCATAAGGACAACAGTCATATTGGGTTAGAGGCCCACCTGACTCCATTTTGGCCTCATCTTAACTAATTACATATGCAACGGACCTATTTTCAAATAAGGCCACATTCTGAAATACTGGGGGTTGGAACTTAAACATGAATTTGGGGGGGACACAGTTCAAGCCACTGCAACACATTTTTGGTAAACAATTCAGTACCCATAAAATTTAAAGGCCTTTTTATAAATTATTAAGAGAAAGACAAACACCCAATAGAAAAGTGGGCAAAAAGAAAGGAACAGGGTTTTTGTAGATGAGAAAGTATAAATAGCTGATGAAAAGATCTCAACATTTTTTAGCAGTCAGGGAAATACAAGCTAAATCTGATATCCAGTGGACGGCAGTGATTAGGAAGCCTGAAAGTGGCAGACACATACAGTCCAGTGTAGAATATGTATTGCCAGCCATGCTGTGGATATACGGAGGAGGGGCGCTGAACTCATAGAAACAGAAAGTCAACATTTCCATGCAAAAAAGGAAGTGCAATTAAATGCATATATGACTAGATATTTAGTCAAAGAAATGCAAACAAATTATTTTAGCAAAGACACTGATCCCACGTCCATTCGTCAAAATGTTGATACTCAGTGCTTGTGATGTTGTGGGGAAACTCCTGTCTTCAACTTCTACTGGTGGCCTTGAGGCTCAGCCCTTTTGACAAATGTTCTGGTAATTCATACTGAGCAGCAAAAAACATAATGGACATTTTTTATATATATCCTGATATGTTCTTTGTCCCAGTAATCTCATGCCTGGCTTTTATTACAGGGATGTAATCTAAAAGAAGAAAAAAATGTCAAAGTGACCAATTTTAGGTCGTCCAAAATAACCTAAGTACCTAGCAATGGGAAAATGGTTAAAATACAACACTTCAGTCTAAGGGAATATTCTATATAGATATTAAAATTGATACTTAAGATATTTACGTAGTCCCATGGAAAATGTGTATACCTGTTTATTTAAAGGGGGAAGATTTCAGAACTGGCCTGTTGTCAGTGCAGCTATGCGAATATCATTTTGGTGTACTGACAAGGAAGTGGAAAAGAACCTGAAAGCAGGTGGCAAGGGGTAGGAGGGATGGAGGGGGGTTGGAGAAAAGAAAGCATTTGATGAAATCTGTAAAGTGCTGAGATTGTGGTTGGATTTTGCTTTTTAAAAAATCCATTCCTCTTTTAATGTTCTTCCTGCGGTAAATTAAGAGACAAAAGGCTTCTCCCAACCCATGAGAACAAAGGCAGGGGAGCACAGAGCAGCTGTGTTTGAACATCGTTAGAAGTTGTGTGCACACATCTGAAACCCTCTGCCAGGTGAGAGAGAGCAAGAATGCCATTTAGAAGCACTTCAAAGAAGTGTGTCAGGAGAGCTAGGCTGTTGTTTTTCCCCGGAAAGTGTCTTTTGTTCCAAATGGTTTTCTTTTATTTCCTTATTATTGATTAGAATTTAGCTGCAAGGAGAGAGTTTTTGACTGGGTAGTGCGGAGCAGCATTTGTACAAGCCAGCTGCTAGGGGCTTGCAGAGAGCCTTCTGGATTCATTTGAGTAATTTACAGATGGTCTATTTCGGTTCTCCCAAACCCACCCCACGCAGTTCAGCCAAATTCAGCTCATCAGATTCAGCAAAGGAAACGGAGGCCTGTTTGTGACATCGCCTTGGAATAGGCAAATGTAGAAGTGGCACCAGCCCCAGGACCTTCTCCCAGCACAGCTCCAGTTCTCTTGAGGTTGAACGGGAGGTGACAGACTTCATGTGAATGACCCCTCTCCGACCATGGTGTGGCAGCCGTGAGCCTCCACGTTGGCGGCTGCGTGGCTTGTTCTCAGGGTCGTCTGGATTGAAGTTCTTCCGGGTGCTCTGAATATAATGGAGACAGATGGACACTGTCCTTGCCTTTGTGGAGAACAGCAAAAGATCAGATAAAAACAAAGTGCCATGAAAGAAATAAAACAAGGTGATATGACCGAAAACAATGGAGGCAGGGGCCTCGTTTCAGTTGGGTAGTCATGGAAAACTGAGACGAGGCGGTGACATTTGAGTTGAGATTCCCAGGCTGAGGGAGCAGCAGGGGTAAGAATGGCCTTGTGTTTTCACGCAATAGAGAGAAGGCAGACGTGGCTGGTGGATAAAGTCTGAGATGTAGGCAGGGGTCAACTTATTTAGATCCTGGTAGACCAGTGGCTCTCCACTAGGCAGTTTTGCCCTTACGGGATATTTGGCAATGTCTGGAGGCCTTTTGGGTTGTCACAATCGGGGTGAATGCTGTTGGCATCGAGTGGGTAGACGCCACGGATGCTGCTGATCCTACAGTGCCCAGGATGGCCCCACAGTGCAGAATGATCCAGCCCCAAATGGCAGGAGTGCCAGTTGACAAATCCTGCTGTAGAATAGGCTAGGGTTTTTGGATTTCATCTGACAGTAGTGGAGAATTTTAAGCAGGGAAGTGAGAGAATGGCCTGGTTCACTTTTCTTATATAAACCTAGAGTTTTGGACCAGATTACTCCAGCTCTGACATGCCAACCTTGTCTAACTATATTTGCATAAAAGGGAGACTTCATAGAGTCGGAGCTCCTCCCAGAAAAAGCAATCCATTCTCCTTGGGATGGCTGAGCCCACTTCCTGGGAGGAGCTTTGTATCCTGTGCTTGGGTCTCTGCCCCCAGCGGAGACGGGAAGCCTAAGGAAGAAGCAGAAGGGCCGAAATCGGAGCTTAACCTTTGGCCTGCAGCTGGTGCTTTGGCCCCTTCAGGTCTGGGGAAGACCCAGCACAGGCTCGGCTGGGGTAGCAAGTGGACATTACTCAGATCTGTTGAAGGAAAAGTCAGTCTTTGGTTGCTGTTAACTTTTGTTCAGGCTACAACCATCTATAAGAGAAGAATCTGAACAAGTCCAAGGTTCATAGGTTTAGTTAAGATTTCTCATCCTCAGCTCTGTTGGTATTTTGGGCCAGGCCATTCTGTATTGGGAGGAAAGGTCCTGTGCTTTCTAGGATGTTCAGCGGCATGCATAGCCTCCACCCACTAGATGTCAGTGGCAGCCAAAAAAATCTCCAGATATTGCCAAATGTCCCTTAAGGTGGGGGGAGAGGGCAGAATTACCCAGGTTGATGTAAGGTTAATGTGCCAATATTTTCACGGGTATTCACCAAGATCACCGTACATGCCATGAGTCTTCAGGGGAAGGGGTGCGGTTTGGGAAGCTACTGAACTAGTACTCCTGCTTTTTCTGTTCCCAGTCTAAGGTCCTCACCAGCTGGCCGTTGGTCAGCTTTTATATTTACCATCAGATACTTCAAGGGAAGAGGGATTAAGAAGACACCATCTCCTGGAACCCTCCAGGAACATGTGTGCCCTCGGGTTGTTTAGAGCTGCAGGTTTTGATGTCCAAGCACGTGCTGTTGTTCTTCATATACAGTGAGGACCCTCCACTTTCTCCAGGGCTGGGTTAAGATAGGACCTTGAGATCCCAAGCCCTGAAAATTATGGAGTCTCTCATCGTATGTCATTCAAGACAATAATTCTCAACTGTAAATCTCAGCAATGTTCTAATTTCTCCGTAACGATTGCTTCAGGATTATTTCTGAAATATCAAATATCAAATTCTTGCCCCAAAATGTATTTCTTTTTTATTTGAAGTAGACATGGGGGAGCATCTCCTGATTCTAGGGAGCTCAGAGCACACACCTGTTCTGCCTAACGAGGAAGCCAGCATTGTCTTTCCCATTTAAAAAACAACAAAAACTAAGGATGCAAATGAGTGAAGGTAATGTTATTTTTTTTGGTGTGTATCTATATCTATCTATCTATTTATTTATTTATTAAGGTATCATTGATACACAATCTTATAAAGGTTTGACATAGGCAATATTGTGGTTATTACATTCACCCATATTATCAAGTCCCCCTACCCCACATCCCATTGCAGTCACTGTCCATCAGCATAGTAAGATGCTATAGAGTCACTACTTATCTTCTCTGTGCTATACTGCCTTCCCCATGACCCCCCTACATTGTGTGTGCTAATCATATGCCCCTTAATCCCCTTCTCCCTCCCCCCCCCCAACCCCCTTCCTTTTGGTAGCCCCTAGTCCCTTTTTGGAGTCTGTGACTCTGCTGCTGTTTCATTCCTTCAGTTTTGCTTTGTTGTTACACTCCACAAATGAGGGAAATCATTTGGTACTTTTCTTTCTCCTCCTGGCTTATTTCACTGAACCTAATACCCTCTAGCTCCATCCATGTTGTTGCAAATGGTAGGATTTGTTTTCTTCTTATGGCTGAATAATATTCCATTGTGTATATGTACCACATCTTTATCCATTCATCTACTGATGGACACTCAGGTTGCTTCCATATCTTAGCTATTGTAAATAGTGCTGCGATAAACATAGGGGTGCATACGTCTTTTTGAATCTGGGATCCTGTATTCTTAGGGTAAATTCCTAGGAGTGGAATTCCTGGGTCAAATGGCATTTTTATTTTTAGCTTTTTGAGGAACCTCCATATTGTTTTCCACAATGGTTGAACTAGTGTACATTCCCACCAGCAGTGAGGAGGGTTCCCCTTTCTCCTCAGCCTTGCCACCATCTGTTGTTCCTTGTCTTTTGGATGTTGGCCACCCTAAATGATGTGAGGTGATATCTCATTGTGGTTTTACTTTGCATCTCCCTGATAATTAACAATGTGAAGTATCTTTTCATGTGCCTGTTGGCCATGTGAATTTCTTCTTTGGTGAATTGTCTGTTTAGATCCTCCACCCATTTTTAAATTAGGTTATTTGCCTTTTGGGTGTTGAGATGTGTGAGTTCTTTATATATTTTGGATGTTAACCCCTTACTGGATATGTTGTTTACGAATATATTCCCTACACTGTAGGATGCCTTTTGTTCTACTGATGGTGTCCTTTGCAGTACTCCAGCTTTTTAGTTTGATGTCCCATTTGTTTATTTTTGCTTTTGGTTCACTTGCCTGAGGAGATGTGTTCAGGAAAAAATTGCTCATGTTTAATATATAAGATATTTTTGCCTATGTTGTCTTCTAATAGTTTTATGGTTTCATGACTTACATTCAGGTTTTTTATCCATTTCGACTTTACTTTTGTGTATGGAGTTAGACAATAATCCAGTTTCATTCTCTTACATGTAGCTGTCCAGTTTTGCCAACACCAGCTGTTGAAGAGGCCGTCATTTTCCCATTGTATTTCCATGGCTCCTTTACTGTATATTAATTGGCCATATATGTTTGGGTTTATATCTGGACTCTCTAGTCTGTTCCACTGGTCTATGGGTCTGTTCTTGTGCCAGTACCAAATTGTCTTGATTACTGTGGCTTTGTAGTAGAGTTTGAAGTTGGGGAGCTTAATCCCCCCAGCTTTATTCTTCCTTCTCAGAATTGCTTTGGCTATTCGGGGGTCTTTTGTGGTTCCATATGAATTTTAGAACTATTTGTTCTAGTTCATTGAAGAATGCTATTGGTATTTTGATAGGGATTGCATTGAATCTGTAGATTGCTTTAGGCAGGATGGCATTTTGGCAATATTAATTCTTCCTATCCATGAGCACAGGATGCATTTTCATTTATCTGTGTCTTCTTTAATTTCTCTCATGAGTGTCTTGTAGTTTTCAGGGTATACATCTTTCACTTACTTCATTAGGTTTATTCCTAGGTATATAAAATAAATCTTTGTGATGCAATTATAAATGGAATTTTTTCCTGATTTCTCTTTCTTCCAGTTCATGGTTAGTATATAGAATGCCACAGATTTTTGTGTATTAATTTTGTATCCTGCCAGTTTTCTGAATTCAGTTATTAGTTCTAGTAGTTTTTTAGTGGATTCTTTAGGGATTTTATTTACAACATAATGTCATCTGCAAACACTGACAGTTTAACTTCTTCCTTACCAATCTGGATGCCTTTTATTTCTTTGTGTTGTCTGATTGCTTTGGCTAGGACCTCCAAAACTGTGTTGAATAAAAGTGGGGAGAGTGGGCATCCTTGTCATGTTCCTGATCTTAGAGGAAATGCTTTCAGCTTTTCACTGTTAAGTATGATGTTGGCTGTGGGTTTGTCATATATGGCCTTTATTATGTTGAGGTACTTGCCCTGTATACATATTTTGTTGAAAGTTTTTATCACGAATGGATGTTGAATTTTGTCAAATGCTTTTTCAGCACCTATGGAGATGATCATGTGATTTTTGTTCTTCTTTTTGTTGATGTGGTGTATGACGGTGATAGATTTTTGAATATTGTACCATCCTTGCATCCCTGGAATAAGTCCTACTTGATCATGATGGATGATCTTTCTGATGTATTTTTGAATTCGGTTTGCTAAGATTTTGTTGGGTATTTTTGCCTCTGTGTTCATCAGGGATATTGGTCTGTGATTTTCTTTTTTTGTAGTGTCTTTGCCTGGTTTTGGTATTAGAGTGATGCTAGCCTCATAGACTGAATTTGGAAGTATTCCCTCTTCTTTTACTTTTTGAAAAACTTTAATAAGGATGAGTATTAGGTCTTCTGTAAATGTTTGATAAAATTCAGCAGTGAAGCCATCTGGTCCAGGAGTTTTGTTCTTAGGTAGTTTTTTGATTACCAATTCAATTTCATTGCTGGTAATTGGTTTGTTCAAATTTTCTGTTTCTTCCTGGGTAAGTCTTGGAAGGTTGTATATTTCTAGAAAGTTGTCCATTTCTTTTAGGTTACCCAATTTGTTAGAATTTTCATAGTATTCTCTAATAATTCTTTGTATTTCTGTGGTGTCTGATTTTTCCTTTCTCGTTTCTGATTCTGTTTATGTGTGTAGACTCTCTTTCTTTCTTAATATGTCTGGCTAGGGGTTTATGTATTTTGTTTATTTTCTCAGGGAACCAGCTCCTGGTTTTATTGATTCTTCCTATTGTTTTATTCTTCTCAATTTTATTTATTTCTACTCTGATCTTTATTATGTCCCTCCTTCTACTGACTTTGGGCCTCATTTGTTCTTATTTTTCTAGTTTCATTATTTGTGAGTTTAGACTGTTCATTTGGGATTATTCTTCTTAATTGAGGTAAGCCTGTATTGCTGTGTACTTTCCTCTTAGACTGCCTTCGCTGTGTCCCACAGATTTTGGGGTGTTGAGTTGTTGTTTTCATTTGTCTCCATATATTGCTTGATTTCTGTTTTTATTTGGTGATTAATATATTGATTATTTAAGAGCATGTTGTTAAGTCTCCATGTGTTTGTGGGCTTTTTTGTTCTCTTTGCATAATTTATTTCTAGTTTCATACCCTTGTGGTCTGAGATGCTGGTTGGTACAATTTCAATCCTTCTGAATATATTGAGGCTCTTTTTGTGGCCTACTATGTGATCTGTTCTGGAAAATGTCCCATGTGCATTTGAGAAGAATGTGTATATCCTTTTGCTTTTGGGTGGAGTGTTCTTCAGTGCTCTGTCTCCTTACTTATTTTCTGTCTGGTTGATCTGTCCACTGGAGTGAGTGATGTGTTGAAGTCTCCCAAAATGAATGCATTGCATTCTATTTCCCCCTTTAATTCTGTTAATATTTGTTTCACATATGTAGGTGATCCTGTGTTGGGTGCATAGATATTTATAATGGTTATATCCTCTTGTTGGACTGACCCCTTTATCATTATGTAATGTCCTTCTCTGTCTCTTGCTACTTTGTTTTGAAATCTGTTTTATCTGATACAAGTATTGCAACTCCAGCTTTTTTCTCCCTATTTTTTGCATGACGTATATTTTTTCCATCCCTTCACTTTTAGTTTATGTCTTTGGGTTTGAAGTGAATCTCTTGCCAGCAGCATATAGATGTGTCTTGTTTTCTTATCCATTCTGTAACTCCATGTCTTTTGATTGGTTCATTCAGTCCATTTACATTTAGGGTGATTATCAATAGATATGTACTTACTTCCATTGCAGGCTTTAGATTTGTGGTTACCAAATGTTCAAGGGTAGCTTCTTTACTAAGAGTCTAACTTAACTTGTTTATTACACTATTTCAAACACAATCTAAAGATTCTTTTTTTCCCCCTCCCTTTTTTTTCTTCTTCCTCCACTCTATTATGTTAGGTATCATAATCTGTACTCTTTGTGTATCCCTTGACTGACTTTGTGGGTAGTTGATTTAATTTTGCATTTGCTTAGTAATTAATTGGTCTACTTCCTTTACTGTGGTTTTATATTCTGTGGTGACAGCTATTAGCCTTAAGTGCACTTCCATTTATACCAGTACCTCTGAAATACACTGTAGAGATGGTTTGTGGGAGGTAAATTCCATCAACTTTTGCTTATCTGGAAATTGTTTAATCCGTGCTTCAAATTTAAATGATAGTCTTGCCAGGTAGAATATTCTTGGTTTGAGGCCCTTGTTTCATTGCATTAAATATATCATGCCACTCCCTTCTGGCCTGTAAGGTTTCTGCTGAGGAGTCTGATGATAGCCTGATGGATTTTCCTTTGTATGTGATCTTTTCTGTCTCTCTGGCTGCTTTCAGGACTCTGTCCTTGTCCTTGATCTTTGCCATTTTAATTATTATATGTCTTGCTGTTGTCTTCCTGGGGTCCCTTGTGTTGTGAGATCTGTGCACTTCCATGGCCTGAGAGACTATTTTCTTCCCCAGATTGGGGAAGTTTTCAGCAATTATTTCCTGAAAGACACTTTCTATCCCTTTTTCTCTCTTCTTCTTCTGGTACCTCTGTAATATGAATGTTGTTTGGTTTGGATCAGTCACACAATTCTCTTAATATTCTTTCATTCCTAGAGATCCTTTTTTCTCTCCGTGCCTCAGCTTCTTTGTATTCCTATTCTCTAATTTCTATTTCATTTACTGTCTCCTGTACCTCATCTAATCTGCTTTTAAATCCCTCCATTGTATGTTTCATTTTGGATGCTGTTTTTTTTTTTCAAAGTTTCTATTCTTTCTTGAAGTCCTCCCTGAGTTCTTGAATATTTTTCTTTAGCTCTGTGAGCATGTATATGATTTTTATTTTGAAAACTTTATCAGGAAGATTTGGGATTTCAGTTTCACTTAGCCCTCTTTGTGGTGTTTGAGGGATTTTGGTTTGGTTGAGAAGATTTGGTTCTTCTGCCATTTCATATTTCTAATGATTACTATGGAATAATAACTTTGTGTAGATGGCACCCTCTGGTGCCCAGAAGCTTTACTCTGTGCAGCTGCCCAGCCCCTGGAGCAATGGCAGGGGTCTCAGGCATGTGGCGCCAGTGCCTGCCAGGAGGAAAGAGCTCTTTCCTATTTCCCAGCTGCAGTGCCTGCCTCCCCTGCCAGGGTCAGTGGGCCGAGTGCACAGTGAGGAGCCTCTGTATTATGTCCTTGTCGGTGCCATAGGCAGGGCTGCCCTCCAGCTGGCCTGGCACAGTGGCATGAGCAGCAGGTTTGTGAGCAGGTGCCGGCCAGGAGGAAGGAGCAGCAGGCTGTATATCACAGTGGAGGTCCTCAGTGCTGTGTTGCCAACTAAGGGGATGGAGTGGATGAAGCTCCTGAAAGTTCCCAACCTGCTGGGTTGAGTGTGCCCAGACAATTTTGTCCACCTCTCCTTTCTCCTGAGCAGGAAGCTCTGGGTAAACTTTGCCCCCTTAGCAGCCCTCTCGCTGTTGGGAAGTCTTTCAAAGTGCTTGCCTTTCTTTTTCCTGGAACAGCTGTTTGTGGGTACCTGTTCTCCTCAAGTGGCTCGAATCTCAGTCTCTCCAAGTATTCCACCTGTCTTTGCTTCTCAACCCCTCTAATCTCCAGAGCACCATGTAATGTGGGTTTGTGCTACTGGAGCAGATCTCTAGGGGTGGGTGTTTAGCAGTCCTGGGCTTCTACTCCCTCTCCGCTCCGTTTCTCTTTCTCCCACCAGTGAGCTGGGATGGGGGAAGAGCTTGGGTTTCGCCGGATCCCGGCTTTGCTACTTTACTCTTTTCCATGAGGTCTTCTCTTTTCCCCAGGTGTAGGCCACCTGTTGCAGTCTTCTTTCTGGTTGCTCTTTCAGGATTAGTTGTATTTGCGGTATTTTCATGTTATATGTGATTTGGGAGGTAGGTGTCTACCTCACTTCTCACACCACCATCTTGTTTAATCTCAAGGTAATGTTATTTTTAAGGAGATTGCTCACTAATTTATTTTATAAATACAAATTGTTAACCATCTCTGGCTTCTTTATTATTAATAGCAAGTTACACAGGACTTAACACTATGAAATCAAGAACTCAGACCCAGAGCAACAAAGGGTGACAGGCTGCAGAATATTCCCTCATAATATGGGCTTCCCGCATTCTGTTCCCTCTACATGGAGTTCCCTTCCCTGGGATATTTGCTGAACAAAATCCTAACTTTCTTTTTTCCTAGCTTTGAGATGTATTTGATATATAATACTGTGTAAGTTTAAGGTATACAACAAGATGATTTGATCCATGCATATATTTTGAAGTGACTGCCATGGTAAGGTTAGTTAACACATTCTACTTTCAAGGCTTAACTCAGATGCCTCCTCCATGAAGCCTTCCCTGACCATGCCCCTCCCAAGAGTGTGTTGTGCTTCAATCTTGTCTTACACTAGGTCTGGTTGATATTACTCATTAACACTTAAGACTTATATATATTTTTTAATTGGGGTAAAATTTACATAATATCAATTAAACCATTTTAAAGTGTACAATTTAGTACATTCTCAATGTTGGGTTGCCATCACCTCTAATTCTAGAACATTGTCATTATTCCAAAGGAGACCCTGTACCCATTTAGCAGTCACTCCCCATTTCCTCCTCTTCCCAGATCCTGGCAACCACTAATCTGCCTTCTGTCTCTATGGATTTACCTATTCTGGACATCTCATAAATGGAATCATACAATATGTGACTTTGTGTCTGGCTTCTTTGACCTAGCATAATGTTTTAAGGTTCATCTACACAATATTGTAGCATGTATCAGTACCTAATTCCTTTTTATGACTGAGTAACTAACATTCCCTGGTGTGGATAGACCACATTTTGTTTATCCATTCATCCATTGATGGACATTTGTGCTGTTCTTACCTTTGGCTATTGTGAATAGTACAACTGTGAACATTTGTGTTCAGGTTCTTCAAGGAGTGGAATTGCTGGGTCATAGGGTAACTCTATGTTTAACCTTTTGAGGGGATGCCAGGCAGTTTAGCACAGTGGCTGCTCCATTTTACATTCCCAGCAGCAGTGTAAAGGGTTCCAGTTTCTCCATATCTGCACCAACACTTGTTATTTTCTATTTTTATTATAGCCATCCTAGTGCATGTGAGGCTCCTGAAATTTGGGGTTGTTTTTCCATTTTCCCCGCTCTCTCCCAATAGACTGAACTGTCAATGGCTGGGATTGTGCTTTAATTTCCAGTAACATGGTGTAAGAGTTAATAAATGGGCTGAGCTTGTATCCTGTGTTTGCTTAGGATGTGATCTTGAGCGTGTCACTTGGCCTCTCTGAGCCTGAATCCTTTCATCTGTAAAATGGGAACTTTTAGGGCTGTTGTGGGGAAGAAATGAGATTTAACGTTGGTGTGTTGGGGGTCAGTCCCTGGCCTAGCATGATTTCTCAATAAAGGTTTGCTGTAATTATCATGATCCTGACGTCCAGGTGCCTTGGACTCAGTAACTATTGAATAAGTGTTTGTTAAATAAATTAATGAACCCTTTGATATTGCTTGGTTAGCCCCCTTTTTGATTTCTACCAAATGTACCCCTAAATCTAGATGACTCTTTTATAAATTGATCACTGCCAAGGCGAGGCAGAGAGAAAGAGTGGCTGGATCATTGGGAATGCTTCCCTGGGCAAGTACAGTGTGAAAACCTTGCTAAATGTGTGTTTGGGGAGGGGTGGGCTCGGAGAGGGCAGCCAGCTTGTATCCTACAAAGGGAAGGAGGAATAAAAGAGCTTTGCTTATTTTGAGATGAAAATAACCCTCTTAGAAAGGGGAGGACTCCGCGGAGCTGCCCTGTTGCTCAGCGGCCCCCTGGGGAGGGAAAGCAGGCTCGGCTTGCTCCGCTCTGGAATGGACTTGAGGGCCTCTTGGGCAATGAGTGCCCTTGACCCACCTCACTCCTCCTTCCATTTTCTGTAGAGGCCACTGGCGGGTGGGCAGGCTCCGCCACTGGGCAGCTTTCTGTAATGGATCCCAGGGATCTTTCCAGAATCCATCTCTTAGCACACTCTAGGCATAGTGGCCTTCCCTGTGCTTCTGGAACACACCAGGTTGACTCTCCCTCTCCTGCCTGGGGTGTCCCCCTCCCCACCTCACAGGGCTCCCTCCTTTACTTCCTTCAGGCCTCCTCAAGCCTCACCTCTCAGAGGTCTTGTCTGATCTCCCACTTACCCTGCCAGTTGCCATTCCCTCCCCCTGCCTAAGTTTTCTGATTTTCTTGCAGATCTCCCATATTTGACAGGTGCTAATATTCTGCCATATTTGCTCACTTCAGATGCCCCCCGCTTTTAATCAATTTTATTGAGGTATAATTAACATAAAACAAATGCACACATTTTAAATATGTAGTTTGTTGATTTGGGGCAAATGCACCTGGGTGACTGCCACCACAATCAAGATACAGAGTATTTCCATTACCCCAGAAAGGCCCCTCATCTCCCTTACCTGCCAGGTTTGTCTTCCTAGTATTCACCATTTTCTGAAATCACCTCGGTATCATTTTTAGTCTGCTTGTTGTCTGTCTCCCCCACCAGAGTGTGTGTCCATGAAGGTAGGGACAGTGTCTTGCTCCCCAGTGCTGGCAAATAGGAGGCCCACAATCAGTCTATCAAAGTGTTGTCAGGCAGTCCAATCAGGGGAGATCTCCCTGTGCTTTAGGTGAGACCTCAACCTGGGAAAGGGTTCTTGACTCGGAAAAGGAATTCATGAGCAGGTCAAACAGGTACAGACAAAGAGTAGCTTAAGGAGGTGACAGTACACATTCCAGGAGGGAGTGCGGGCCCACTCGAGAGGTGAACAGCACGGTGGGATGTGGGTTGGGTGGTCTTACAGATGGAGTTTAAGGAGGTGTGAAATATTCATTGGGACAGGTGGGGTTTTCTTGGAATTGGGACGGGATTTCTGGGAAATAGGGTAATGCTCTCTTTGAGTCCTTAGATGGTCTGCCTCCGAACTGCTGGAGCCAAGGGGTGGGATGTTTAGTATGCTAGTGAGCGTGTAATGTATTTGGAGGTGAGGTCACAGTCCACTTCTCCTCCATGTTGGAACCAGCCAGTTTTGGCAGGTCTGTTATTTATACCCGTCTTCCCCACATCCTTCAAGAACAGCTTACAGGGAATGTTTAGAACACAAGCATCTAACTGATTGTAAACACCAGCCAAAGTCTCCAACCCCCTCCCTGCTCATTTCTGGCCATCTACCTACTCTAACAAAAGTCGTGAGATTATATTCATTATCCTTGGGCACACATGATGCATGTGTGTGAGGACATCTATGGGGTAAGTTCCTGGAAACTAGAACTATTGGGTTGTAAAAAAGATGTCTATCCCGTTTCTCTTGTCTGTTCAGTGTTTTCCAGCCTCAGCACTCTTGCCATTCTGGGCTGGATTATTCTTCGTTTGGGTGTGGGGTGGGGGTGGCCAGGTGGCCGCTGTGCTCTGATATATAAACTGAGGAGGGGCAAAGTCCGCAAGGACAAGAATGGCTTCTCCCTGGCTTGAGCGCCAGCAGAATTCTCAGCATTCCTTGCCTGAGGATAAACATATCTGCAGTCTCCCGGGGATTCTGCATGTTCCAGGCCTTTGAGAACAAGGAGGAATGCCTGGCGAGAATGTGAAAGGCCTCTGCACTTCTTTAATTACTCAGGATACTGAGTTGGTCATTCATTTTGTGAAAATTCTGCAAGCTAGTATGCCCAGGGCGGGACAGCAGGAATGTAAAGGGGAGGACAGATAGGGACCTAGTGAAATGAAGGGGGCGGGTCCCATGTGGGTGTGGGGGG
Source organism: Smutsia gigantea (assembly GCA_032199065.1). Lineage (NCBI taxonomy): Eukaryota > Metazoa > Chordata > Mammalia > Pholidota > Manidae > Smutsia > Smutsia gigantea. The sequence continues at coordinate 92,039 of JAVSCE010005381.1, read as the reverse complement.
TGCGCTACACTGTGGCCAGATGTTGCCAGGTGCCTGTATGGGCCTAGACTTGCCAGACCTTCCCCTTTTTCAAGAAAGGCAAGAAATCCAGATTTTTAAAGAATGTGAAACATCTTAATTTTTGAGTTTTATAAAAATTAGCAGGTAATTACATCTTTAAACATGATGTGGGCCTAACAAAATGCATCTGTAGGCTGCCAGTTTGCAATCTCTGGGTTAATGCGCCAGTTGTTTCTTGTCTGGGGACTAACTCACTCAGAACAGAATATGGAAATCTTTCTGTTGGAATGTTCATCCAGTCAACAGATGTTTATTGAGTATCAACTGTGTGCCAAGCTTTGTTCTAGAGCTGCCACTTGATATTAGTTTGCTGAAATGACTGCCATCTAAAGGGATAGAGATTGTGGGGTAAAGAGGCAGATGGGTAGATGGATGGATGGTGGATGGGGAAATGAATGGATGGATGGTGGATGGGGTGAATAGAGAATGGATGGACAGACAGATAAACAGATCAATCTGATCTTTTAGAGACACCTACTCAAATATTACAGATAAAATAATATAATGTCTGGGAATTACTACAGAATAATATGGGGAGTTGAATGAGGGTATAGATAAATCAAGATTGGCCATGAGATGATAATTGTTGAAGCTGAGTGATGGTGGATATGAGGAGGTTCCTTATATTCCTTCTCTTCTGGCTTCTTTTGAATATGATTGGAAATTGTCCTTATTAAACATATTTGTTTTAATGTCCTTACTAGTTAGAGATGCACTTGAGAAGGTATACAGGTAAAATGACATCATGTCAGGGACTTGGTTTAAAATATTGAGTTAAAATTTTTTACAAATCAGGGTGTAGGTGTGTTATGGTCTGAGTGTTTTTGTACCCCCCAAATCACATGTTGGAACCCTAATGCCCAATGTGATGGCATTTGAAGATGGGGGTCTTTGGGAGTTGATTAAGTCATAAAGGTAGATTCCCCCATGAATGGGGTTAGTGTCATATGAAGGAGGCCCCCCCGAGAGCCCCCCGCCCCTTCCATTGTGTGAGGACATAGCAAGAGGACCCTCACCCACCCGTGCTGGCCCCCAATCTCTGACTTCTTGCCTTCAGAATGTAAAGTACCCAGTCTGTTGTAATAGCCTGGATGGATGAAAATAATAAATGACACATCCTTCAGCAAAATGTTGATAATTATTCTAACTGAATGATAGATATATGGAGATTCATTATACTGGCCTACTTCATTTGTATATCGTTGAAATTTTCTACAGTAAAAAAATTTTTTTTAAGGGGCAGAGAAGTGGGGGGAATGGGTAGAGAAGTGGGGGGAATGGGTAGAGAAGTGGGGGGAATGGGTAGAGAAGAGGGGGGAATGGGTAGAGAAGTGAGGGGAATGGGTAGAGAAGTGAGGGGAATGGGTAGAGAAGTGGGGGGAATGGGTAGAGAAGTGGGGGGAATGGGTAGAGAAGTGAGGGGAATGGGTAGAGAAGTCGGGGGGAATGGGATGTCACAGACAACTGTTTCCATGGTGAGGCTAGAAGCATGAGCTCTGCTGTGGACTGCAGGTTGAGAACAGATTTGTCACCCAGATAGTCGCTCTGTAAGATATTGTGCCTCCCAGGTATCCTGCTGGGAGGCTGAATATGCTGGGATGCTGAATAGCATAGTGGTCAGAGGATCTGGAATCGGCCTCCCTGGGTCCAAATGCCAGCACTTCTGCACCAGCTGTTATTTAACATGCTTTCTAATGTTAAATGTTATTTAACCCCCCTGAACCTCAGTTTGCTCATCTATCAGATGGGAGTAATAATATCTCACAGAGTCATTGTGAAGATTGAACTAATTACATGTCAGGTGCTTGGCATGTAGCTTTTATTTATTATCATTATTGATGCATTTATTACTGTGCTGTTGCTGCTATTAAGTGTTGTTAGAGCAAAAAGAACTTACCGAGATAGATGGAAAAAAAATAGAGCCAGACACTGTAAGAAGTCAAAGAAAGAGGCACCCACTGTCAACTGATCCACCCACAGAGACCCATTCATGAGCTGCTGGAATCAATTTCCTGTGTAGTAGGTGTAAAAGGAATATAAGAAAAAAGCAACTTCCTGACCATTGCCTTCCTCCTCAGAATGAAGTAGAACTGGGGGAGCTGCTTCTGTCACTGAATTATCTCCCAAGTGCTGGGAGACTGAATGTTGATGTCATTCGAGCCAAGCAACTTCTTCAGACAGATGTGAGCCAAGGTTCAGGTATAGTGCAATCCTCTTCTCCTCCCATTTCTTTAATGAGACATGTCTGTTTGATACATGGGACCCACCTTTTTTCTGCATCTCCGACACTATTAATTAATAAGACCCTGTGAGGGTAAATAGCAATCAGAACTAAGATATTAGTTCAAGAGAGAAAATAAATGATTGGATATCTCTTAGGATGAGGCATGTAAACAATGCCATTTCACTAGCCCCATTTGAATTGGGATTTGACTGAGACCAAGTGTGGTAACTGCTGAACACGAGATCCTGTTTATACACATGCGGCCCCAAGGAAATGACTTTCTTTTCAGAGGCTGTGCCTGCAATGAAGACACCATGCTCTAGGTGGTGGTAGTGCGCATTGACTGTGCATTCTCTTCAGCGAGAGTGGTGGACACACCCTGAGGGTTTCTTCCCAGCTCATTTCAAGTATACTATAGACCTTTATAAATCCCAGCTCTGAAAAGACTGTTGTATGTAAAGCATCTACTTTAGCAAACCAATTCAAAAATGACTTTTAATAAAATGGAACAGATTACGTTCCATCCGTATGTAGCTTATAGCAAAGGATATCATGAAAACAGCCATGGTCACTGGGATCTCTTCAGCTCAATAGTGGAAATGCTGTCTTCTCTAAGTGCACTAGCTAAAATAAATTACTTTTGCTATAAGGTGATAGCTGAATTTAGAAGACATTGCGCTCTCAAAAACCACATTATAAAAATAGAGGTTTTTTTAAGGGGCCAGTGGAGGGAATGATATTAATGCTGGGAAGTTTGAGACTCACCACAGTGGGAGAGTCAGTATGATGAAATGACTGAGGGGTCCAGAGTCAGACTGCCTGGGACCAAATCCTAGTTCTACTGCTTAATGATGTGACCTTGCAGAAGCTGTTCAACCTCTAAAAGCCTCAATTTCTCCATCCAAAAAGTTGAGGTAATAACAGTATTTGTCTCATTAGGTTGTTTAAACAAATATTAAATTAGGTAATGTACATGAATCTCTTTGTAAGCTATAAAGTGATCTAAGCATGATAGTTATAATTCTGCTATCTCTGTACTCCTGTGTATGAGCTGGGGGCTCACTGACATGATGATTTTCTAGGGACATACCGGGAAAGGTCCTGGGTCTTGCTCTCCTTCCACTGGCCTGATCTTAAGCAACTCATTTCCTATCTTGACTCCTCAGTTTCTTTGTAAAATGAACACAAGGCCTAACATATGTGAGGAGCTCAATAAATCTTGGATGCCTGGAAGAAGAGAAAAAAGGAGCTGATTAGCAGCTGAATTGGGGGAAAAGGAGGAATGGATAATGGATGGACAGGAAAATGGATGAATGAAAGGAGGGGTGGATGCTTGAACTGATGGATTGAAAGGTGGATGGATTGATGGAAAAATAGAGAGATGAAGGGGAGGGTATATAGAAACAGAGAGTAGTTGGGCTGTCAGATGGGAAGATGGATGGATGGATGAAAGAATGGATACATAAAAGGATGGTGAAATGATGGGTGGATGGGTGAAGAGATGGATGGATGGTTGGATGAGTAAAGGATGGGTAGATGGGAAGTTGAATGGATAAATGGGTGGATGGATTTGGTTTCATGATCTCCAACATTCTGTGACTCTGTGTCCAATTCTCAGACCCCTTTGTGAAAATCCAGCTGGTACATGGACTAAAACTTGTGAAAACAAAGAAGACGTCCTTCTTAAGAGGCACAATCGATCCTTTCTATAATGAATCCTTCAGCTTCAAAGTTCCCCAAGAAGAACTGGAAAACGCCAGCCTAGTGTTTACAGGTAGGTAGCATTCAAGACCCTGATGAACCCCAGGTGAGGCATATTCCACTTAACTGTCCTAGAGAGAGAAGGCCTCTAGACCAGGTGATGTCTAAGAACTTTGTGCCTGGTATTCAGCTACCTGGGTTTGAAAACACTTACCGTTTGTGAACTTGGGCAAGATTCATAGAACCATAAAGCATAACTGTTACAAGTGTAAACTTTGGAGCCAGATTTCCTGATACTTTCACATAATTACTAAAGCATTTAGGGCAAGTTACTTGGCCTCTCTGAACCTCAGTTTCTTCATGTATAAAACGTGGGCAATAATAATGCTTGCTACATAGATTTGTTGAGAAGATTAAATGACTTATGACTTTGAAATAATAAGTCACTATGTTAACTTTGATGCTATGATGACTCAAGTAGCTTATAGTCTAATAGAAAACACGAGAAACTAGGGTCAACTAACTCAGAGAGGCAACTTTTGATGACTTCTGAGAGGACATAGTGTTTAAGTAGAGTCTTCATGTGCCACTTTGTGGTTGAATTTAATCTCTTGTTCCCAGAGCGTAATTTAATCTATTGTTTCCAGGGTGTATTAGTTATCTATGCTACATAACAAATCACCCCAAAATTTAGTAACTTAAAACGATGCTCCATTTATTATCTCATAGTTCCTGTGGGTCAAGAATCCAATCATAGCTTTGCCCAGTGCTTCTGGCTGAAGTTCTCTGGCAAGGCTGCCATCAAGGTATTGACTGGGGCTTGTAGCCTCATCTGAAGACTCAGCAAGGAGGGGATCTGATTTCAAGCTCACTTACATAATTGTTGGCAGGATGCTGTTGGGCTTGGGCCTCAGTTCCTTTCTGGGTGTTGGCCAGTGGCCTTCCTCTGTTCCTCCCTACACGGCTTCTCCATAGGGCAATTCCCAGCATGGCAGATGGCTTCCGCCAGAGTGGGCAATTGAGGGAACAAGAGAGGGTGAGCAAGGTGGAAGCCAGAGTCTTTTTTGTAACCTAATCTTGGAAATGACATCCTATCACTTTTTCCATATTCTATTCGTTAGAAGCAACTTAGTAGGTCCCACTCACTTTCAAGAAGAGGGGATTACCCAAGGGGTGAATACTGGGAGGTGGGCTCATTGGGAGCTATTTTAGAAGCTGCCCACCACAACAGAGAGTTAATAGAAGTAATTAGTATTATTCCCTGCATCCTATCCACAGCCGGGGCTGCACCTGTGTTACTGCCCATATTCTTCATAACCCGTGCCGTCAGGTCAGTATCGTTCTCGTCAGCTGACAGGGCTAGGGACTGAAGCTTAACACCTAAGCAATGTAGCCAGAGGCTCAAATCCTGGTAGTCAGGATTCAAGCTGTGGTCTTGCTACTTCCAAAGATCAAGGGATCTGCATTTCCTCAAGCATCCAGGCAGTGCAGGCACTGGGTATCTGGCAGCACACTTTGAGGAATCCCGCTCCTGAGTAACTGGAAGTTGTCATCTGTTTAGAGCTAGTCTAAAAATCCTTCACTGTAGGGCTCCCAAGAGTAAAGGCCGTGGCTGAAAAACCTGTGCCCGCAGGGCTTTCTCTGCATGAGCTTATTGCCTCTCATCACCAGGAATGCTCCTGCTCTCAGACCCCTGCGAGGCAAGCTGGCCCCGGGCTTCCTCAGGTCCTGTCACCCAGAGAGTCTGCATCCAGTCCTGGGATGCCCGCCCTCAGCAGATGTAATGATCCCATCTGATGCAGCCTGTGGTAGCTGCTCTGCAGGGGCCCCGCTTTAGGTCAGGAGGGGACCCCAGGGGGCATTGAGAGCCTATATGGAAAGCCTTGACCCTCTGATATTTTACTTAACATTTTATGACAAAAGTAGCACATGCCTGTTAAAATGAGCGGTGCAAGATATGTATGGACAGAAAATCAGAAGAGTGGAGGTTAAACACATGGGCTGTGGAGCCAGGGCCTACGTCCTGGCTGTGTGGCCTCAGGCAAGATCTGTGTGCTTAGGTGTTTGTGTTCTGTACCTTGGGGATGATCACACAAGGACACCTCAAGGGATTGTGGTGGATTACACGAGAGCAACATGCGATCAGTGCCTGGCACCGCCCAGCATGTAGAAAGCACTCAATAATTGTTAACTTTTATAAAAGGAAATTTTGTTCTCTTCCTCATCCCCACTCCAGTCCCTTCTCCCTGAAGTCAGCACCCTTTACCATCTGAGTGTGTGTCATTTCACACTCTTGTCCTTGGTCACATGAACATCATCCACATACAGGAGATTCAGTTCCTTTAAAAAGTTATTCATTAATGCAAGAAGTGTGTATGAAGCACCTTCCCTGTGCCAGACAGTTTCCAAGTGCTACGAATATAGCAGTGGACAAAACAGACAATTCCTGCTTTTGTGGTTCCAGACCATTCTGTAGACATCACTCTGAAACTTGTTTTTGTTTCATTAACGATGAATGTGTCCAATTCCTGTAGGTCAGTGCAAATACGAATGGACCTAGTTCTTTATTTTTAATAACTGCATTATATGCCATCCCTTGGAGTACTATGATCAAAGTAGAGTTTTATTATTCTTTTGGGAGGGTGAGGGGTTTGTAACAGAGCTTCGGAGAGGGTGATAAGACCCTCCCCAGAAAAAGGACAAAAAATTCTGCATGCAGTTCAGAGGGTTTTTTTTTTTTTTGAGCCTCTTAAATTCCATGTGTGAATCTCATAAGGCAGAAGCCTCAAACTGGAGGGGCACTTCCAGCCCCATGTCCCCCCCATATATCTCTCATTCGATCTACCACACTTCAGATGGCAGGTCAGCTGTACCTGTCAGGCCTGTGCTGTGTCCATACATGGAAGACCTGCTTCTTTTGTTTCAATGATGGGGGTTTGGACCCCTAGTTCAAGGGTTCCTCTCTTCAGGTTAAAAGCTCATTGAAAATATTCTTTATAGAGAAGGAGGGATTACAGACCTCCTTGCTCACTTAAGTAAGGGATTCTCAACCCCAGCTGTGCTTCAGGATCAGCTGAGCCCATGCTGCCAGTCACCAGACCCCACTCCCCATGACGCTGAGTCGGCTGGACTAAACTGGAGTCCTGCACTCTCTATATACATCTGTATTTTTAAAGCACCCCAGATATTTCTAATGCTCAATCATCAGGGTTCAGAACCACAGCTGCAAGTGGAAATCCCAACCAGGGGGGCATGGGCTGGAATAATAGAAGAAATGTGGATGGAACTGGTATAGGTCTAGGCAGGGCTACAGTTCTCCTGAATTCAAATTCATGAGGTTCTAACTTACTGTATTTATCAGCTGGGGGAAGGAGCTGTCATCTCCAGGCCAAGGATCTGAAACTCAGCCCATTAGCTTGTTTCCAAACACTTCATAACAGAAGTAAGGTTGAGCTGCAATTTAAGCATTTGCTGAGAATTCTGGTGAAAGCCTGTAATTAGCTGGTGGGCTGGGCTTTCTGAGTAGTTCCATTCCTGTGTGGAATAAAGGTTCTTCTGCAGTTTTCAGTCAGGTGATTTTTGCAGGGGAAACTTTGAAGAGAAAAGGAGGGAAATTGCTTTTTGACTCCTGAGATAGCAACACACGGTCCAGAGGCCTCCTGGGAAAATAAAAGCAGAGTTGGCCACTGTGGTTATTGTGCTGTTATTGGGAGGAGGGTCAGGGAAGAGAAGAAAGAAAAAAAAATGCAGCTTGATGGTGGCCATTCAGAAAATTAAAAATAGAATCACCATATGATCCAGCTATTCTACTTCTGGGTATACACCCGAAAGAATTGAAAGCAGGGCTCAAACAGACATCTGTACACCCATGTTCACAGCAGCATTATTCACAAAGGCGAAAAGGTGGAAGCAACCCAAGTCTCCCTCAATGGACAAACAACATGTGGTCTCTATGTACAATGGCATGTGGTCTATACATACAATGGCATGTTACTCAGCCTTAAAAGGAAGGAGATTGTGACCATGCTTCTAACATGGATGAACCTCAAGGACATTATGCCAAGTGAAATAAGCCAGATATGAAAGGACAAACACTGTATGACTCCATTTGTATGAGGTGCTTACAGTAGTCAAATTGATAGAGCCAGAAAGTGGAATAGAGGTTATCAGGGGGTACGGGGAAGGGAGAATGAGGAGTTACTGTTTCATGGGTAGGCGTTTGGTTTGGGAAGATGGAAAGATTCTGGTGATGGATAGTGGTGATGGTTGCACGATAATGTGAATTAATGCCACTGAGTTGTATACCTAAAATGGTTAAAATGGTCACATGTATTACCTGCATTGTACCACAGTTTTTTTCAAAAGAAAGAAAAAGAAAAGAAATGGAGTCTGAGTTCTGCAGAACCCGAGCAGGCAATGACTGGGATGCTAAGACTGGGCCCTTGTAGACTATTGACCTCCTGGAGAAAAGTCACCATCCTTGCATTGCCGCTCTGAGGGGTTAAGTATCACGGTTACAGGCCAGACCGTTAAGCCAGATACACAGGGTTCACTGTGTGATCTTGGTACTTTCCTTGGCCTTTCTTTGCTTCAGTGTCCTCATCTGTAAAATGGGGATAATGGTCCTTACTTCAGTAGAGTGTTGTCAAGCCCAAAATGGGTTAACATATGTAACATCTTACAGTGGTGCTTGGCTCAGAGAGCATGTTCCATGCTCCTAAGTGTGAGTTATGATTACTTGAAAGACCGAATTTATGTGGCCAGATGCCACGTTGAGGCTTTTCTGAAAGTGGGCAGGGCAAATATACATAGATAAGTAATGTATTCTACTCACTTTGTCTACTTAGAGTCTGAGATTCTGTGGAAAGCCCAAAAAGGGAAGGAAAAACTTATTTTACAGACTTACCATGGTGGGTATCATCTTATCTTTTGTCCCCCTCCCTCCCAACATCAGAGCAAGACTCTTCTGTCTGCTTGGAGGTGAGGTTTTGGGGAAATCGCTGGGTTAGAAGGAACTAAATATTATGTGATGCCTCCTTAGTCCTGTAGCTCCCTTGCTTTCCCCTAGGGACCCCAAGCTTCCTGGCTTTCTGAAAAGCATTCAAGCCTCTTACTCATCTGGTGAACTCAGTCAAGAGACACTTGGCTTAGGAAATGTTCCCAGTGCCTGGAGGAAGCAGCAGTGGGGCACACTGCCTGCAGGTAGCCTCTGATGGCAGAGGTGGAGGGGGTTGGGACCAGCTTCCATGGGCAGGAGCTGACCAGGTGTCAATCCCCCGGACTGAATTTTTTTGGAACACCTACTATGTGTCTGGCACTGTACTAGATGCTATGTATTCAATAGAAAACCAGACATTTCATGACACATGCTTATGGAGCTTAATTCCAGCAGGAAGATAGACTTTAACTAAATGCCACACCAATAACAGTTTAAATGTGAATTGGTCTAAGGGTTGTGAAGGAAGAAAGCAGGTTGTGTTGCAGTGTGCTGGACCTAGTCTGGGGGGGTGAGAAGGTGATATGCAAGCTGGGAGCTGAAGGTTGCAGGGGCTGAAGAGAGATCAGGCAGACCTCCAGCCCAGAAGGGAAACTGAGGTCTGAAAGAGAAATTGAGGCTCACTTCACACTTTTAAGCCTGGGAACTAAAGGGCTACTGGAGGTCAGCATGGAAGACCCATGCCCTGCTGCCCACCTCTCCTGTTCGAGTTTCTCAAGGCCGTGAGAGCAGGCTTAGAAGGGAGCCCATCAGTGATAACCAGGATCAGCTGGCTGCAGAACACCTGAGAAGGGAAACCAAAACCAGCCAATAACAACCATCATGCTGCCTAGGTTTGTGCCAACTCTTAGTATCTCTAGCTAGGACTAGAGAACGTGGTGTCTCAAACATGCAGAGGTATCTCCCAGGGCCTTGTTAAAATGCAGATTCTGACTTAGTTGATCTGGGGTGGGACCTGGGATTCTGCATTTCTTTTTAGTTTTAGTTTTATTTTATTTTATCAAATGTACATCACAGTGGTTCAACAGTCCCTCTCCCCCCACCCCCAGCACTTCCCTCCCCCTTGGTAACCACTAGCCACTTCTTAATGTCTATGAGTCTAATACTGTATTGTTTCTTCTGTTTTGCTTTGTTTTTATATTCCACAAATAAAAAATATATATATGGTATTTTTCTTTCTCTGCCTGGCTTATTTCACTGAGCATAATACCCTCTAGCCCCATCCATATTGTTGCAAATAATAGATTTCTTTTCTTTTTATGGCTGAAAAATATTCCATTGTGTATATGTACCGCATCTTCTTTATCCAGTCATCTATTGATGGACACTTAGGTTGCTTCCATATCTTGGCTGTTGCAAACAGTACAGCAGTAAACATAGGGGTGCATATATCTTTTTGAATCAGGGGTTTTGTTTTCTTTGGGTAAATTCCTAAGAGTGGATTTACTGGGTCAAATGGTATTTCTATTTTTAGTTTTTGAGGAACCTCCATGCTGCTTTCCACAGCAGTTCCACCAATTTACATTTCCACCAACAGTGTAGGAGGGTTCCTAGTTCTCTGAATCCTTGCCACCATTATTGTCTTTTGGATGTTGGCTATCCTAACTGGTGTGAGGTGATATCTCATTGTGGTTTTAATTTGCATTTCCCTTATGATTAGTGATGTGGAGCATCTTTTCATGTGCCTGTTGGCCCTCTCTGTATGTCTTCTTTGGATAAGTGTCTGTTCAGGTCCTCTGCCCATTTTTTGATCAGGTTATTTGTTTTTTGGATATTGAGGCATGTGAGTTCTTTATGTATTTTGGGTTTTAACCCCTTATCAGATGAATCATTTACAAATATATTTTCCCATACTGTAGGATGGTGTCCTTTGCTATACAGAAACTTTTTAGTTTGATGTAGTCCCACTTGTTCATTTTTTATTTTGTTTCCCTTGCCTGTGGAGATATGTTCATGAAGAAGTTGTTCATTTTTATATTCAAGAGAGTTTTGCCTATGTTTTCTTCTATGAGTTTTATGGTTTCATGACTTACATTCAGGTCTTCGATCCATTTAAAATTTATTTTTGTGTATGGAGTTAGACAATAATCCAGTTTCATTCTCTTACATGTAGTTGTCCATTTTTGCCAACGCCAGCTGTTGAAGAGGCTGTCTTTCCCCCATTGTATATTCATGGCTCCTTTTTCATATATTAATTGATCATAAATACATGGGTTTACATTTGGGATTTCTGTTCTGTTCCATTGATCTATGGGTCTGTTCTTGTGGCAGTACCAAATTGTTTTGATTCCTTTGGCTTTATAGTAGAGCTTGAAGTCAAGAGCATAATCCCCCCAGCTTTGTTCTTCTTTCTCAGGATTGCTTTGACTGTTCAGGGTCTTTTGTGGTTCCATATGAATTTTGGAACTATTTGTTCCAGTTCATTGAAGAATGCTGTTGGTATTTTGATAGGGATTGCATTGAATCTGTAAATTGCTTTGGGCAGAATGGCTATTTTGAAAATATTAATTATTCCTATCCATGAGCACAGGAGGTATTTCCTTTTATTAGTGTCTTCTTTTTTCTCTCACAAGTGTCTTGTAGTTTTCAGAGTATAGATCTATCACCTCCTTGGTTAGGTTTATTTCTAGGTGTTTTATTCTTTTTGATGCAATTGTAAATGGAGTTGTTTTCCTGATTTCTCTCTCTGCTCGTTTGTTTTTAGTATATAAGAATGCAACAGATTTCTGTGTATTAATTTTGTATCCTGCAACTTTGCTGAATTCAGTTATTAGTTCTAGTAGTTTTTTAGTGGATTCTTCAGGACCTCTAGTACTATGTTGAATAAAAGTGGTGAGGGGGGCATCTTTGTCTTGTTCCGAATTTAGAGGGTTACACACAGTATATGGCCTTTATTATGTTGAGGTATGTGCCCTCTCTACCCATTTTGTTGAGTTTTTAATCATGAATGGATGTTGAATTTTTTCAAATGCTTTTCAGCATCTATTGAGAAGATCATGTGGTTTTTATCTTTTTTTTGTTAATATGGTGTATGATATTGATGGATTTTTGAATGTTGTACTGTCCTTGCAGCCCTAGAATAAATCCCACTTGGACATGGTGGATGATCTTTTTGATGTATTTTTTAATTCAGTTTGCTAATATTTTGTTGAGGATTTTTACATCTGTGTTCATCAGGGTTATTGGTCTGTAATTTCCTTTTTTGTGGTGTCTTTGTCTGGTTTTAGTATTAGAGTGAGGTTGGCCTCATAGAACAAGTTTGAAAGTATTCCCTCTTCTACTTTTTGGATTGCTTTAAGAAGGATGGGTACCAGCTCTTCTTTAAATGTTTGGTAGAATTCAGCTGTGAAGCTGTCTTTACCTGGAGTTTAGTTTTGGCGGAGTTTTTAAATTACCAGTTTGATTTCATTGCTGGTAATTGGTCTGTTCAGATTTTCTGTTTCTTTCTGGGCCAGTCTTGGAAGGTTGTATTTTTCTAGGAAGTTATCCCTTTCTTCTAAGTTGTCCAATTTATTGGCATATAACTTTTCATAGTATTCTCTAATAATTCTTTATATTTCTGTGGTATCCATTGTGATTATTTCCTCTTTGTTTCTGATTCTGTTTATGTGCATACACTCTCTTTTTTTCTTGATTAAGTCTGGCTAGGGGTTTATCTATTTTGTTTATTTTCTCAAAGAACCAGCTCCTGGTTTCACTGATTTTTTTCTATTGTTTTATTCTTCTCAATTTTATTTATTTCTTCTCTGATCTTTATTATGTCCTCCTTCTACTGACTTTGGGTTTCATTTGTTCTTCTTTTTCTAGTTTCTTTAATTGTGATTTTAGACTGTTTATTTGAGATTGTTCTTGTTTCTTGAGGTAAGCCTGTGTTGCTATGTAGTTTCCTCTTAGAACTGCCTTTGCCACATCCCACAGATTTTGGGCTATTGTGTCTTCGTTTTTATTTCTCTCCATGTATTGTTTGATTTCTGTTTTAATTTGTTCATTGATTCATTGATTATTTAAATGCATGTTGTTTAGCCTCCATGTGTTTGTAAGTCTTTTTGTTTTCTTTGTGTAATTGATTGCTACTTTCATACCATTGTAGTCTGAGAAGCTGCTTGATACAATTTCAGTCTTTTTAATTTATTGAGGCTCCTCTTGTGGCCTACTATGTGATCTATTCTGGGGAATGTTCCATGTACATTTGAGAAAAATGTACATCCTGGTGCTTTTGGGTGGAATGTTCTGTAGATATCTGCTAAGTCTATCTGATCTAATGTATTGTTCAGTGCCTCTGTTTCCTTTTTATTTTCTATCTGGTTGATCTATAGGTGTGAGTAGTGTATTAAGGGTCTCCTAAAATGAATGTGTTGCCATCTGTTTCCTCTTTTAATTCCATTAGTATGTGTTTCACATATGTAGGTGCTCCTGTGCTGGGTGCATAGATACTTATAATGGTTATATCCTCTTGTTGGACTGATCCCTTTATCATTTGTAATGTCCTTCTTTGTCTCTTCTTACTTTCCTTTGTTTTGTAATTTATTTTGTCTGATATGAGTACTGCCACTACTGCTTTTTTCTCCCTATTATTTGCATGGAACATCTTTTTCCATCCCTTCACTTTTAGTCTGTGTATGTCTCTGGGTCTGAAATGAGTCTTTTATAGGTAGCATATAGATGGGTCATGTTTCTTTATTCATCCTACCACTCTGTCTTTTGAGTGGTGCATTCCGTCCATTTACATTTAGGGTGATTATTGATAGATATATACTTATTGCCATTTTATTAATTGTTTTCTTCTGTTTTTTATATCTTCTCTCTGTTCCTTTCTTCCTCTCATATTCTTCTTTTGTTATTTATGGTTTTCTTTAGTGTTGTAATAGGATTTCTCTTTTTAAAATTTATTTATTTTTGTGTGGATGAATTTATTGTAGGCTTTAGTTTTGTGGTTACCAAAGATTCAAGGATAGCTTTTTACTGTGTAATAGTCTCTCTTAAATTGCTGATTACTCTATTTCAAACACAGTCTAAATGTAATTTTTTCCTACTTCTTTCTCCTCCACATTTTTCATATTAGATGTCATAATCTGCACTTTTTGTGTATCCCTTGACTGATTTTGTGTATAGTTTATTTTGTTTCTTTAGTTTTGTTTTAATTTCATACTTGCTTGGTAATTAGTTGGTCTACTACCTGTACGTGGGTTTATTTTCACTGGTGAAAGCTAATTAGCCTTAGGGTCATTTATACCTTTAGTGTAAGACTGGCTTAGTGGTGGCAATTACTTCAACTTTTGTTTATCTGGAAATTGTTTAATTCCTGCTTCACATTTAAGTGACAGTCTCTCCTGGTAGAGGATTCTTGGTTGGAGGTCCTTCTGTTTCAGTACATTAAATATGTCATGCCACTCCCTTCTGTCCTGAAGAGTTTCTGTTGAGAAGTCTGCTGGTAGCCTGATGGGATTTCCTTTATAAGTAATCTTTTTTTCTCTCTCTGGCTTCTTTCAACAGTTTCTCCTTATCCTTGATCTTTGCCATTTTTTGAATTACATGTCTTGCTGTTGTCTTGGTGGGGTCCCTTTTGTTAGGGGATCTCTGTGCTTCCATGACCTGAGTGTCATTTCCTTCACCAAATTGGGGAAGTTTTCAACAATTATTTCCTTAAAGAGACTTCCTATCCCTTTGTCTTCATCATCTCTTTATGGTACCCCTATTATGCAAATATTGTTTCATTTGGATTGCTCACATAGTTCTCTTATCATTCTTTCTTTCCTAGAGATCCGTTTTTCTGTTACTCAGCTTCTTTGTTTTACTGTTCTTTAATTTCTATTTCATTTACTCTCTCCTCTATATGATCTAATCTACTCTTAGATCCCTCCATTGTATGTTTCATTTCAGAGACTGTATTCCTCAGCTCTGAGTGGCTCTTCTTCAGGTTTTCTGTCTCTTTGTTGAAGATCCCTGAGATCTTGAATACTTTTCTGTAAATCCATGAGCATGTTTATGACTTTTATTTTGAAATCTTTATCAAGAATATTGATGATCTCTGTTTCATTTAGCCCTCTTTCTGGGGTTCTGTCTTGTAGTTTTAATTGGATCAGATTCCTCTGCCTGCTCGTTTTATTGGGAATTCTGTGTTTCTTCCTTTGTATTAGATGTTTCTGCTATGCTTTCTGGTCTAAAGGGTAATAGCTTTATGAAGAAGGTGTGCTCTGGTGCCCAGAAGCTCAAGATTCTTTACTCTCTAGTGCCTGGTTCTATTTTTCAGGGGCCCCAGTTGTTGGCGTGCCGTGGGTGTGGCACGCCTTTCTGTCTGGCTTCTGTAGTCATGTAAGTGTGGGTGGGAAGTTTGACTGAGCTGCTGCCTTTGTGATCAGCTCAGGAATCTCTGTTGAGCTTGCTGTGTGTGGGGACACCCTCTGCCTGGCCTGCAGCAGTAGTGGGACTGCAGGGTTAATGGGGGTGGGTGGACCAGTGTGCCCCAGCCAGATGCACAGCACTGGGTTTGGACACCCACAGGTAGGAAGAAGCTCTGGGGGCTGGCTCCTCCAGGCACATTTCTGGTTGGGCTGAAATGGAGCCAAGCAAGCTGGGAAAGTCTCCCTCTGCCTGCCAGGCAGCAAAGTCTGATGCTGGTGCTGGGCAAAGTGGGTTGTTCCCAGCAACACACAGCGAGGAGCCTCAGGGCTGCATTGCCAGCAAGGGGGATGGAGCGTCTGGAGCTCCTTATCTGTTGGGCCGAGGAGGGCTGAGGAGATAACCTCCACCTGCCCTTTCTCCTGAGGAGAGAGCTCCGTCCAACCCTTTTCACCTCTGGTACCCCTCCCACTGCTGGCAAGTCTTTCAAACTGCTGCCTCTGCTTTGGGTCTCAGGACAGGTGAGCATTCCTGCCCTCCACACCAGCTGGAGTCTCAGCCTCCTAGAGTGTTCCACCTGCCCCTGGTGTCCAGATAATCACCAGAACCCAATGTAGTGTGGGCTCATGCTCCCGGAGCAAGTCTCCAGGGCCAGGTGTGCAGCAGTCCTGGGCTCGTACCCCCTTCTCTGTTCCTCTTTCTTCCGTCTGTAGGCTAGGATGGGGAGAGGGCTTGGGTCTCACTCAGTCTTGGCTTTGCCACCTCACCCTTTTCTGTGTGGTCTCTTCTTCCTCTGGTGTAGGGGGGTCTGTTCTGCCGTCTTCAGGTTGTTTTCAGTGCTAGTTGAATTTGCTGTATTTTCCTCTTTTATGTGTTTTTGGGAGGAGGTTTCCATCTTGCCTTCTATTCTGCCATCTCTAATCCAATAATCAGATTCTGCGTTTTTATCAGCACCCCAGTGATGCTGATGCTGTGGGTGCGCAGACCACACTTTGGGAAGCAAACATATAGAAGACCCGGGATGTGCATGAGGGCGAGTGACAGCCATTCCACGTGTGTTAGAAAGAATCAAACTCAGGCAGTGATCCTTACCCCTGCACCATTAGACTTCCTAACCCTGTCTGAACATTAGTATGACATGGGGACTTTAAAAAAATCCAGATGCCAAGGCCCCAGCCCAGAGTAACTGAATCAGCCAGGACATCTGTATTTGGGGAGGGGCGTTTTTCAAAGCTCCTTAGGTGGTTCTCTTTGCTGTACTATTCCCCCTCCCTGCCCACCCTGCTGTCTGCTTGGAGGCCTCCCAGGCTCCTCTGTGAGAGTGAGTTCCAAGGCACCTGATCTGTTTTCTATAATTGCTTGGCTTTCTGCAGCTGTAGCAGCATTATTTTGGTTAATTGAATCTGCTGGTGAGATGAGATGTGTGGGGAGGCATGGCAGAGAATGAGATGGGAGGTCTGGAGCACAGTGCTACCAGCCTCTTGCCTGGGAAGACCTCAGGTTTGAATGGGCACCAGAGGTCATGATGAAAAAGTGCTGGAGTTTGGAAAGCAGGGCATTGGAAAAGCTGAGGGTCTCCGGCAGAGGCCAGAAAAGGAAGCCAAGCTGAGAGGGGTATAGACATTCTGCAAGAGCCAGAAGCTCCCTTGAGATCAAGAGATGCTGTGGGTTTGTTCTGAAACACAGATGTTCCCCAGCATCTGGCCTCAGCCTTCCTGTGCCACACCACCTCTCTGCACCTCCCAGCAGCTTCAGTCTTCTCCCCTCCCGGCCCGACTTACTGGGCACCAGGCCCAGCTCTGCCTCCTAGAGAAACCATTGCACAGCCATTCTGAGTATGGATTGGAGTGAGACACAGTTTGGTCCAAATGTCACCTTTACCACTCAGCAAGTGTGTGGGCAAATCAAATCCCTTTCCTGAACCTCAGTTCTCTCCTCTGTTATAATCTTCCAGTCCCTATGCCTCATATAAAAAGCTTCATCCTTTTATATAGTTAGTGCCCAATGAATACCAGATACGAAGATGATGACGGATGATGATGACAATGATGATGTTGATGGCCCCGGCCATAAAGAAGCAGCAGACTCTGGAATTATACAGACTTGGATCTGAATCTTAGCCAAACTATCAACCAGCTATGTGACTTCAAGCAAATGACTCCACCTCTCTGAACCCCAACTTTCTCTTGTCTAAAAAGTACTATATCATTCCTATGACCAACATAGGGACCCATTCACCCCAGAAGTGGCCACTTAGAAGCTCATACCTGTTGTTCTAATAATTGCAGTGTGTGTGAAGGTGGAAATGCTGGCGCTTTTGAGGTCAGTAGCTCAGCCCAGCTGCCGGTGGCTGTCCGCTCAGCATCTCACTCACCTAGTTCACCATCATCCCAAGGCTGCCAATTGGTACAGTGTCCAGGAGCCAGGGATTGACACTGAGGCTGTGACAGCTCAGCCACAGAACCTGACTGGTGTGTGCTCCCTGCAGGGCCCTATGGTTGGCAGTGTGTGAGAAGAGCTGGCAGCAGGCACTTGGCTCCAGACCCAGTCACAGGAAATGAGAGGCAGAGAGGGGAGAGTAAAGCCTCCACTTTCTAGCCAGGTGGTCATGAAAGCAGGCCCCTGGGAGCCGGAGTGTGGGGAACATTGCAGAGAGGAGGCAGCTCTAGTAGGGGGTCTCATAAACTTATGCATGACACTCCTGGGTTCAGCCCCAAACTGCACATGAGCGGATATGACCCTAAACAGTATGTGAGAGACTTCAAGAATGGACTACAGGGTAGACTACCATGAATGTCCCAAACTGGCCTCTGGGGACACATATGAGGCACAGATATGAATAAGACTGCAAAGACTTTGGAACTGAGTTGACATTGGAATAACAGCACACAGAATGCAGGCTAGAACATGTGGTCTGAACCTAACCTAATCAGTTGCATGCTACAACTAAAAATTCAACATATTCAATAAGATTTAAATAAGACCTAGAGTCTCATTACATAAAATTCAAAATGTCCAGGATACAATCTAAAATGACCTGATTTGTGAAGAACCATCAAAATCTGGCAAATTCTTAGAGGAAATATAATGAGCAGACACCAACCACAAGATGACCTAGATATTGGAATGATCAAAGACTTTTAGAGTAGTTACTGCACACATGCTCCAAGAAATAAGGGTGAACCGTCTTCAGAAAGAACGGTAAGGCAGAGAATATCAGCAGATCAACAGAGAAACAGAAGACATAAAAAAGAACCAAATGGAAATCTTAGAATAGAAATTTACAGTGACTGAAATAGAGATTCACTGGATGGCCTCTATAGCAGAATGGAGGTGACAGAGGAAAGAGTTGGTGAACTTGAAGACAGATTAAGAGAAATTATGTAGTTTGAGCAACAGAGTAAGATTGGGGGAAAAGAGGAACAGAAGGAGAAAAAAGAGACTATGAGACAATATAAGAAAGTGTCATGTTCACGTCATGTGAATCCTAGAAAGAGAGAAGCAGTGGAGAGAATTGGGATGGAGGTGGGCAGTTCATCCTCCCAGAGGACTCCTGAATTCCTTACAAGGTTGTTGGGCTTCCAGCTCAGCAGAACCTCTAGGGACCTTCCTTTCCGGAAAGCATTAACAAGTCACGAGGAGGCAGTGTTGCACTGTGGTTAAAGTCAGCCAGACCTGGCTTGAGACTCTCTGTGGCTATGGGCAAGCTGTCTTAACTCTCCGAATGTCAGTTTCTTTGAACAGTGGGGATGGGGACAGTAGTACTGTGAGTTCATTATCTCGTCCAATCCACAAATATGTAAGGTTTGATCTAATTTATGGCCATTTCTCCCGTGGGGAAGCTGAAGCGCAGAGAAGGGAATTGCAATGAGCTGAGCAACTGCAGCTAGAGAGAAAGACTCTCTCACAAGACTGCCCTCGCTTCAGACCAGTTGGCTACACATTTGGGGTCTTTCTAACCACCCTTAGTTTCAGTAATTCACTAGAACAACTCACAGAACTCAGGAAAGCACTCTTTTGTCTACAGTTTTATGATGGCAGAAGGATACAAATGAAAATCAACCCAGGAAAGACACAACCCAGGGCAGAGACTAGACGGGGTCCAGATGTGGAGCTTCCACTGTTCTTGGAATTATGGACGGTGTTACCGCCTCCTGGTCACAAAGGGTAACAATATGCACAGAAAGTTGACAAATGGGAGATTGCTGAGCCTCTCCTGTCCAGAATTTTTAGCCAGGCTCCATCACATACACTCCTGTTGTTGACCTCCAGCCTCCAGCACCACCTGGAAGTCCAGCTAATACCTTTAATCATCAGTTTCTCTAGGGGTCTGAACTGAAAGTGCAGGGCCACAAATCTCCCATCATAAAGTACATTGTTGGACTGTCCAATGACCAGAGCCCTCTGGCAAACAGACATTCTGCAGGACATTCCAGGGACCTAAAGATCACCTCCCAGGAGCCAAGGGCATAGACCAGATCTCTCTTTGGGTAAGGTGAGTTCTTCACCATCCAGTAAGTACCTAGTCAGCTGTGCCAAGTCATCCAGGTGAGTGGCTGAGCCAGGCTTCCAACCCAAGCTGATTGGTTCCAAAGCCTTCCTCACTTAATCACTACACCTTGAGGTATATGTAAATCTTGTTAAATGCAGATTCTGAGTCAGTAAATCTGGGAGGGGCTGAGCATCTGTATTTCTTTTTTTTATTATCTCTTTTTTTTATTAAGGTATCATTGATATACACTCTTATGAAGGTTTCACAAGAAAAACAATGTGGTTACCACATTCACTCTTATTATCGAGTCCCCCCCATACCCCATTGCAGTCACTGTCCGTCAGTGTAGTAAGATGCCACAGAGTCCTTACTTGTCTTCTCCGTGCTACACTGTCTTCCCCATGACCCCACACACACCATGTGCACTAATCATGATACCCCACAATCCCCTTCTCCCGCCCTCCCCCGCCCCTCCCCTTTGATAACTGCTAGTCGCTTCTTGGAGTCTCTGAATCTGCTGCTATTTTGTTCCTTCAGTTTTGCTTCATTGTTATACTCTACAAATGAGGGAAATCACTTGGTATTTGTCTTTCTCTGCCTAACTTATTTCAATGAGCATAATACCCTCTAGCTCCATCCATGTTGTTGCAAATGGTAGCATTTGTTTCTTTCTTATGGCTGAGTAGTATTCCGTTGTTTGTATGTACCACATCTTCTTTATCCATTCATCTGCTGTTGGACACTTTGGTTGTTACCATATCTTGGCTATTGTAAATAGTGCTGCAGTAAACATAGGGGTGCTTATGTCTTTTTGAATCTGGAATCTTGTTTTCTTTGGGTAAATTCCTAGGAGTGGAATTCCTGGGTCAAATGGTATTTCTATTTTTAGTTATTTGAGGAACCTCCATATTGCTTTCCACAATGGTTGAACTAGCTTACAGTCCCACCAGCAGTGTAGGAGGGTTCCCCTTTCTCCACATCCTCGCCAACATTTGTTGTTGTTTGTGTTTTGGATGTTGGCCATCCTCACTGGTGTGAGGTGATATCTCATTGTGATTTTAATTTGCATTTCCCTGATAATTAGCAATGTGGAGCATCTTTTCATGTGCCTGTTAGCCATCTGAATTTCTTCTTGGGAGAAGTGTCTGTTCATATTCTCCGTCCATTTTTTAATTGGGTTATTTGAATTTTGGGTGTTGAGGCATGTGAGTTCTTTATATATTTTGGATGTTAATCCCTTGTTGGATATGTCATTTATGAATATATTCTCCCATACTGTAGGATGTGTTTTTGTTCTACTGATGGTGTCCTTTGCTGTACAGAAGCTTTTTAGCTTGATGTAGTCCCATTTGTTCATTTTTTATTTTGTTCCTTTGCCCAAGGAAATGCGTTCAGGAAAAAGTTACTCATCTTTATATTCAAGAGATTTTTGCCTATGTTGTCTTCTAAGAGTTTTATGGTTTCATGACTTACATTCAGGTCTTTGATCCATTTTGAGTTTACTTTTGTGTATGGGGTTAGACAATAATCCAGTTTCATTCTCTTGCATGTAGCTGTCCAGTTTTGCCAACACCAGTTGTTGAAGAGGCTGTCATTTCACCATTGTATGTCCATGGCACCTTTATCATATATTAATTGACCATATATGCTTGAGTTTGTATCTGGGCTCTCGAGTCTGTTCCACTGGTCTATGGGTCTGTTCTTGTGCCAGTACCAAATTGTCTTGATTACTGTGGCTTTGTAATAGAGCTTGAAGTTAGGGAGCATAATCCCTCCAGCTTTATTCTTTCTTCTCAGGACTGCTTTGGCTATTCGGGGTCTTTTGTGGTTCCATATGAATTTTAGAACTATTTGCTCTACTTTGTTGAAGAATGCTGTTGGTATTTGAGCATCTGTATTTCTAATAAGCTCTGGGTAACCCCAATGCTGGTCTGAGGATCACACTTGAATAGCAAGAAGACCCTTCCTCTCTCATGTTCTTGCATGTTACCCCGATACATCCAGAGCGCAGAAGTCACTGTGAATTTGGAGAAATAGCAGAGGGCAGATCAAGAGAGCCTGTAGGATAAGAAGCTTGTATTTTTTTCCAGACCGCATTGAGAAGCATTTGGAGGGTCTTGACCAGGGAAGTGATATGATCTGTATGGCATTTTAAACTGTCGTTGCAGCTGTTGAGTGGAAAATGAGTTGTAGGGAAGCAAGAAGGAGGGCCGGGAGACCATCTGGGAGGCTACAGTTCTGACCCCAGGGAGAGGTGATGGTGACATCAACCAGGAAGCTGGTAGAAGAGTTTCAGAGAAGTAACTCAGTGGACATAAATATTGGAGGCAGAGTTAACAGAATGTGCGGGTGGATTCGCTGTAAAGGACCATTCCCTACTTTGGCAGGTTAACTCCTCTGAGCCAAGATTTCCTTATCTGTAGATCTCAATCCCCAGCACAAGGAGTGTTATGGAGACAAAAGGAAATGACGTATATAACGTGCTTAGCACAGTGCTTGGCACACAGGGAGGGCCGTGTGGATCACAGCAGTGAGCCTGGAGGTGAGCAGAGGCAGAAGTCCAGTCAAGCAGTGAGGAGATGGAAGCGGAGCCCTGCCACCCTGGGCTCTCCTGGCAGAGCACACAACCTGCAGGAGCACCCTTTCCTCCTTGCGGCTGCCAAAGTCCATGCAGGCGGTAAAACTTGGCTGGATCTTAAACATTCATTCTGGGCTCCAGTGGAAGCCTTCAAGACCAGGCTGGCTGCCAGGGCTCCTGGGGATTTTTATCCGTTTGCATAACTGTTTAATGATTTTGGTGTCTTTGGATGGAACCTCATTCCAGGCAAATCCCCACGGGGAAAGTATCAGGGGGCTGGGAATTTATCCATCCATACATGTCCCTGCAGAGCCTGAGCTAGATGCAGTGCGAAAGGGGAGCCAGTAAGGGTCAGATTCAGCCTCGCCTTGTGCCTTAGTGCTGGCTAGAAGCAACTGGGCCCAGCAGCTGAGGCCAGCACCTGGGTAGGTGCAAGACGAAGGCTTGTGCATGGAATAAAATCAGAAACCAAGAATAACCTTTCCCTGACATCCCCTCTGTCCATCGCCCTGTCTTAACTTCACCAACCGAGGGCTTCCAGTCGGTGGGAGAAGGCTTAACCTTTAAAATGCTAAGGCTGGCAGGGCACAAGCTGTAATGTCACTGGTCTCCCTGCCTTTCAAGAAAACCTGTTGCTCTAGCGAAAACAGTTTTGACTTAGAAATCAAAAAGCCAGATCCCCAGAGCTTGGTTGCCATATCATCTCAAGCAGGATCTTCTAATATCTTTCAGCCTCTGTTTTCCATCATTCAGATACGTGTAAAATCTGCCTTGAGGTTGTTTGTTCAGTTTTTAATAATAATGGCAAACACATATACGGCCGTTCCTACATGCCAGGCATGGCTCTGAGTGTTTCACATGAATCAACTCATTTCATCCCCATGGCAACACTGTGATGTAGGAATCATTATCATTTTATGAGTGAAGAAATAGGCAGTGATACGGTAAGTAGCTTGCCCGAGATCCTGGAGACAGGATACAGCATCTTGACGCTCAGTCACTGGGTTACACAGTCTCAAATACTTGCCAAGCCCCAAACTGTTGAGAGGCTGTACTAGTCACTGGAGAAATAGCAGAAAGACAGAAATAATTTATCTTTTCTTGTTGCTGGCCTGCTAGTTGGGCGAGACACACAAGAAATAAACACCTAAATAATAATAGAGTAAGGTAACAGAGAGGGCCTGGAGCATTATTTTAAGCTGAGTGATAATAAGGTGAGAAAGGGCCAGCAAAGAGGGGGGAGAGGAATATTCTAGGCAAAGGAAATGGCAAGTGCAAAGGCCCTGTGGCAAGAAAGAGCTTGTTTTGTTCAAAGAAGAGAAAGGTGGTGAAAGTAGCCAGAGCAGAGTTAACAAGGGGAGTGAATTATGCAATAAGCAGCATAAGGATAAGTATTTATTGAGCACCAACTGTGTGCCGATGACTGTTAGTCACTGGAGAAACAAGTGAACAAAACAGATGTGGTTCCTGCCTCAGGAAGGGTGGGAGAGGTGACATGCACGCAGGGACACAACACACGGCAGATGCTCAGTGGGTGTGATTTTCTATCTTTCCCTGCTTGTAAGTCGACATGAAAACTGTTTCCCTGGGTTTCTGCATAACCGTCACCCCCTGCATTAAAGCAGGACAGAATGTATTTAGCTTCTAACCGCAGTCATTTCTGGAGATGACCTTAGGCAAGGGCATTATTTACCTGAGAAAACAAAACAAACAGGTGGGCGAAGAAGAAGCAGAGTGGGCAAAGGGCCCAGCCTCCCCGCTGTCGCCCTGGCCAGGGGAGAGAGGATCTTTGGGACTCAACTCTCAGCCACTCCCTTTAGGATCATGAGTTACAGCGCTGGCCTAGAAGTGTGTCCACTGGCTTGATGCCAAAGTTCCCATTACGTGTCTGCTTTCAGATTGTGTTCTGTTTGATCTCATGGGGGCTGGAGAAGCAGAGAAGAGGCACCTATGGATGGTTTGTGGGTGGGGTCCTCTCCATCCTTGTGGAGGGTTACCTTGGCTTCTCAGTGGACTCTTTGGCAAAGATGTCTAGACATGCATGTGATAAAATGAGGGTCCCCAGCCTCATTACGAGTAGTATCTCTAAAACCTAATGTGTCCCTAAGGCATTTGAGGAATGGGGTAAATCATTCTTTTCCAGGTTATCGGGGAAGAAGACACAAAACGCAAGGGTAGGAATTCAATGGTAGCTTCTCCTCTTCCCACTAACAATAATGCCCAACCTTTATTAAGGCGTCCTACCTTCTGGGCACTGTGCCAAGCTTGATGTAGATTGACCCTCATAACAGCCAAATGAGGTGGGTATTAGTATTATCCCCGTTTCACAGAGGAGGAAACTGAAGCTCGGAGAGCTCCAGTAGTGTGCTGAAAGTCACTGTTTTTGGCTAAGGTAAGGCTGGCCACCATAATGGGTGAGCCGCCAAGGTTTTGTGGTTTAACACAACAGAAGCTTATTTCTTGCTTGCACACTGCTCCTTTGTGGGTCCTTTCATGAGTGACCTCCACGAGGCAATTCAGCGACCCAGGCCCCTTCTGTCTTGTGGCTCTCCCGTCTTCTCAGGTCTTGGAGGGCTTTGCCTCCAGCTGGAAGTTGGGAGAGGGAGTTGAGGATTGCATGGGAAGTTTTAGTAGGCCAGGCCTGGAAGTTATGAATATCACTTACTTCCATGTAGACTCCATTGACTGCAATGCCCTGCAGGAGAGATTGGGGAAATGTAATCAAGCTGCTTGTCCAGGCAGAGGCTCTGGTGACCTCACAGCCATCTCGGCCACAGGTACCCAAATGGGCCCCAAACAAGCTTGCCCCACTGCCTCCCTGAACACCTGTTGCCCCTGAGTTCCTGGTCGGTGTCAACATGGGGATCCCTTACCACCAAATCCCAAACTCGGGGAATTCAGCCTAAGATGAACAGTGAATCAAACACCTTTTGGCAGCCATGCCCCAGGCACCTGCTGATGTAGAAGAGCAGTTAGCGGGCCTCAGCTGGGCTGATTTTTTTCCCCAGGAGACATTTGGCAATGTCTGGAGGCATTTTCAGTTGTCACAGCTTGGAGGATGCTATTGACATTTGGTGGGTAGAGGACAGGGATGCCGCTAAACATCCTACGTGCACCGACAGCCGCCCCAACAGAGAATGTCAGTGGTGCTGAGGGTGATGCACCCTGAGCTACAGCGATGTATCTGCTGGCCTTGGGGTTTGTGGGGTGGGGCGGTGACTTCCACCAGGAGCTGTCAGGGAAGGTTGGCGTGGGCTGCGAGCCAGTCTGCTCCCATGATGCCCCATTTGAGGCATGCATATCTTCCTTATGGCATTTTAACCTCTCTTCATTCCCCAGGGTTTCTCTTTAGATGCCTGAGTATGAAGAATTCAGGGGCAGAGACTGCTGAGTGAATTTGTGCTCATCTATGCAGATATTTCAGTTGGCCTCCCTGTGTCCACTCATAAAAACTGGGGCAGACAGAAACATCTTGCTCTGCACACAAGCCCCATTCCCAGGCAGTGTGGCCTGGGCAGATGGACCGCTGCCTGGCTCAGCAAGAGATGGGATGGGGAGCCTTCTTGGGAAGATGAGTGGAGTGTCTGTGAATCAGGTCTCTATTCCTACGCACCGTGTGGTTCATGGGTGCACATCACCTGCATTGGGTGACTTGAAGTGGTATCATGGGAAAAGGAAGGCTGATGGCTCTTAAATACTGTTATTATAGAAGATGCATATTTACACACACATATATGTATGTGTATATGTATGTATAATACAACCATACAGGAGAGAGTAGAATAAAAAGTGAAAGGAAGGTCCTTAAAAAAAAAATCACATATGCATGATTGATGAACTCATTGGCCATTGGTGATTAAGTCAATCACTGGAGGGAGGGGGCCTAAAAGTTCCGACCATCTAATCATACCCTGGTCTTTCTGGCAACCAGCTCCCACCTGAAACCATCTGGAGCCTCCAGCCCCCAGTCATCTCATTAGCATCCAGGAAGACCCTCTTACCACTCCAAAGATTCCAGGAGTCTTAGAAGCACTTATGTCACAAACCTGGGACTAAGACCAAATATAACAAAAATGCGCCCATCAGCCCTACCAC
Source organism: Smutsia gigantea (assembly GCA_032199065.1). NCBI lineage: Eukaryota > Metazoa > Chordata > Mammalia > Pholidota > Manidae > Smutsia > Smutsia gigantea. The sequence goes on along the minus strand of JAVSCE010005381.1, from coordinate 65,554 downwards.
TCGGGAAATTACAAGGATTTTAGAGCTCTGTGTCAAGAAGTGGGAGCAGAGACCAAATAGATATTTTTACTGTGTCAAACAGCTGTGCCCTTTCACTTACATGTGGTCTGTGGCTGCTTTCTGCTACAAAAACAGTGTCTCCACGGAATCTGAAGGTGGTCCCTGAAGCCTAAAATATTTACTGTCTGTCCCTTTATGGGAAAGGTTTGCCCACCATTGCCTTAAAGTAACACCTCTGGCTCTCCTTTATTCCTCTTATTATTTCGTTTATTCCCTTTTTTATGTACTCCCGCCAGGGAAGAATTGGCTTTCCTCCTATCTCTGGGACCCACCCGCCCACAACAGGCAGCATTCTCTGTAATTCCTTCTTGCAGTGAGCCTGCTGGGAGACTAGACCCTCCAGGGACAAGACCTGCATGGCTTTTGGCCAGGAAAGGGGGCAAATAGGAGGGTCAGGCCCCCTTTCTGCAATCGGCTGAGACACCGATTGGACATCTGCATCTAACACAGTGTATCTAAACCGACTACACATGAGCACCACCTGGGGAGCACTTGAAAACCACTGGCACCCAGTCCCCAACACCCCCAAACCAATCAACGCAATCTGGTATTTTTTAAAAGCCTTCCAAGTGACTGGCATGCTTTGATATCTCTCCTTTATTTTCTCAATTATTTCTTGATTATTTTAGAAGATGGAGGGGGACCAGTTTTATTATTAGCCCCTTAAAGCTTCAACAGGCACCTTATACCTGGCCCTGAACCTTTGGAGTTCGCAGCAAACATCTCCCCCAGAGCAATGCCTGCATTTCTGAAACAAATGTACGAAGATGATCCTCTCTCAGATGTATACATTTCGGTGGTTCGTGTAAAAACAAGTACATTACATTATAGTCATACTTTAAATGCTTCCTCCTAGACAATGTGATTCACACACAGATCTGAAAGTGAATCTTCAGCCCATATGTTGCCCTCACAAATGCAGGCTCCACATGGCTCTGTTTGCACACACACAGAGGAGTAAAGATGTGTCCAGCAGTGGCCCAAGGAATTGTAAAAGGAATTTCAACCTTGACTTGTATGCCTTGAGGAAGGAGAAGGAGATCTAGTTCGTAAGCCACAGCAACAGTTTCTCAGAAGCCTCTGTCCCCGCTGCGCAGGTTGTGGTGGCAGATTAATGAAGGGAAACCCCTAGACACAAGCTTTTCCCTTGAGGCAGGGCTTCTTAACCTCAGCCCTGGTTGACATTTTGGGCCAGGTCATTCTTGGTTGTGGGGCTCTCCTGAGTATTGCAGTATTTTTAGCAGCATCCCTTCCCTGACTGTGACAGTCCAAATGTCACCTAATGTTGCCAGATTCGGGGGTTACAGTTGGCCCAGCTGAGAACCACTGCATTAAAGGATTCAACAATTCACTTGAAGCTGGTATTTCCTGTAGATCTGGGCAAAAGTGGCCTCTCCCCTGGGCTTCATGCTTTAAAATGAGGGAGGGTTCTTGCAAGTGAGTAGTCTGCAGAGTCAAGGTGACATGCCACTTGGAGCCCACACCTTCCTTCTAGGTCACCAAATACCGGGGTCCCCGAATTTCCTACCTGAATGGCCCAAGCCTTTTTCCAGGCCTACTCAAGGGCTGTCTCTGGTCCATCCACAGGAAAGCAGGCCGTGATACCAGTGTGTGACCTCTAGACCCAAGGAGATAATAATGGTACTTACCTTGTAAATAAAGGTGTGTGGATTAAGTCATTTGGTTTATTGAAAATCCATAGAATGGGGGCTGACACATGGTAAACACTATGTAAGTGTTAGGTGCCATTGTTAAGAGTTTTCATATCAATAATCTCTAAACCTAAGACCACTTCCTTGCCTGCTGTTCATCCAGCGAAGCAGCTGTCCATTCAGGTGCTGGAGACAAACTTGACTGCTGGACCCCGGAGAGATGGTGAGAAAGTCTCCAACATGGCAGTTTTCGAGGGCCATTCTGACCCTTAGCACCTGTTGCCTTACATGCTGGCTTGAGGACCTAGCTCTCCTTCACACACATACACACATACAAAATATTTCTACTCCTAATCTTGTCCTTACCATATGTCAGGGTCAGTGGAAGGGGGAATGGGTGAGACTTTCCTTTTTGAGACGGAAGAAGGATAAAAAATGTGCTGGCTATGTGACCTTGGCACTCAGCCGGTGCCCTCTGAGCCTCTAATTTCCCCATCTGCAAAGTGGGGATGTAAATAGTACCTTCCCTGATAGGACTGTGGCGTGAACTGGTCAAAAATGCATATAAGGTACATTGCTCAGTGCCTAGGATGCCGAACTCAGTATTTGGTATATTGGTGATTTTTAATTATTATGATACTGTTCTCTAAATTATCATTATGACTATTGCAAAGAAAAACATGGAGAAAAGTTCTGCCTGAGCAGCTGCTATGAATCACAAAACGAGCCAAGAAAGCTTGAAAAACATCCCCCTTAAGCCATGGATGAAACTTCTTAGAAGCAAAGAAATGTCCCAGAGCTGAAAGGGGCCTTAACACTTACGTATACGTTTCCATTGTATGAATGGGAAAACTGAGGCTCAGGGAAGGGATATGATTTACCTTGTTTTGAAGAAAAACCTGAAACAGCTTCTAGGCTTCAGAGAGAAAAAGGAGAAATAGGGAATGCTGTAGTCAGAGGAAGTTTTAAGAAAGTTGGAAAGCAATTGGGTACTTCTGTTGGGATGTGTCAGAGGTGGCCCTGGGGAGGAGGGAGGGAGAAAACAGGGATGTGGAGACTGTGCTGGGGCTCCAGGGGTGAGATGAACATGCTGATGAAATGTAGGGATCCTCCGTGCCAAGGAATGGGGGGACTGGGAAAGCCCAGGATGGGTTTTACTGGCTTCGTGCACTTTTTCAGAAGTGGGGGAACAGCTCGATGCAGTTCCCAAGAGGTTGATTGTGGGGGACAGTGAGGATGGGGCCTTCTGGCCATGATCTGGGGGTACCCCTGCACTGTGCTGTCAGGCTCGGTGCTGCATATGGGTGCAGCACCTTGTGAGCCAAACATGCAGAATGGGGAGCTATCACATCTGCTCCTGTTGGTAAAGATCGAGATGATTTTTTTCCTTGTAATTTGCAGTGTGTATCACACCCACACTCTAAGTCACCCAGCTTCCCTTCCAGAACCGTCTGCCTTGGCAAAACTGAATTAGCAGCCAGAGAGTTTAACTCGTGCAGGGAAGAACAAATTCATTTTTGTATCAAATATCAACATGTGAAAGCCTCAGCTTGCCTCTGACTCATCCAGGGAACCTGGATTTTGTCTCCCGGGGCCTCGGGCTCCCCAGCTGCAAAATGGGCCAGTGATAGCAACTTAGAGCAGTGGTTCTCACGTGGTGGGCAGGCGTAGATTATGCTCCTAGGGGATGTTTGGCAATGTCAGTAGATGCTTTGGGTTGTCACAGCTGGGAGAGGACTGCTAATAGCATCTAGTGGGCAGAGGCACAATGCTCAGAAGAGCCCACAACACACAGAGTGATCGGGCCCCAAATGTTGGTAGTGCTGAGAGTGAGAAACCCCCACTCTGGAGGGTGTGCAGACGGGGTGGGTTAATCCACACGACATGCTTAGCCCTGGGCCATCCATACAGTAGGTGCTTGGTGAGGCAGTGTTGGCCTCCATGTCCCTGCAAACCCTTATCCTCGAGCCCAGTGGATGCCTCATCGCGCTTCTGGTTTGCCAGTGTGTTTCCCTACCCTGAATTTCCATACCAGTTGGTTGGCTCCACAGAAACAGCAGATAAGTGGGTCATTCTTTAGGGAGAAGTTGAGTCCAAAATTCTAGAAAGTGGAATACGCCAGGTGTGTCCATGGCTTGTCTGCGGATGGAACTGGACGTTGGTGGCGCTTCTGTCTGCGCAGCAGGCCATCCCTCTGAGACTGTCATCAGTAGGGTGCTTGAGGTCTGTTGAGGTTGGGGGGAGAGCGCAGTGTGACAAGTAACAGAGTGTGTCCCCGTGCAAGATGGTTGCTCTAGTCCGTGATCAGCGGGCAGGGGCCCTGAAGCAATTTTGTGAGTAAATTTTCCACTTACTGAACACTTTCCCCTTAAGCTTTGAAAAGGGCCATAAATTTTTGACTGTTTGATAGAGTACTTTTCACGTCTCCTTTGACCCATTAACTGGAACAGTGAGTTTCCTTACTGATTCGGTCATCATTATAAAAATAAATGCTCACGGTGAATATCCCTTGGTCTGTGAAGGAGTAAAGAGTGTTTGCCACTTCACCAAATGGCCCCGTTCTACTTGATTCTGTCTGGTAGGCAAAATGCACTAAGTTAATTTGAATTTCTGTAGATCGGGAGACCAGAAGACTGAATTTACGCAAACTATGTCTAAATCCATGAATAGAAATAGGTTCTTGGAAAAACTGTGAAGAGCTGTTCAGGGGTTTGGGGTAGTGACTTTGTGACATCTCTTCTGACTATTCAGATGCTTTCACTCTCTGGAAGTTGCTTCCAGGTGACTGGGGTGTATACATTGTCCAGTAGTATACTGGTGACTGCCGTTGAATGAGTACCCATAACATTAAGGGGGGATATTTGTGAGGGGTGCTTTACGACATACTTTCTAGCTGTGACTGTTTCTAAAGCAGAGGAACGTAGGGATCTCGTTCTGAGGAATTGGCGTCCTTTACAGATTATTTGCTATGAATACTGTGAGTTTCATCACCCTCTAGCTCAGCGACTTGGTTGCCTTCTCTGTAAAGTGGAGAGCCCAGGGGTATCTGGCCCACTGACGCTGAGCCCCTTTCTGGATTCTGTAAGTACCCAGTCTGAATTCCCTATTGTCTCCATCAACACACTCCCTAGAGTTTACAGTGATGGCAAATCTTGATATTCTCCCAGGCAACTTTTATAATAGATGTCATTCGTTTTATTCTGCTTCAGCTTATTATAATTTGCATTTTAAATGTTTGGTGTTTAAAACACTGTTAAGATTACCATAACTTTACCAAGTGATTTTCAAGTGCCAAAGCCTGCCAGTTAACTCAGATGTCCAGAACGGCAACCGCTTCCCAGCCGAAAGGCTGAATCACTTTGAAGCTCCCACTGTTTGAGGGCCAAGTGATCCATCAAGCCAATTTACTTTGCAATTTGGGATAAGGAAGTAGGATGTTAGACTTCCTTTTTGTCCTTTTCCCCTTCTGGCAATTTAGATACGGATTCTCTAATAACAACTTGTTTTTTTCTCTTGTTTTCTTTCCAAAATAATATGTACTTGTAAGAAGTTCAAACTGTACATACTTACATAATACAGAGTGCAGAAAGTTCCCCATTTCCCCTCCCTAGAGAGAGCCACTCTTAGCAGTTCGGTGAACATGCCTCCAGATACTGTTTTCTATTCTATGTATTAACTTTTCTTTTTTTAACAAAAAGAGATTGTGTTTACATATACTGTTTTGCATCTTGCTCTTGTCTCCTAGCAATATGTCTTGGGGGTTTTTCCATTTCATATATAGGTCTCTCTCATTTTGAGTAGCGACATTGGTTTTCGTGGCATTATTATTACATCAGAAATTATTGAATTAGTCCCCTCCAGTCTTAGTCTGGGTGCTTCCCAAAGCTGACCCAAGACAGTGACCTAGATGCAAGTTGGTTACAAGGGAAGTGATCCCAGGAAGCACTGATAAGACAGCGAGGAACTGAGACAGGAAAGGGGGGCAAGTCAATCAGGGATGTTTGATGAGTGGGTAACTGCAGCTTAGGCGATCCCCAAGACCACCATCAGGTTTAGTGATTTGATGGAAGGAGTCAACAGACCCAGAAAGGCTGTTACACTCACGGCTACAGTTTATTACGGAAAAAGGATGCAGACTAAAATAAGCAAAGGGAAGCGGCGCGTGGGGTCGAGTCCAAGGGAGTCAAGCATGAGCATCCAGCTGTCCTGCCCCACTGGAGTTGAACGGCCAGCACCTAATTTTCCCAGTAACAATGTGTGGCCACATACTCGGAGCACTACCAGCAAGGAAGCTCCCTTAAGCCTTGGTGCCTGGGATATTGACTGAGAGCCAGTCACGCAGGCTCGGCTGGCTGGCTGTGTGGCTGCTGCTGGTCTCCAGCCCCTTCGGAGGTCACACTGCTGTTGAGTGACCCAAGAGCCCACCACCCATCCCACAGTTAGCATAGCCTAGTGTGGCCTCGGCAGAGTGATATGGGTGCTCAAGGTAGGACCCTATCCACAGAAGCTGTGGGTCACCTCTAGGTGTACTTACTTCATGGACTTTTTTTCATTTCCATTTTTTGTTCTCACAAACACTGTTCTAAAGCAGGAGTCGGCCAACTTTTCCATAAAGGGCCAGATAGTAAACATTTTCAACTTTGTGGGCCACACAGTCTCTTGCAACTACTCAGCTCTGTTGCTGTAGTGCAAAAGCAGCCGCAGACATTACGTAAACAAGTGTGTTTGACTGGGTTCCAATAAAACTTGATGTATGAGAAAACAGGTGGCGGGCCAGAATTTGGCTTGGAAGATCTAGTTTGCTGACCCGTGCTGTAGAAATATCTTCGTATGTGTATCTTTGGCCATTTGTGCCGGTAATTCTATGGGGTAAATTCCTAGAAGTAGAATTGCTGGATCATGAGTTAAAACATTTTTATTTTAAACGGATGCTGTGAACCTCCCCCAAAAGTTGAAACAAGTTCCTCTTTCACCAAGAGTACTTGGGAATGTTTGAGATTTCCTTTCTTAAAACTCCTTTCCCAAGGAAGTAAAACCTATATTCATTTACTAGGATGTTTCTATATTTTCATTCTTGAGCTTTGGAAAGTCAGAGGAAGGTAGAACATTTTGCTCCCAAGCAAGAAAACCAAATGGAGCCTGAAATGGCCTCATGATAGTATCTTACTTTAGATTTGAGGCCCACAGAGAAGGGAACTATAGTAATTTGTTCTCATCTGGTGAGATCAGACCTTATATTGCCCACCAGGTGTGGTTCAAAACAGTCCTGAGTGTTATTACCTAGTCAAAGAAAACCTCAGTGCAACGGAGAGCTCCTTAGCAATTTCCTTCATTAAGCAAAGATTCTATTCCTAGTTTTTCCCTTCTGTAAGAGATTTTCAGAACAGGTAAATGAGGTCCACATATGCATACTGAGTACTTTACCAAGTATACAAGAAATATACATGGGCCAGTATTTGCCCATGGAGCTGACAGGTACTGGATGCTTAACTGAGACAGCATAGCATTTCACGTAGACTAGTTCACCCTGGGTCTTTTTGGTTTTTAGACAATACGTAGGGTTTTTGTTGATCCACTTTTCTTTTTTTTCACCCCACTTTTATCATTTGGAATTCTTGATGTGAACCCCACAGGGGAGAACAGAGGCTTATTAGCATTCAAGCTCTATTTTGGGCTGCATATTTTAGCTGGTTTATGTGATAATCAGTATCCCTCCTGGGATCTAGCCTGCCTTTGCTCCGCTCATGCTGGGGGAATCTGTGATACTTCCCATTCTGTCGTCCTTCGTTTATAACACAGACACAGCCTGCCTTCCCGTTAGCGAGATGGCATGCCTGGACTACCCACATGCAGATAAAGAATTAGGCGGAACTTGGCTGGGAAGATAAATCAAGCTAACCATCTCATTAGGCTTGAAAGACGCAAATTAAGCTTGCTTTGGAATTAACAGAGAAGCCTTCCAAAGACACACGCAGTAGAATAAGAGAGGGAAGAAATCACCAGAGCCTTTTTTCTCAGGAAACTTGCCTTCATTTCCTGGAACAGAGGAAACATGAGGTCTCTTTCATAAAAGGTCAACAGACAGAAATTTGGGATTGAAATCACAGTATAGCATTCATAGAGCGGTTATCAAGTGCGAGGCACTGTGTGCTGAGACCTTTAGACACATCATCTCACTGAAACCTCATGATGACTTATGAGGTAAAATACTACTAAGACTCCTCCTTAACCAAGTTGGAAACTGAGTCACAGAGAGGTTGCTTCCTCGTCTCAGGGTCCCAGAGTAGTCAAAGGGCAGAGCCAGGACTCATCTTGGATATTTGGCCCCGTGGCCCACAGGTTAACTTAGACTCTTATCCAGGTTGAACTGGCCTCCCCAGGGAATACTGGGCCATGTCTAAGACATTTTGGGTTGTGACAACTGGTATCTAGTGGATAGAGGCCTGAGATGCTGCCAATATCCTGCAAAGCCCAGGACAGCCCCAAATGTCAACAGTGCCGAGACTGAGAAACCCTGGTGTGTAACCACTCAACTGGACTCCCATGGTGGCTGACAGTTCCAGCAGACCTACCCAGTCATCGTGTTCTCTAGGCAGTGTGGTGTGGCAACGCGACCTAAGTATATGCAGGGATTCAGCTGTCTGGCAGAAGGAACAGCCAGTGCAAAGGCTGGGAGGCAGGCATGTGCCTGGCATGGTAGGGAAGCAGGAAGCCTGGTGCAACTGCAGTGGAGGACCCCTGGGAGGAGGAGATAAGGGGATTCTCACCATTTACAAGGAACAGACAACATCCTAAAAGCAAGGACCCTTGTCTGCTGTTGAGGACTGTGTAGACTGACGGCCTCTGTCTTGTTCCTGCCTCCCTGTTCTGTCCCCCCCCTCCTCCTGCCTCCTCCCCACCTACCCTGGCCCCTCTGACTCCCTAGTGTTCGGCCACAACATGAAGAGCAGCAATGACTTCATCGGAAGGATCGTCATTGGCCAGTACTCCTCGGGGCCCTCCGAATCCAACCACTGGCGGCGGGTGCTCGACGCTCACCGCACGGCCGTGGAGCAATGGCACAGCCTGCGGTCGCGGGCTGAATGTGACCGCGTGTCTCCTGCCTCGCTGGAGGTCACCTGAGGGCCGCAGGGAAGGCGGCTTTCATTAGTTCGAGGAAAAAAAAAAAGGAAGAAAATGAAAGACAGAAAAAAATGTGTCACGTACCTATTATATCCACACCTGCATACACAACCCCCCACCACCCCACCCCAAAATCCTCTCGAACCGAAGAGGAAAGCTGACTATTGATCACAAAATGACTGCCCTCAGTGAGCAAGGCCTGAGAACCTTCCGGAAGCCCCGTCCATGGGTCACGGGCTGAGTGGGCTCTGCTGTGAGACTTAGCTGCTGTGCTTGGTCTCGTTGACACCCCTGCCCCAAAATGCACCTTTCGACCCTCAGGCCAGAGAAAGGGCCTCCCCGGGGGTGCCAACCTCCATTGAGATGAAATTTTCCAAGAGTCTGGGAAAAACTCCTGTGTGTGGAGGCCCAACCCCCAAGCTCAAAACATTTACCCACTGGGTGACCTCTGAATGGGCCACTGTTCCCCTGGGTTCTTCAGACGTGCTACCTTTCCCCCAAAGCGTAAGTACTTTGTCTTCTCATTAGTGGATGTGATAAATAGATTAGACTATTTGGAGAAACCCAACGGCAGCAAAAAGTCCAGTGTAAGAAACCTCCCCTGGCTTCACCGACTTTGTCCTTGTGTTAGCTCGTTCCTGGGGACCCCCCCTGTAGCTGTGGGTGCTGACATTCTCGTGTGTGTACCCTCACAGGTGAATGTGTGTGTGTGCCTCTGTGTCCCGGCGAGCAGGGCAGCGGGCCAGGACCTCGATCCCGAGCACTCCCTTCTCTCTGCCTCTCCCATCTAAGAAATTTCACCCAGTGTCCTCCTGTCTGTCAAGACCCCACCTTCAGTAACGGTAGCATGGATGTCAAGCAGATAGAATACCATAGAGCAAAGTGACAGTTTTTGACCGAATCATGGTGACTGTGACTCATGGAAGACCCACAAAAGACATTTACATGGATTAAAGTGGCCACACCACACCTGGCGCCTCCATTCAAGACAATCCCTTCCTTGCCATACTCTGAGATCTTTCTCTGTGTGTGTGTTGAACCAAAGTCATTTTCCTCGTGCTAAGGAATCAGTGTAGTTAGAATAGAGCTTTCTCTGTTGGATGCTTCTGTATCTTTTCCCGCAGCATATTGTCCGGCATCGTGGGGAGCTGTTATTTAAATTAAAGATTATTTATTGGTGCCATGCATTCGAGTCATCCTTTCTTCATGAACGCAGGGCATAGAGGATGCGAGGGTGTTTTGGTTCCTACGGCTGCATAACAAACCATCCCGGCCACTCAAAGCACTGATGTGTGTGGCATGGAGGCCTCAGGGAAGCAGGATGGCTGGGTTAGGTCACGTTTCTCAGGAGAGGAAAGAAGGCATTTGCTTTCTCTATAAAATGGCTTTCTTGCCATGACTGTACAGAAGAGGATAAAAGCATGAGAGAGAAACAGAATGAGGGAAGGCTGGTACCTGACAGGCATTCAGGACTAGAGATGAGGTAATAACAGTGACTGGGGCCAAAGAAGCCATAGTTCAAACCCCGGGCCCACCAGTCCCTTCTTGTGTCCCTTTGCACAAGCCACATGACTTCTCTGAGCCTTGGTCTCCTCATTAGATGGAATGCCTGCAAAGCAGACCTTGAGGCAAAGACTTGGGTGCAGGTAGGTGATTTGGGAGGTGACCCCAGGCAGTGTAAATGGAAGAAGTTAATAAGGAGGAGAGCAGAGAAAGGCCGCATTTACCAGCAGTGTGGGCAGTGGGCTCAGTCATGCTGGGGACTGTGTAGAATACACTTAAGAATTATCCTTCTGGGGAGGCTGGAGTATTTAACTACTGACCCTTATCCTGTAAGAGACCTTAAGTGTATAGCACTTTAGGACCGTCTTTGTGGGCTGAGCGAGCTTCAGTAGCACCAAGCATCCCCTGGGCAGAGAATAAGGTGCTGGACCAGGTAAGCTGGCTACTTGCATGGCCGGCCCACGACAGTCGCAGGGGAGCCCCGGTGGACTGAGGCTCTGAGCTGGGGCATCCCCCGTGTCTGATACCCTCAGTAATGAGAGAGCTGGCTGAGCCCCTGGTGTAGTGCCAAGCATCTCTAGTCCTCACACAGAAACCCCCGTGGGGGTGTTACTTCTCCTTCACAAAGAACCAGGGTTTAACGAGACCAAGTGGCCAGTCAGCAATAGAACTAGAATCCCAGCCCAGGCCTGAATCTGGAGGCTGCTGTGGGCTGCATTGCATCCCTCTCGGAAAAGATGGTCATGACGCCCAGGACCTCAGGACGTGCCCCCTTTGGAGGTGGGGTCTTGACAGAGGCAGTCGAGTCGCAGGGAGACCCATCAGGCTGGGCCCTAATCCAACATGACTGGTGTCCTTATAAAAAGGGGACATTAGGATCCAGAGACAGTCACCCACAGGGAAGGTGAAGTGTAGACAAGGGAGACCATCTACAATCCAAAAAGAGAGGCTTGGAGCAGACCCTCCCCTCAAAGCTCTCAGAAGGATTTTGGACCTCTGGCCCCCAGAACTGTGAGGCGATGTTTTTCTGCTGTTTAAGCCACCCAGTCTGGCACCTTTTGGCAGCCCTAGGAAGCTAATACAGAGTGGGTGTGACTCGGTGCTCTGCCGGGCCACCTCATCTGAAAATAGGGTGACAGTTCTTACCCCGTGTGGCTGATGTGAGGACTAGCCCGGGCAGCGCCCGCGAGTCCTAGCATCCGGCACTTGGGGGCTGTTCCTACTGGGCACACATCAGGCGATGTTTGCTGGCTGATTACAGGGAACAGGTAACAGTGCGGATGTCAGAGCCGTCCACGAGCCCAAGAAGAGTTTGTCAGGAGCTCCGGGAAGTGTATTAAAAGGTGACGGAATGACTTTGTTTCTATGGAAACCTGGGCCCAAGGTGCCCTGGCGTGGGCTACCCATGCATTTGAATGACATCCTCCTCCTCCTCCGCTCAGAGGTGGGAAAGGAGATGCCTGAGTCCCCTACACACCCTCTTTGGGGTCCCGGACCCAGGTGCAAAGGAAGGGGGGGAAATTGGAGCAGTGTCTGAAGTTTTCAAGCCGCACCCGTTTTCCCAGGGCCAATCTTTGAGTCGTCCCGTCTCTGGGAACCCCAGGGCCCCTCAGGACCCCAGTCCCCCCGACGACGCCTCCCCCAAGGCTTGGCAGAAGCAATGACCTCTGCCCAGCCCTGTTCAGGAACAGCTGTTTTGGGCACTGATATTTCACTCCTGGCAGGCTGGGAATCAGTGTGGGGAAGGAAGGATTCCTTTCCTTCCCAGGTGGCCTGTCCCCTGCCAATGGGACACCTGCCCTTTTTCATGTCCAAAAGTACCATTCAAAATAATTCAAGATTGACCACCACTACGTAAAAACTAAAAACACATTTAAAAAATGACTGAAAGATAATTGCCCTAGAGGGTGGTGGGGGCGAACCTTTGAGCAGTCAATTTTATAACTCTATACAAACAGTACTTTCAAAAGTTCCACTGTGATCTAATGGTAGCAAACATATATTAAGTGCTTATCATGTGTCAGGCATTGCTCTACGCACGTGTAGATGGAAAATACTAATTTCTTCCCATCTTGTAGATGAAGAAACAGGCTTAGCGGTGTTAAATAACCCTCATGTAGTCACGCAGCAGCAAGTCTGGAATTTGAATGCAGGTGCCTGAATTGAAGGCTACAAAATGAACTAGCTCCGCTGTCCCTTTTATAATGGTGGCAAGGGGGCAGGGAACTTTGTTTTTTTTGGTAAATGAAAGACATTTCTAAAAAGCTAAGACCCTAAAGGATATGATGGATAGGCAGACTAGGTCACTGAACCACCGTGCTGCCAGGAGCACGGTGTGTGTCGGCAGTGTGTGCACGTGTATGAGGGGCGTGGGGTGGGGGAGGGCCATGCCGTCACATGGTAAGGGGACATTAGGAAGCCAGAAAACATCCTGTTAGGAAGACACCGCTACAACCTCCAAATGCTAGCAAAGAAACTGAAGAAGTTTTCTCCTTTCTGGCTAGCAAATGCGAAGCACCAAGCAGATGTTGGCAAACTATGTCCCTTGCGCCAAATCCAGCCCACTTCTTATTTCTGTAAATAAAGTGTTACTGGAACCCAGCTGGGCCCATTCCTATGGCCTTGGGCAGAGTTGAGTAGCATAAACTATTTACTCCCCGGCTTTTAGAGAACAAGCATAAGTCGCAGTGATGTGGGACAAATAAATCCAGAGATCTAATCTGTGGCATGATGACTGTAGTTCATACTGTACTGAATACTGGGAGTTTGCTAGGAAAGTAGGTTTCAGGCACTCTCATTACCAAAAAAAGGGTAGCCACGTGAGGAGACGATACATTAATTAGCTTTCTGTGGTAGCATCTCACTATATATATATATCAGATCATCATGTTATACCCCTTGAATATATACAATGCGTATTAAAAAACAGAATTAAAAAAAAAAAATGCCTTCGCTGTCTAGAGCAATGCTTCATTTACTTGAATGCCCACATGGTACCCTGGGGATCTAGTCAAAGTGCAGATTCTGATTCCGGGTGTTTGGGGTAGGGCGTGAGATTCCACATTTTTAACCAGTCCCAGGACATGATGATGCTGTTGGCCCACAAGCCGTCTCTGGGATTGAGCCTGTAACAAATACTCTGCGTCTTTCCATCAGAGTGGGGCATGAACCCATTTACCAAAACCTTCAGCCATCACATATCAACACACTGCCAACACATCATTTAGGAGGCTTATTTGCCAAATCAAAGGATCCTCCATTTTCAAAAGGATTTCCAGTGGCCTCTTTCTCCCCCTTCAGGGCATTCATACCCAGAGGGAGTTTGACTTCCATGACTTGCGGGATGCCCCAAAGTGCAGTGCACCAGGTGATGGGGTGTGGGGAGAAAATACCCAAACTTTCTCCCATGTATCTTTGTATCAACTTTTTAAAAAACGTCAGTTTGGGAGAGGGATGTTTATAGCAGACATGATAGATGAGGACAGTACATATTCACGCACATCACTCACATAATGTACGTCCCTTACAAATGAATAAATGTGCGTGCTCTGGGGTGCGCAGCACAAGAGTTGTGAGGCAACTGGTCGACGCGAGGCATGCTGCAGGCAGAAACTGGGCCGGAGCTGTGCTCGTAGCCTGTAGCCTGAGTCCGTCTTGGCCCAGTGCCATCAGGGTAGCACGCACTGTGGGCACAAGCTAAGTGATTTCTCGCGGGCATGGCTGGAGCTGTTGTGGAGAGAAAATGAGTGACTGGGACATGTTGGAGGCCTCCCTGTGAGCCACACACAGCGTCGGGGACCCTGGCGGAGCATTTTGGGAGAGGCAGGGTGGGGAGTGTGCAGGGGATGCCAGGATCACTGATAATCAGCCAATTTGCTATCATTTGTTGAACATCTATGACTTGCCGGCATCTATGCTAAGTATTATAAGCAAATTACTTCATTTAATCTGTGTGAGGTAGGTTCTGCTGTTATCCCGTTAAATAAAGGAAGAAACTGAGGCTCAGAGAGGCAAAGGACACAAAGTGGGGGAAAGAAAGACTCCAATTTCTACAGATAATTCATAAACGCAGTGAGATCCCAATGAAGCGCAGTAGATTTTAAAACATTTATTTGAAGTCCGAGCAAACCACACATTAGGACTAAAGATAACGTTTGCTTCACTTTAATACTTACTCTGTGTTGAGAATCTTCTACCAGTGCCTCCTTTAACCCCTAAGAGACCCTGGAGGTGAAGGGAAAGGGGAGGAAGCCCACCCACCTACCCTTCCTCGGTGCGTCCTCAGCCTCTGGGACCAAGTAGGTCGGGTGGGGGCCGGGTCAGCCCAAGTGGGCAGGGCCCACCTGGGGCTCCACTCGCAATTGTTCCCACATGCACAAGAGGCCTAAGTCTCATCAGATCTTCACATTTCCACAGAAGGAAGAAATTTGGACTTAACACCTAAAAATCTTCTGATTTTATTCCCTGGCAACAAATTTAAAAAAAATTTTTAACATGGCATGGACCCATCAAATCACATCCACGGGGGAGCTGGCTTGGCTCTGCGCTCAGTGCTGACTTGTATTTTTACCTTCTGGGACATATTTCCTCTGAGGGGCCAGATGCTTTATCTCCTGTGGCAGGCCAGGATGTGAGCCCTGTTATTATCCCATCTTACAGAGGAGGAAACTGAGGCAGAGAAGCGAGCACATGGCCAAGGCCTCACAGCAGCCCAGAAGCAGGGCTGCAGTTTCAGTTCTCCAAAGGGAGCTGGGCTCAGGGCAGCTTTCCAGCTGTCACTCTGAGCTGTCCAGTGCTGCTGAGAGAAGGGAGGAGAGGAGGGAGGGGAGGAGGAGACTGGGGTCTGCCCACTGTGTCCGGAGCTCCTGGAGGCCCTGTCTGCTCCCTGGAGAGCTCTGTGGGAGGGCCTCTCTCCTCCACCAGCCACGGCTGTTCGGACCCTCCTCTCTCCATAGGCCCTTCCACGGACCAACATCAGCATCAGCCCAGGTAAGCGCAGGGGCCCAGGCTAGGAGCAAGGACGCCCCCCACACACTTGAGGCCTGGCTGCCAACAAGCCTCCTGATGGCTCCTCTCCTCCCCCGACTTCATGAGCACTGTCCTAGGGTCAGACCCAAAGAGTCCTGATTTTAAATCCTTACAACTTAAGAAACTATGTGACCTGGCCCAAGTTTCTTAACCTCTCTGAACCTCAGCTTCCTTTCGGGAAATGGTGGTCACAGTGGCACCCTCTATGGCTACTGTACAGGGAGATGAGATTACACGGGAGAGTGCTCAGGGCACGGTGCTTGGCACCATAGAAGATCTGCAAATGATACTTTTGTTAGGGACTTAGCATCTGGGCTTCCAACCCCCATCTGGACTGTGACAGCTGTTCCCAGGGAGCTTACAGACCTGCTGCTGCTCCACCAGAGGTTGGCCGTGCAGGAGGACACAGGTGTCCCTCTAGTGACCTCCCTGGCAGCATGGCCTAGCAACACCTGGCTCTCTGGGTTTTCTGTGTCCCCAGGGATTGGGACCCATCAGCCACTTGGAAGGCTCAGGGTTTCAAATGGACTCAATTTCTCCCTTTTTGCAGTGGGGAGGCGAGGGTGCAAACTCTGGGGTACCCTGTCTAGGTGAGGGGTCCTGAATCTTGCAATCTCTTCATGGCTGAGGATATTGCCTGTCACCTCTACCATAAGGGTTCTTTCCAAACATTGTTTAAAAAATATAATCATAATACCGGTAGCAACAATTAAGATTTGCATAGCCCTCCCTGTGCCATGCAGTTTTAAGCACTTTTCATAAGTAAATTCATTTAATCCTCACAATCCCTCTATTTAATCCCCTTTAAAACTAAAAATGAAATACCTGTAAGATTCCCTTAAGGGCCACACTATTGGGCTGTCACCGTGTTGGGGTGAATTTAAACAGTGGGGTGATAGGGCTGCCAGATAAAATACCTGATATCCAGGTAAATTTGAATTTCAGATAAACAATCATTTTCTAGTGTAAGTATGTTTATCGCATGAGATGTCCTTAGGCTAAAAATTATTTGTTTATCTAGTATTCAAATTTAACTGGGTATCCTTTTTTTTTTCAAATCTGGCAAACCTAGTAGTGGGGGATGAGTGGTAGTCTTAGTTCATTCAGGCAAGCATCAGGGGCTCCGTCTGGTTCTGCCGAAACTCTGAGTGTCTTAGTCAGCTTGGCTGTCATAACAAAGTGTCCCAGACTGGGGGGCTTCAACAGCAGGCATTTCTCCTCATAGTTCTGGAAGCTGGGAGGTCCAAGATCAAGGACGCTGCCTGATTTGGTTCCCTGGCTTCCTGGTTTGCAGACCCCACCCTCTTGCTGTGTCTGCACGTGGCAGAGACTGAGTGAGGTTTTCTCTTCCTCTTCCTATAAGGATGCTAATCCCATCATGGGGGCACCACCCTCATGACCTCTTCTAACCCTAGTTACCTCTTGAAGGCCCCACTCCAAATACCATCACATTGGAGCTTAAGGTTTCAACGTGAGATTTCGGGGGCACACGTTCAGTCCATAACAGCGTCTTGCATACTTGCTCTTAAGCCTCAGTTTCCTCATCTGTGCCATGGGCAAGCAGGAGAGAAGGATGGAATATCCCTGCAGACTAGCTGGCATAACCCATGGTCTTGCCTTTCTGCCCAGCGTGTGTGGGAAGGGCCTGAGGCTGAGTTTGCGACTGGGAACAACCAGGAGAGTCTTCTCTCTTACTAGCTTGTAACCACGGGACCTCTCTCAGAGTCTCAAATTTCCTCCCCTGGGAAGTGGGGACTGAAATGGTGCCTACCAGACCTTTTGGGGATCTTCCATGAGCTCATGCGGGTGAAGTGCTTAGGACCTGGAAAGTGAGAGTTAATACCATTACCACCTCTGCCACTGCGGCTGTTGATGTCAGTGATAGAATTGGCCAGGAGTCACAGTTCTCTGATTGACAAAAAGCCTCCATCCTGGAAAAGAACTTGGCGGCATATCCCCAGGCCTCACTTCCCCTCTACAGTAAAGGGACTGAGATCGCTTCAAACCCAGCAGCAGCCTTGGTAAGCTCAGAGTTTGTAGTTGGAGGAAGGGTCCTGGAAATCCATTTGGCCCAAACCTTCTGTATTATACCTGTGGAAACAAAGGGCCTGGCCGGGGTCATCTGTCCAAGTGTCAGCCCTGTTCCCCAGGCTCCCAGCCCCGCAGAAAGCCCAGCTTGAGCTTGAGCAGACAGATCCTCTAGAGGAAAGTGATTTGAACCCAGAAGAGAACGCATCAGTGTAAGGGTGTATGCGTGTGTTTCAGTGGGGGTGTGTGTGAGCATGGTGTGCACGTTGAAGTGTGGCTAGGGAGAGCTTATCCAGGGTCTTGGGGGGCCCTTGCATACTATGAAGTTGGGTGCACAGCGAAAGGCCTGGTTTGTGGACCCTGGCCTTCTGGATACCCCAGCCTTCAGGTGCAAGCAGAACAGAGTGTGGGTCATTCCATCATCATCCCACTGCTCTGACCTTCCTTGAACATGCAAATATATGCAAATAGTGCAACTCAGCAGCACTCCTAGATTTGCTTTGGAAAAAGCCCTTTAGACACTGAGAGAGCGGGCAGGATTTAGTCAGGCTAGAGCCTTTCCCCAAAACCTTTTCCCTAACCTGGCTTTGATTACATTGTGTAAGTGGATTAATGAGTATAGCGTTTAGAGCGGTGCCTGGCACCTAGTAAAAGCTGCATAAATATTTACTATTATGATTCTTCCACCATAACCATCGAAAGTTTCCTTTCCCAGGCTTCTGAGCCCAAGAACTCTCTGCAGCAAAGGAAATTCTAGCAAAGTGTTTTGAAGCTCAGGGCCTCCTTCTGCAAAGGTGGGGATCAGAGGGGAGGATGGGAGAGGAGGGGGAGGGAGTCAGTCAAGTTCCATAGCCTCTTCCTCTCCCCTCCAAGAAGTTGGCATTGCATTCTCAGCTCCAGGAAAGTTCCGAGGCCCAAGCTGTTTCTGCTGTAAGAATATCTAATGTTTATTGGAATGCCTACTATGAGCCAGCTTTCCTGTGAAGTAGGCATTATTATCGTGCCCATTTTACAGATGAAGAAACTGAGGCACAAAGAGCTGAGTTTCCAACTAGGGCCATTTGACTCCAGGGTCCAAACTTTTGTGCTGGAGCACAGAGGCCTGGACAACTGGATGTCTCTATTTCCTGGAAGATACCTCGGAGTTTGTTTCATAGAGTCAGGTCCTAGAGTGGCCCTTGGACACTGTGGCCCATTCCCCACCCCTCCTCAATGGTCACAGAGCACTCTGCATACTTCTAGTATATCTCGGTATATGAGGATTCGCTGCCATGTGTGTTATGTTTTCCTCCCTCCAGACCGTGAGCAACTTGAAGGCACAGATCTCAAGCCACAGAGGCACCCAGGAAATGTTGAATTGTTTCCTTAATTAACTGTTAGTCTTAGCTCAGGCTATTATTACAGAATACCACAGACTAGGAGGCTTAAACAACAGACATTTATTTCTCACAGCTCTAGAGACAGAAAAGTCCAAGATCAAGGGGCTGACCAGTTTGGTTCCTGGTGAGAACTCTTACTGGCTTGCAGATGGCCACCTTGTTGCTGTGTCCTCCCATGACAGAGAGAGAGGGCTCTGGTCTCTTCCTCATCTTATAAGGGCACTAATCCCATCATGGGCACCCACCCTCTTGACCTCACCTAAACCTAATTACTTCCCAAAGGGCCCACCCCAAACACTATCACACTGGGGGTTAAGGCTCCAACATGTGAATTTGCAGGGGTGGGGGAGATGCAGATATTCTGTCTGTAACTATTACATTTGGTGATTGATATATTTATCTTATAAATGAGAATACCAACACCAGATAAAGATGTTTTCTGGAGGCACTATAGTGCTTAGGAATCTCCAAGTCCATAGACCTGAGTCTCATCTTGACACCAGAGCTGTTTGCTAGCCATGGGAGCAAATGATTTAACTCTCTGAACCTCAGTTTCCTCATCTGTAAAATGGGGGTGATACTGATACCCCCCCCACAGGTTGGTCTCAACAGTTGCCTGCCAGCTGCCCTATGAATGGCCACTGTTATTCGCAGTATAAGAAATTGGCCACAAGAGTGGCCCAGAGAAGGAAAAGCAAAGCTCACCATGAGATGCCGGGGGCCACCAGTCTGCTCACCAAGGCCAGGACTCACTGGGAGGGTGGACGTCTGGCAATGCAACCGTGAACCAAGGAGGCAGCAGGAAGCAAACGCCATGAGGGTAACTGGGAGAGACTGATTTTCAACACCCTGGGACATCTTGGGCCTGGTAGTATTTGGGGTGGGGTGGGGGCGGGGCTTGGGGGTGAGACAGATGTGACCCCGAGGCTCAGCAACCTCCTCTCCTGGCTGGCTCGGGCAGGAGGCGGCAGGGTGGTGCATTTGTGGTTGGCTGGATTGGGGCCAGGGGACTGAGCAGCCAGATTGCGTGGGAAGGTGACAATTTATTCTTTTTAAAAAACAGAGAGGGGGAGAAAATGAGCCCTGAACTCCACTGATGTGCTCTCTTTCCTTAATAAGCTCAGGGCCCCCAAAGGCTTTGACTCCCACTCCAGCTGGGAGACCCTGGGGGGCCTTTGGTGCTGCTAATTGAAGTAAAGGACCATGAAGTTTGGCCTCCTGGTTTCCAAGCAACAAGCTCCTTTGTGCATCTCTTCCCCCTTCTTCTCCTCACCGCCTCCCTCCATCACCTCTGGCCTCCTCCTGGGCCTCCTTCTCTTCTCACATTCCCAGCCAGACTGACCCATTTGCAATTCTCCAAATGCTCCATTCTTTGTCACACCCCTGGGCCCTTGGACATGCTGTGCCCTCCACCTTGAACACTTTATCTGACCCTTATTCATCCTTCTGGTCTCAGTTGAGATATCACCCTCTCCAGAAAGCCTCCGGAATCTCCCGTCAGGTTTATGTGCCATTTTTAGGTGTTCCTGCGGCAATACCCTGTATTTCCCCCATCTGGGAAAGGGACTCTGGTGTCCTGTCATAATCACTTGCAGGATCTTTGAGGACAAGGTTGGGGTGGCTACCAGTTCAACTAGGGAGATAAAAGGAGCAAATAGCTTCCAAAATAATTTGGGGGCTACTCCTTCAAGTTTCTGCAGCATGACACACATCCACAAATTACCTACGCATGACATCATTATTTCAGTGCTCCTTTTTCTTAATGTTGGTCTCCACCAACATAGACTTACATTGATGAAAAGACTCATGAGGTTGGAAGCCACCTCTGTGCAGTTTGCCACAGTATCTCCAGCATGTTGCCTGAGACCAAGGACATGCTCAAAAAGGGCTTGTTGAATGAATAAGGGAATGAAGGAAGGACCAGACCTTCTAAACCAAGACAAAAGGAAATGGGCTTAAGTGCAGCAGGATTCTCTAAAATTAGGTCTAGAGCCATACAGCCTGGCTTCACAGCTTAGGTCTTCCACTTAGGAGCTGTGTGATCTTGGACAAGTTACTGGACCTCTCTGTGCTTTGGTTTCTTCATCCGGAAAGTGGGTAGATAGATTATAGTATTTATCTGCCTTGCAGGCTGTATAAAGACTAAATGAATTGATATTTATTCCATTCAGTTGAATCAATTCATCACTTCAATATAAATGAATTAATAGTGCAACTCAGTAGTAGACGCAGATTAGCAAAGGCTACTTTGGGGTTTGAAAGGCCTCTGGGATCCTCCTCGTCCCAGGTTCTAAATATTTCAGAGGAAAGGGGGTGGGAGATACTAAAGAGGGTGGAGTTCATTATCATCCCAGTACAAGCATGGGTTCCTTTTGCCTCTCAGATCCTCACAATTAAAGGGCTTTGCCTGCTTAGGTGGAAAGGGGAGTAATTGAGCAGTGACCCATCACAGCCCCATTTTCTGGTACGGTCCACCCAGGCACCCTTGACCACCCTTTGGAGAAAATCAGAAGGACCGGGAGAGGAGAGGATGGGGAGTAAACAGCCCTGTGGAGGCCCCATGTCCGGGAGCCTGTTCGCCACCAAGAGACAGGCTTCAGGACCCAGGAGAAGCCTTGGCCTAAAAGCCAAAGGCCCTCCCGTTCTCCTCTCCCCTCCTGGGCCCCCATTTAATTACTCATTAATGTCTCTGGGTGGAAGGTAGTGCCAAAGCTCCCACAAAGAGCTCAGCGGCACCCAGCACGACCAGGAAACCTTCAGCCCCGCCGGCATCAGGGCAGTGTCCTCCCAGACCAACACTCCCAACTGCAAAGGCGGGACGGGACGGTGGATGCCCAGCCCACAGCCCAGCTAACTCCCCAGCAGAACCCCCTCGCTGCCAGAAAGGGGAGGGTTCCGGGGGCGAATCCTGAATCAGTTTGGCACTGGCACACCTTGAAAGGCAGTTGACCTGAACCGACCAGGGCGCCTGCCTGGGGTCAGGGAAGAGCTGCTTCTGGACAAATCCGCAAGCCCAGTGGCTCTGGTCCATGACGGGAAGCATGGCCTGGAACCTGCCTGCTTAGCAGAGCGATCTTGAAAGCAACTGTCCCTTTCTTTCCTCAGAAAAATGCACAGAGGTGCAAGTGCGAACATCCGTATACATACACACTTCGGATTTTGCATTAAATTTCAGGGGATTCACTGAACCCCTGAAAGCCCATCAACCCTTGTTATGAAACCCTGAGCTCATCATCATTAATCACACTATTGCAGGACAATCCTATGCACCAAGTGCTGGATGAATTTGTTTGGTCTAATTTGTTGGCCTACCAACCTTATAAAGTAGGTGCTCAAAGCCTATGAATCATTCTCAGCCCTGTTGATTTCCCACGATGAAGCATCATGTGGACCCTACAATCAGGCTTTGGTGTCTGGAGGCCTGAGTTCAAATTCCTGTTCCGCCCCTTGCTGGCAGGATGACCTTGGGCAAGTCACTTAACCTGTCTAAGCTTCAGTTTCCCTAAATGTGCTTAGCATGTCATAAATGCCCAATAAATGTTGCCCGTTACTTTATTAGTCAAAAGCTCAGCCAGCTATTATACCGGTTCCCAAGGCAAGATTCCACTCATGTGGCTGGCCACAAAAGGGACCCCAAAGGTCAGTCAGTTTGACAGCTGAGAAGGGAAGAATGTGCCGTCATCACGGGCATGTCAGGCGCAGAACTGGCGGCTGGGACCCAGGCTTCCTGACTCCAGTCCGACAAAATTCACCTGTTCAGGCGCTCCCAGCCTAGTTCAAGGAAGGCTCTCCTCCCCCAGCCAGTCATTTTGAGTTGTGGTTTCCAAAAACTTATCTCCTTCGGGACCTACAGAGGACTGAGGCTTGGGAGAACTTTGTTGTCTCAAACATGGGATTTGGTGTGTGCCTTTTCAGAATTAGGAACAAATCCTGAACCCCAGGAGTTTGATGGGCTCACGACATACATATTCTTAGCTATAGCTTGTCAGTAAAGAAGTGGGAAATGTCCGCCCCCGCCAGAGAGCCCAGAATTGCCAACTGCAACAAGATAGCTTTTTTTTTTTTTTTGCTTATAAAATTTGCAAAGATGACCATTAAAGGGGGAAACTCAGCACTGGCAAGGGCACCATGAGATGGGAGATGGGCACTCCCAGACGATCCTGTGGGAGTATAAATTGCTTTCAGGAGGCAATTTCATAAATTGTACCAAAGCCCTAAAAAATCTCTCCTCAGAAAATCATCAGAAATGCTGAAAAGGCTTTGTGCACAAGGCTGTTCCTCTCAGCATCAAAAAGGGAAGCAATGTAATTTATCCTTAAATAGGGGCATGATTAAATGAACTCTAGGGGCACTCAGTGGAGTATTCAAGAGCTATCTAAAACAATGTTCACAGAAATTTATAATGACAACGGGGGAGATGCTTATATTCTAATGTTTAGAACTCAGAATACTAACAGGTGTGTATAGTACAATAATTGCGTTTTGAAAAAAATCACTGCAGTCACACATGACATAAAGAAAGACACACCAGCAGTAGTAACATTTTCCAAGTGTTCTATTCTGAGCACTATTACTTTTTTTATTTTGGAAGTTTTAGGTATACCTGTGTTTTTTGGGGGCTTCAGGTGTAGAATTGCGTTAATCATAAAGAGGCATGTTTTGATTTCACTCTTAAAAAGATGTCAGGAGCTATAGACACAATATTTGTACTGCCACCTTTCCTCCCAGTCTGTTTTCTCTCTGTCCGCAGCTGTGCCCGAGCTGCTCCGCTGTTCCAGGTGGAGTTCAGAGGCCACAGCTGACTTCTACTGTCTACTGTTCTGAGTTCTCCATTGGCAGGAAGTCTGCCAAACTGGCCTCCGTCCAAGGAGAGTGGACCCCCTGGTCCTCCATCATGCAACCAAGCACCCACTTTGGAAAGGGGTTTCTTTTTGGTAACTGAAACTAACTTTTATCCAGCCCAGTTTCTCACCGAAATTGTCCTTGGCAGTGGAAAGCAAGGCATTTAGCAAGAGTAGCAAATAGCATGCTGGAGATCCATCTTTACAAGTGCCAATCTTGTGCTGTGCCCTGCTCCATATTTCAGGGAGTTTGACTCATATACTATACATATGAAGAATATAATATAAGGAACAATAACTGCATTGATTTGCTAAGTGCTTATATACATCATCATATGAAAGCTCCATCAAACCACATTAGGGGAGTATACTCAATTTCCCGGTACAGAACCTGAGGCTCCAAGGAGGTAAGTAACTTGCTCAACGTTACCCAGCTATCAAGTGGAGGTGCTAGGATTTGAACTTGAGCAGTGGAGTTCAATAGCCCACCCACCAAGGCCTCCTTGTGTTCCTCTGTGTCTCCTAAGCCCCAGCCACTGGCCATGTCAAGATTCTCCAATATAGTGCAGCCCTTTCACTCCTCCTCCACACCTTTGCACATTCTGTTCCCTCACTGGCAGTCCCATCCATATCTTCTCCAGGTAGATACCTCCCCAGCTTTTAAGACTCAGCTCTGGTATCTCTCCACTGACGTTGCCCCGACTCCATGGCCCCCTAACTGCACTCACCCACCTCTCCTAGAGCACTTCCTGCATCCCAGTAAATGACTTGTTTTCACATCCGACTTCCTTGCTGATTTGGGGGTACCTTGAAGCCAGGTGTGATATGTTGCATTGGTGCCCAAACTACAAATTCACAATCTTGCCTCTGTTTTTGAAGAATCTCAGAGGCTTGAAGTTAGACAGATAGTTTGTTCCTTATGCTTTAAAGTCACTGAGTTTTGTTAAGAACAGAGAAGGGATCCTCTATCTTAGTTTCCAGAGGAATCTTGAATCCTCCCATCTATTCATCCAGCAGATAGAGTGAGCACCCGCTATATTCTCGGTGGTAGGGTCTCAGCCCCTGTCAGCAACTCCCAGGCAAAGAGGAAACACACACCCTGGCTTCTCTCTCCCTTCCAGGCTCCTGATATCCCTCTTTTCCAGTTTTATACTGACATTCTCTCCCTTCCACTCTTATGCATGGTTTTCTACTTTAGCAAATAATACTTTTCTGAAAACATGTGGAAAAGCTGAATTGGAACAATAAATTTATTATAACTGAGGTAAAGCTAGGCACTATTATAAAATCCCCAATTACATCTTGTCTTTGAGACACAACCCAACTCTGTATTTCTGGTATTTTCTTCATGCTTTTTAATTTTATTCTTTTCCTTCACAGTTAAATGCTTATATCCATGGAGCATCTGATTGACATTTAAGATTCTCATACTTTCAACTTGCCTCATAATGTCCCTCTTTGTTTCAAGCGACAGTTGAATTGAATCAAGTTTGTCTGATCTCTGCTCATTACTTGCAGTAGCCCCTTAGGCCTTCCTATTTTCGTTATTTTGACCATATAGGAGGAAAATGCAATAAAATATTAAAATAGTTTCCAAAGCAGGTGCCTTGGAACAGAGAGGGTGATAGCACTAAAATGCCGAGGCAGCCACTCCATCGGATGACTGCTCAAAATTCATGTTCAGCAGGTGAGATACCATTTAGGGGTGTCAGTGCTTATTCACTGGGGTAGGGCCAAGTTTAAAGACCCATTGGACTGAAGAACACTTTGTTCCCAGAAATGGTACCACTCTCATTGATAGAATACATACTCTCAGACTATCAACATTGAGTAGATCTTGGTGATGGCATGAGAGAAGATGTCAAAAGAAATAAGACATGATGTTGGTCTGTGTGGTCCTTGCAGCCCTTTTGGGGGGGACCAGACCTGGAGAAGTAGAGAACTAAACCGACCCGCCAGCTCCTGGGAGAACAGCAACTTTGTGCTTCAGGTGGTCAAGGATTGGACAAAGGGTGCTCATGGAAGGCTTCCTGGAAGAACTGATCCTGGATCCGGAACTTGATGCTCCAAATGAAGAAGCCCTGGGAGGTGTCATGTGCATTGACTAAGGGCATTGGAGGCAGGCAGTCCTAGGCTAGCTCTGGCTCCACCACTTCCTACCTTGACCAGGAAACGTAAACTTTCCAAGCCAAAGAGTCCTCAAGTGGGTAACAGCAGTTGTCACACTGGCCTTTTAAATTCATGGGGCTTTAAAGAAGATCATGTATCTGGAGTTCTTACACAAAGCTTTGCTATCTCAATGCTCAATAATGGGAACTGTTTATATTTTTATTAATTATAATTCTAGGTATCTCTAGGAGGTCAGTTCTTACTTAGCACTTCCATGTCTGATCCTCTTTCTGAGGGTAAGCACGCCTTGCGTCACTCACCCTCTTTCCTCTCCATTTCCTTCAATAGTATCTGTCTTAGTCCGCTCAGGCTGCTGTAACAAAAACACCAGACTGGGTGGCTGATAAGCAGCAGAAATTTATTTCTCACAGTTTTGGAAGCTGTAAGTATGGTCAGGCTCTTAGTAAGGGCTGGTTCCCTGGTTCACAGATGGCCATCTTCACACTGTATCCTTACCTGATGGAAGGGGTGAGAGAGCTCTCCAGGGTCTCTTTTATAAGGGCACTAATCCCATTCATGAGGACTCCACCCTTACAAAGGAATCACCTCCCAAAGGCCCTATCTCTTAATACTATCACACTGAGGATTAGGATTTCAACGTGAATTTGCGGGGGGGGGGACGCAACAGTCCATAACAGTATCTATCAAGCAACTGCCTTCATGTAACTGCCTAGAGCACTGTGTTGAGAAGGACTCTGAGTGCCAGAATTCTGAGTGTTTCTGGATTAGTAATATCTCCCACAAACACAATTAAGGAGAGTGACTCTTCATTTACATAACATTTATTTATCCATTTGTTCTCACATCCCTTGCTCACTCTTCTAAACTCTGCAAATGGCATTTTCCAGGCTCATTGATATCAGGGCCCTAGCTGAGCAGGTATCTTCCTCTGGGGTCTTTAATGCAGCAGCTCTGAGTATCATGTCCACACACACAACTATAACCTAAGGAGGAAAGGCAGTTGTAGAAACTGGGGCCTCTTCTACACACCTCTCTCCACTTACCAGGGAGGAGAATATTGACACGCAAACTTCCCCTGACATCAAATTGGCTGAACTGGGCCATACGGCCAGTGTTAGCTACAAAGGAGTCTGGGAGAATGAAATCTGACTCTCCTAAATTCCAATGTAGGCAACAGGCAAAGGGGTTAGAAATGGCTGTGGAGTAGGCAACCTGTAGTGTCTGCCCCAGTGCCTGTGTGATGTAGAGATGAGATGAGGTCATGGGTGCCAAACACTCAGCACTGCGCTTGGCATGGAATCAGTGCTCCAGAAACATTTTAATGACCTGCCAGAAATCTCTGTGTGTCTGTTTATCTGGCTCTCCATCTGTCCACCTCTATTTCTTTGTTGTTGGCAGCAGACTGCCTTCAGAGTCCTGCACTGGTTTCTTTTGTTGAATGAACTATTTTATCAGCAATTTGAAATAGGAAGTGAGAATCCCCCAAGAAAACACGAGTGCCTTCTGCTATGGTTTGAATGTTTGTGTCCTCCCCCCCTCAAACTCATGTTGAAATCCTGATGTCTGTGTGATAGTATCAGGAGGTGGGACATTTGGGAGGTGAAGCCTTCATGAATGGGATCCACGCCACCCCACAGAGCCCCCAGCCCCTTCTAGCACTCGGGCACACAGCAAGAAGTCTGAGACCTGGAAGACGGCCCTCACCTGACCATGCTGGCACCCTGATCTCGGACTTCCAGCCCACAGAACAACGAGAAATACATTTCTGTTGTTTATAAGCCACCCGGCCTGTGGTATGTTGTTACAGCAGCCTGAACAGACTAGGACCCTTTCTAAGGAGGGTGATCTATTAGCTGCAGGGTTTGGTGTTGCTGAGTGGATGGTTTAAGTTCAAGCCCAGAGCTGAGTTTTCCAGGGGTAAAAAAAAAAGAAAAGAAAAAAAAGACATTGTAGATGGTGTGTGAGAAAAGATTAGGAGAGAAGAGGAAGCACAGGACTGGCAGTGTAAGGAGAGCTTTTGAAAGAGAACAAAAATGTCTGGTGGAGATTTTCAGTAAGTTGTCTGGTGTGTGCAATGTCATGTAAACCCCTTTCTTTGTCTCTTCATGATACCTGCAATATAATCCACCTTTTTTGGCTAGCGTCTTTGAGGTAGATTTGAATTTTTAGGATGAATGACAGTGCTGAGATCTGCTTTGACCTGGCACGGAACAAATCCAAAGGTGCCATGGAAGGACAGCCACATATGGGAGGCCTGATTAACAAAGAAAAAGAGGAACAAAGATTGCAGCATACCCTCTCTTTACTTTGGTCCAGGAAGGGTAATAAGGATTGCTTTCCATTTTTGACTCTATCCTTTGAAAGAGGTAACAAGTAACATGCTGTTGTGTTTCTTACATTCGTAGCGGGAGGAGGAACGTCTTTGTGTGTGACCTTGTGGACAGCTGTGTTCTCGGGATTCCAGCTGATATCTGGACAGGACTTCACCATCAGACAGGTGAGGAAGCAGTGGCCACCAGGCCCTCTTGGAAGCTCCAGCCACAATTCCATTTCGATTTCACCAGCATTTCACGTGGAACCTACATGCCAGCTCACTGCTACGTGCCCAGCATACCGAGAAAAATCAGACCCGAGTTGCCCCAGTTAGAATATGGTACATGCAGTTACAGATCTCATACCGCACGATATGGTGGGGACGTACAGTATGGCTAGGGAAGGCCTCTAATTTGGATTTGGGTTCTCCAAAAAGCAGGCACGAAAACATGATTAGAGATGTTTGAGGGGAAACATCTGTGAAGGAAACAAGAGATGGGGCCGCAAGCAGGCAGGACAGGTCTTCAGACAATGATGTGGGTCTGAGACCCGTGAAAGGTGAGGCAAAGGCAGGACTGGGTAGGAAGAGCCTCAGGTCACAGGACAGCTCTAGAAAGTTTTGGCTAGGTCAGTGGGGAGCCCAGGCACAAGACCTTGCAGCAGGCAGGAATGGGCTGGCGCTGTTACCCCTGGCTTGCTGAGTCACTGACCGGGCACAGCCTGGAGGAGGCATGGCCTCACTGGGAAGGCAGTGGCAGATCCAAAGGGGCAGCGGAGCCGAGGCTGCCCCTCCGCTGTGCTCCCTGCAGCCGGCCCTCCTGAGGGAGCTTTAAGCAGGGTGCATCATGGCTACCACGGCCTTCTGGGCTACAGACATTTAATCTAATGGATAACTAGGAGTTATCCAGAGGAAGAGCATTCCAGGTAGAAGGAACAGTGTGGGCAGAAAATCCTAAAGTGGGAGAGATTGAGGCACATTCAAGGCCATTAAAGACCAGTGTGTCTGGGGTGCAGAGTGGGGCAGGGTGGGTGGTGTATCAGGAAGAAGAAGGCCAAAGAGGACAGCACGGAGCAGATCGCATACCGCATAGTGTCTGTTTTGCAAAGGGGCTACCAGGCCTGCCTCAGAGCACGGCAGGGACCTGTCCAGTTCCAGCTCCTATTCTGCCACTTACTGGGGGATAGGCGACTTTGGGCAATTCATTTTTTACCTCTCTTAGCTTCAGTCTCCTGGACTGTTAATTGGGGATGAGAATAGTAGTGCCAAATAAAAAATGTATGAGCTAATGTATGTAAAGAGCTTACCTTGGTGCTTGGCACACTATGAGAGCTCATTAAGGGTGGTAGAAGTTGAATTATCAGTAGTGGCCAGACCAGTAGAGATCTGTTTTCTCAATCAACAGAATTCACCTGGCAAAAACCCATATAGAAGCTGTAGTACAAAAAATTTTAAAGCACAAAATTTTCATTTATAATAGTAACTTTAAAGTTGAATTATGAATACTTAATATGAGTTTAAGGGACTTGTATCGTAAGACCTAAGGCTAATAATAACAGACAATACAGTAAAGGGCTGGTTTTTGAAATTTTCTTTTCAGCGCTCAGCACAACATTGCAGGCACTAGCTTAGTCCTTTGCATGCTTTAATTAATTCAAACCTCACAATAGCTCTCTGGGAGAGATATTAGCTCCATTAGCTCAGAGAGGTTAAGTAGCCTGCCTAGATTGCAAAGCAAGAATTGCATGGAGCAGGAATCTGAAGCTCCAGTCTCTGCCAGAAGTAACACGCGATATATCTCCTTTATATGACGTGGCCTCCATAATCATCAGTGCTCTTGGGAGACTTTTCTAAAAACTTGAATAAATAGATAAATGGCTTTTGTTGCAGGACATTGCAAAGATGCAGTTCTTTGCACAGTTAATTTGCACATTTATTGCAACACCAGTCAAATTCCCAACAGGACTTCTCTTGAAATTGCATAGAAGAGTTCCACATCAGTCAAGAAAAATACACACTATGTGGACAAAAAAAAAAGAGATAAAGGGTGACTCCCATCCACTGGTAAATTAAAAAAAAAAATAGTAGCTGGGGTTTTGGGTACTGGAGTCGGATAGACCTGGGTTTGAATCGAGTACCGTGCTTCCGTAGCTCTGTGAATTTGGCAGACCAGTCTGCGTCTCAGTTTTCTTGTCTGTGAAATGGAGGTGACGATGCCTGCATTGTATAATGGTGGGAAGAAAATGAGTAAAGCACCTGGCGTGGCACATAATAAGCCTTCAGCAAATGGCACCTAGTGATGGTGCCAGTAATCGCAGTATATCAGATTAAAAGCAAGGACTTCTGCACTGTTGGATGTGGAGGTATGAGATGGTATCCCTGAGCTGGAGTGGACCCAGATGCCCACTGTCTCTCTCCCTGGCTTGCTTCCTTGCCTCAGATGGAACCGCAGGGCAGTTTGAATGGGCTGTCAGCTCGTCCTATGACTACAGCTACTGGGATGCGAGCCAGCCAGATGACAGTGTCTACGCAGGCCCAGAAGAGGAGGACTATGTGCAGACACGGTACCGGCCTGCCAGCAGTGAGGGTCCCTGAGACCAGGGCTCCTGCACGGGTGCTGGGCAGATGCCAGGCCTTGCCAGAGACTGGTGAATCAGGTCACTGTAGGCATAAGGGGCTTGGCCATTCTCCTTAGTGGATGCATTTTAAACAGTATTTAATGGTGCATTGTTGACACACAGATTATTATTTGGATGAAAAGACATTAGAGGTAGAAGCATGGGGACAAAGAGGACTTTTTTTCTTTGCAAAGAATATTGCTTCTGTGTCGGCTCCCTGGTGCACCAAAATTCAAGTCCCTACCCCAGGCTTGTGTTCCTGGGCCAGCACCGAGGTGTCACCAGTGAAAAGAGTACACACCAAGGTTCAAATCCTGGCCTGTGTCCATGTAGGGAATCACCTATTCTCTCCCAGGGTCCATTTCATCTTCTGTAAAATGGATTTAATCATCCTTTCCTATTGATACAGTACCGTGGCAACTCTGGAGCTGAATGCCCTTGTCAGAGCCCCAGCTCCACCCCTTATTAATTACGTACGTCAAGGTAAATGCCTTAACCTCTTGGTGACTCTGATTTTTCATCTGCGAAATGGGACTAATGTTATTTAACTCACAAGGTTGATGTGAAGGAAAAAGAAGGTAAAGTACCTAGAGTAGCTGCAGTGATTTGCGTGGGCTGCTAGCATTCACCACCATCATCATTCACAACCTCAGCACTCCTCACACCAGCCTTGAGAAGTAAAAACTATTAATATTCCCAGTTTGCAGATGAGACAACCCAGGCTCAGAGACGTTGAGTGATTTGTCCGGGTCACACAGCCAGCAAGTAGCGAGGCTGGGTTTCAAACTTAGATCTACAGAACTCCAGATCCAAGCACTCAACCACTAATTTCCCTTTGCTCCTTTTTCTTTTCCTGATTAGGGGAGGGAGGGTCAGAGCAGTGACTTGCTATCTCGGGGGCCATCCCGGAGCCTGGTAGCCAGAGCCGGGCCAAGCCTCTGGGTGAAGTTTGTTCTACCCTCCACAGTGGCAAGTCAGAGACAGCCTTAGCGAGAGTAAGGCTGGGCGGCGGCCTCATCAAGCGTCAGCAAGAAAGGGATGCCAGTAGACAAGAGGCTGCTGGAGATGGCTTTTACTCCAGTGGGGTGGTAATGTCACTTTTACTGTGATGGGTCGACCTTCACGCAGACTCTCTGCTTCTTCCCATCGCAGCTCTGAGGTCATGAAATGATGACACCTGAAAGACCCCCTTTGTCGGCAAGATCACAGCTCTGACCATTTATTGATCAGTCCTGCCCTCTCGGAGTGAGCCCAACTCCAACACTGTCTGGTGTGGAGTTGTACCTAGTGGAGAGTTGACACTCAATAAATGTAAAACACAGAGGAGATAAATCTCCCAGATAGAGATTTTAAACGAGCAAATCTTAATAATACAGTGTGGTCAGTTGGTTGTAAATGATAGGAAACCCAACTCAGACTGGCTTAATAAATGAAAAGGGGTGGTGGATTTACTGGCACGAGTAACAGAAGTCCAGGGGTTGTTCTAGATTCAGGGTTGAATTTCACTGGCCTGGCTCAGGTCACATGCCTATTCCCAAAGCAGTAACCTTGGCATATGCTGGTTGGCTGGACCCTGCTTGGGTGCGCATCGCTGACACAGAGCGGGGTGGGCGTCACTGACATTGGAACCACGCGGGCCCAAAGAGGAGGGTGGTTCCCCAAAGGAAAGCAAAAACCACCGAACTCCTAGGTTGCCGGTGGGAATGTAAAATGGGGTAGCCATTCTGAAAACAGTTTGGTGTTTCCTCAAAAGTTAAGATAGAAATACCATAGAACTCTGCAATCCCAGTTCTGGGTGTATACCCAAGAACATTGAAAACAGGTATTCAAATATGAATGGTGAGAGGAGCATTATTTGTAAGAGTCCAAAAAGTGGAAACATCTTTGGGGCACCACCCAGACGAGCTCATGCCACATGCCAGGGTCCCTGACTGTAGGCTGAGGCACTGCCCCGCCTGGAAGCCTAACTGCCTTTGAAGGTCGGTCACTCCGAGGCCGGGCTTGATCTGCCCTCCTGCTGCAAGAGGTGAGAACTGCTTTGTCTACAAATGAGAAGCTCTTTGGCTTTCCCTCCTGGAGCAAGTGCCTGTTGCTTGTCCTTGGCTATTTATTTTTCTGTAGAGCAACCAAGCCGTGTAGCAATAGCCAGCCAATCTCACTACATTGCTGAGTATTATTTTCTCTGTTCATCACCTGCCTGATACATTGCTCCTGCTGTGTATTCCTTTCCCCGGTACACTCTCCCAGTTCATCCCATGAAAGTTTTTCTTTTTAATTGAAGTGTCATTGATATACAATCTTATATTGGTTTCAAGTATACAACACAGTGGTTCAATAGCCATATTATTAAATCCTTGCCCCTCTACTGCAGTTACTGTTGGTCAACATAGGAAGATGTTACAGAATCATTGACTATATGCTCCATGCTGTACTACTATCCCTGTGACCAACTCATATTATGATTGAGAATTTTTGTGCCTCTTTATCCCCCTCACTCTCTCCATTTACACACCCCAATACCACCCCTGCAGTAATCACCAGTCACTTGTCAAGGTCTATGAGTCTACTGCTGTTTTGTTCCTTTAGTTCTGTTTTGTTGTTATACTCCACAAATAAGTGAAATCATATGCTATTTGTCTTTCTCTGCCTGGCTTATTTCAGTGAGCATAATACCCTCTAGCCCCATCCATGTTGTTGCAAATAGCAGAATTTATTTTCTTTTTATGGCTGAATAATATTCCATTGTATATATGTACCACACCTTCTTTATCCATTCATCTATTGATGAACACTTAGGTTGCTTCCATATCTTGGCTATTGCAAACAGAGCAGCGATAAACATAGGGGTGCATATATCTTTTCAAATTATGGATTTCATTTTCTTTGAGTAAATTCCTAGAAGTGGAATTAGTAGATCAAATGGTATTTCTATTTTCAGTTTTTTGAGGAACCTCCATATTGCTTTCCACAGTAATTGCACCAGTTTACATTCCCACCAACAGAGTAGGAGGGTTCCTATTTCTCTGCATCCTCGCCAACATTTGTTATTTCTCATATTTTAGATAGTGGCCATTCTAACTGGTGTGAGGTGATATCTCACTGTGGGTTTGATTTGCATTTCCCTGATGATTAGCGATGTGAAGCATCTTTTTACATGCCTGTTGGCCATCTCTAAGTCTTTTTTGGAGAAATGTTAGTTCAGGTTTTCTGTCCATTTTTTAATTTTAATTTTTTGGTGTTGAGGCATATTTCTTTATATATTGATGGTGTCCTTTTCTGTACAGAAGCTTTTCAGTTTGACATAGTCCCATTTGTTCATTTTTCATTTTGTTTCCTTGCCTGAGGAGATGTGTTCAGGAAAAAATTGATCATACTTATGTTCAAGAGATTTTTGCCTGTTTTCTTCTAAGAGTTTTATGGTTTCAAGTCTTACATTTTGGTCTTTGATACATTTCTAGTTTACTTTTGCATGTGGGGTTAGACAATAATCCAGTTTCATTCTCTTGCATGTAGCTGTCCAGTTTTGCCAACACCAGCTGTTGAAGAGGCTGTCATTTCCCCATTGTATATCCATGGCTCCTTTATCATACATTAATTGACCATATATGTGTGGGTTTATATCTGGACTCTCTATTCTGTTCCATTGATTAATGGGTCTGTTCTTGTGTCAGAACCAAATTGTTTTGATTATTGTAGCTTTGTAGTAGAGCTTGAAGTTAGGGAGTATAATCCCCCCAGCTTTGTTCTTTCTCAGGATTGTTTTGGCTATTCAGAGTCTTTTGTGGTTCCATATGAATTTTAGGGTTATTGCTCTAGTTCGCTGAAGAATGCTGTTGTTATTTTATAAGGGACTGCATTGAATCTATAAATTGCTTTGGGTAGGATGGCCATTTTGACAATATTAATTCTTCCCATCCATAAGCATGGGATGTATTTCCATTTACTGGTGCATTCTTTAATTTCTCTCGTGAGTGTCTTGTAGTTTTCAGAATATGCGTCTTTCACCTCCTTGATTAGGTTTATTCCTAGGTATTTTATTCTTTTTTATGCAATTGTAAATGGAATTGTTTTCCTGATTTCTCTTTCTACTAGTTCATTGCTAGTATATAGGAACACAACAGATCTTTATTTTCTCTTTTTTTTTGTTAAGGTATTATTGATACACAATCTTATAAGGTTTCACATGAGCAACATTGTGGTTACAACATTCACCCATATTATCAAGTCCCCCACCACACCCTAGTGTAGTCACTGTCCATCAGCATACTAAGATGCTATAGAGTCACTACTTGTCTTCTTTGTGCTGTATTGCCTTCCCTGTGACCCCTCTACATTATGTGTGTTAATCATAATGCCCCTTAATCCCCTTCTCCCTCCCTCCCCACCCAACCTCCCTAACCCCTTCCTTTGGTAACCACTAGTCCCTTCTTGGAGTCTGTGAGTCTGCTGCTGTTTTGAGGAACGCAACAGATTTCTGTGTATTAATTTTGTATCCTGCAACTTTGCTGAATCCAGTTATTAGTCCTAATAGCTCTTCAGTGGAGTCTTTACGCCTTTCTATATATAATAACATCATCCCATGAAAATTTGAACAACTGAATCCCACCTTGTGCCAGGGGCTGTCTGTGTTCTACTTATCACCACTGATTGCCAGCCTGGAGGGAAGCAATCTTGTTCCTAAGCCCCATCGTGTCGCCTGCTTTCTCAGACTGTTCCTGGTATCAGTGGTTCTAGATTAGGTTCTCTGGAAGCAATGCTGAGACAGAGTTCGGAGTAGAAGGTGTTTATCAGGAGTCAGTACCTATGAAGGGAAGGCAGAGGAAGGAGTAGAACTGAGATGGGGTGTAGCAAATTACCAGCCAAACTGGCAGGGAGATCCTGGGCAAATATTGGCTATGATTGTGAACTACATAGGGCTTAAAATGGCCTGGCCTTCAGACCCATACTTCACTCAGTCACTGATGTGGGTATCCTTAGAAAAGGTGTGACTTTGGGTATAGCTGTCGCCCTTCTGTCCTCTTCCTTGACAAGCGATGTGGGTGGTACATCTTCATGTTACCAGATTTGGAATAAAAAAGACATGGGTTCACCAAGAAGGGACTAATAGTTACCAAAGGGAAAGGGACTGGGGAGGATGGGTGGGAAGGGAGGGATAAGAGGGAAAAAGGGGCATTATGATTAGCAGACGTAATGTTGGGGGGCATGGGGAGGGCAGTACAACTCAGACAAGACAAGTAGTGATTCTATAGCATCTCACTACGCTGATGGACAGTGACTGTAATGGGGTTGGTGGGGGGCACCTGATGAAGGGGGTAGTTTAATCACCATAATATTGCACATGTAATTGTAGATTAATGATACCAAAATAAATTATTTAAAAAGTAGGTGCAAAACATAAAATAAAATTATGAATTTGAAGGAAAAAAAAAGACATGGGTTCAAATCCTACTATTTCCACTTACTGTGTGACCTCATGGAAGTGTCTTAACTTCTCTGAGTTTCAGTTTTCACCTTTGTGAAACAGAGATACAGTCCCTTCACGCTCTGACTGATTTATCAGGCAGGCTTGGGAAATGAGTTCTGCACAGGTAACTTTCCCAGAAAACTAAAACTCATCCCTCAAGCATTGTAACTATCTCTATTTTTTCCACTTGGGATGAAAATCTCTCTACACCGTGTTATACATTTCTCTGCTTCCTTAAACAGATGATACTCAAGGGCATTCATCTTTTCTTGATGATTCAGGGTCATGTGGGATGCATCTATTTCAGGTATTTTTGTCTCCTGTCATCATGTCTGGGTGTCACTGTGCCAGTCTCTGACAACCCACAGAATCCCCCATCTTTTCTAGATTGTTACTGCTGAGATACTGTGGGCAGGGAAGCCAGGCAACCAAGGCTGAGAATAATCCAAGAGGGTGGGGGAAGGTAGGGGAGAAAGAGACAGAGGGGGAGACAGGGAAAGAAAAAGACAGAAAGAGGGGGAGCGGAAGAGAGATGATATGTGATGGATGAATGACAAATGATAGATAAATGATAAATAATAGGTGCATGCACACATGGGTGCAAAGATGGATGAATGGGTAGATGGATGGATGGAAATGCTAGAGAAATATTTTTAGAGATCTAGATGATAGTTGAAAGACAATAAATATACATATCAACCATAAAAGTATATATCACCATAGTCTTTGTAAATGAAGCATAGGACCCCATTGTGTGGATGCATCAAATGTATTTAACCTTTCTCCTATTGTTAGTTTTCTAAATTGCATCTGATTTTTCACTATTACAGATAACACAGTGATAAGCATCTCTGTATACAAGTCCAAATATTTTCTTGAGGATATATTCCTAGAAGTGGAATTGTTCATTCAAAATGTATGCACATTGTAAAAACAGGATTACTTTTTTCATTATAAAAACATGCATGTGGACTATAAAAACATACATAAAGTGTGTGTG
The DNA here is from genome assembly GCA_032199065.1 of Smutsia gigantea. Lineage (NCBI taxonomy): Eukaryota > Metazoa > Chordata > Mammalia > Pholidota > Manidae > Smutsia > Smutsia gigantea. Next base: position 28,418 of record JAVSCE010005381.1, on the reverse strand, counting down.
TGTGTCTGTCTGTCTGTCTGTATCTCCCAGAATCCCACCAGGCAGTTAACCACTACTGGCCTTTTAATAGTGGACTGTTTTCTGGGCATGTATATGTGGTGGCCACGAGAATGCATCTCAGAGGCCTCCTACTACCAGGGGCAAAATTGACTGAGCATCCTGGCTTTTGTGATGGTTTCCCAAAAGGAGTTGGAAGTGCTGTTTTATCAACAGAGAGCTGGTGGAGGCTGTATTGAAGACAAAACAAAATATCTCTAGTACAAGAAGACAATGAGGAAGCACCTGCAAATCTCAAACCAAGGAGGCAGTTGAAAACGTGAAGGCTAACTGCAGCCTCAGGGCAGCCGTCTCAGAGAAGAGCAGGAGTGCATCTCAACCCCATGGGGAGCCCTTGGAGGAGTATTTTTTCCTGAACTCAGCTCATAAGAAGTAGGATGTCCTCTGTAGCACTGCAGAAGAGAATCAGGAGATGTATCAGCGGCCAACAGAAGCAGGTGGGGCACCGTTAAATGGTTTGCCAATTTGGAGGGTAAGGATAGTAATATAAAAAACCAGAGAGGTCTGGCCCCTGTTATTTTGAAGCAAGTTTCAGAGCAAATGGCCTAGCACATCTTTTTAAAGAGGCTCTGACCAGCTGGGGAGCTCTCTTGAGGAAGCCATATTTTCCCTCCTTTGATCCTCAGAAATATGCCATGTTAGAGGATTCCAGGGCTTTCTTTTCTCAGGGCTTTCTTTTCCAACCCAGGTTTGGCTACACAGCACTTCTTCCTAACATCTGCTGAGTGCCTGGGACCTTAGCCATGCAGGGAGGGATGAACAGGTAGATGGATGGATGGATTGATAGAGACACTAGAGAGGTATTTTTAGAGAGGTCTAGATGATGGTAACAGACGACAGACTGGTGCTTATGACAATAAATATATATATCGCCCATGGAAGTATGTATCACCCATACAATCTTTGTACTGTAATCTCATTTAATCCTCCCAGCAATCCCACAACAGGGGCCGTGCTGAGCCCCAAGTGTGAGGAGCGTGGGGATGGAGTCAGATTCATGGCTCAAATCCCACCTGCACCCCTTGCAAGGTGTAACCTCAGGCAAGCTACTTTACCTCCCCAAGCTTCTGTTGGAGAATGCTAGTGGGAATGCCAGTATTCCCGCTTCTTTACCTCCCCAAGCTTCTGTTGGAGAATGCTAGCGGGAATGCCAGTATTCCCATGATGGTGTGAGGATGGACGGAGATGCTCCAGGAAAAGGGCTCACTGGGTGGCTGGCGCATAGCCGACCCTCAGTAAACATCCGCTGTCCCTGTTACGGTGGTTAGTGTGTCCTGCTTGACCAGCTAGGACAAGGAGAGTTCTCCATCCATTTAGCATCCAAATGGGTGATTTTGTCTCTCCATCCTGAGTACTTGAGAATGTCTTTGTTGTCACAGATCCTTCCTTCCATCTGTAAGATTCTGGGATCCATAGGGGATGTTCATTCCAGTTTATTATCTCCTCAAAAAAAAGAAACCTTTCAACCCACATGGACTTAATAATAATAATGATTATGCTGGAAGGTCTGACAGTGATTTGCTCATATTTTTAAAGACTCGGTTCAAGATTACCCCAATAATAACAACAATTACTCTTCACTTACATTCCAGTATGTATTCCCAAGAGGAAAAGGAAGGGACAGAGTGATGCCAGGGTCCCCAGACAACTGCATATAACTGTATCTAGAGCAATGTGTTGTAAGTGTGAACATTTTCTCTCAGCCATGGCATGAGGAGATGAGAGATAAACAAGGTCGAGAACCATTGCCCTAAAGTAACCTTCCAGTTAAGTAAACTATGGCACATTTATCAAGGGAACCCTATGAAGCCTTTAGATGCAGGTATAAAAGATGTCTAAATCATACTGCTGAGTAATAAAAGCAAGTTGCAGAAAAATTCATAAAATATTTTATCATTTATATCTCCAAAATCTCCCCACAGCATTGTACTTCACATTCTATATTCACAGGCCTATAAATATGGGGGGGAAAGTCTGGAAAGACACACACAAAACTGATCGAATTGAGGATCTCAGAGATGGGAGTCCCAAGGGGGACTTTTAGCTTTATCTGTCATGTTTGATTTGTACAATGATCATATATTCACATACCACTTGTATAGTTAATAATATATAGCTGCTTTTAAAATATAATAAATTTCAGCCCGTTCGCTCTCCTAACCTCTAAGGGCTGGATTTGATGTGGCCAGGGACCCAGGATCAGATGCCGTGATTGGGACAAAACACTTATATATTTGGTATATTTGTTGCCAAAAAGCTTTCAAGAAGGTAATACCAATTTTCACCGTAACCCATGCAAAGATGACAAAAATAATAACATTCATTGCTGTTATTAGTTTTAGTCATTACTTCTTTGATTCCCACTGAGTGTGAGCATTTTTTCATAGCATTCTTGGCTTGCTTGAACTGGAGGGAGAAATGCCAGTTTTTCCACTCCCCCCACATCTGAAAAATGCCCACTTCCCACAGCCAAGGGACTAGTTAATTAACACCTGTCCCCCATGGAACCAAAGGACAACCAGGCATCCAGTAAATTTCCCTCTGCAGGAACCTGTACTTTTCCCCACACCCACTGGAGTCATCGCTATTTGTCTTACAATAGAGAAACTCCAACAGTAACATTGGCCTGTCAGGGCCAAGTCTTCTAGGGAGCACTGATTCGTATTAATAATACTGTATATCCACAGGGGCGAGTCTGCAGCTGTGCTGTAAGCATGGATGCAGGGGAGAGAAGGGGAGGAACCCTGCAGGAGCCCCCAGGGGCTCTACATGCCCTGCTCTCCTCTACGTGGGCCCTAGCAGCTTGACGTTTGCTGGTAACTCATTGCCAAGTCCTGCTGTGCATTCGCCACTACAGTGTCATTAACTCATTACCTTTCATCCGTACAGGCCAGCCCATTGCCAGCCCCAGCCTTTGGTCTCATGATGGAGGATATTGCAAGAAAGGCCTCATAGTAAATAACAGAGTGGTGGGGAAAATTGTAGGCATCAGAATATCTCATGTCGACCTGACTTTATTTAGGAAAACATCTTGTTAAAACACTTGGAGGGGAGAGGAGCCGAGGTCATAAAAGAGAGGGCCAAACTACTCCACAGTCAAAGTGAGCTGGAAATGTATGGTGAGCATGTGTCAAAGATGTGTTTAAATTATCAGTGAAGGAGCCAGCAGGATGGCAAAACTGGTTCAGAGGATAAGAGAAACTAATATAAATAGCGGGGGAATGTAGTAACCACAATGTTGCTCATGGGAAACCTTCATTAGATTGTATATCAGGGCAGAAAAGAGGAGGGGTAGGCAGCATAACGTGGGGTAAACAGAAATCATAAAAGATGGTAGCTATTATCAAAACAACGAGAAATAACAAGTGCCGGTGGAGATGTGGAGAAAAGGGAACCCTCCTGCACTGTTGGTGGGAATGTAAATTGGTATAACTATTGGGAAGGAAAGGACTCGGCTCGGTGTCGCAGGAAAGTCAGATAATAGTGAGACAAGAGACCAGAGTCAAGAAAGCAAAGTAAGTTTTAATGCACTCTGCAGAGAGCAGCAGAGCGGGCCTGCCTAAGGTGAGACAGGCAGGCGTGGATGCTCATTCTGAGGCTTCTTTTATGTGGTTTTGGCAGGGCAGAGAGGTCCTTGCTTGACAGCGGTCAGCTCTCTAGGCTTCTTCTGATTGGTGAAATGGGGACAGGGGCTGTGCTGTGCTTGCGCCTCTGATGTTTCTTATTTGGGGGACCTGGGTATTTCCTGAGTCACCCCTGGACCCTGTGGCTTCATCTGATTAACTCTGAGTCATTTCTGGCTTTCTGGTTCCACCTGATCAACTCCCTGAGTTATCGTTGGGAGGCCCTTTCTCCTTTCCATCCCGCCCATTTCTGTCTTTCCACCCAACAGAGCCACTGTGAAAAATAATATGGAGGATCCTTAGAAAATTAAAAATAGCACTACCATATGATCCAGCAATTTCACCTCTGGGTATTTATCCAAAGGAAACAAAAACACTAAGTCAAAAAGATTTATACACCCCCATTAACACTGCAGTATTATTTACAATAACCAAGATATAGAAACAACCTAAGTATCCATTGACAGATGAGTGAATAAAGATGTGGTACATCTGCAATGGAATATTACTCAGTCATAAAGAAGAATGAAATCTTGCCATTTGTAACCACATGGATGGACCTTGAGTATATTATGCTGAGTAAGTCTGAGAAAGACAAACACCACATGATCTCACTTATATGTACAATTTAAAAAAATATTTCATAGATACAGAGAACAGATTGGCAGTTGTCAGAGGCAGGGTTGACAGATGGGTGAAATGGGTGAGGGGAGTCAAAAGGTAGAAACTTTCAGTTATAAAATCAGTAAGTCCTGGGGATGTAATGTACTGCATGGTGACTACAGTTAATAGTACTATACTGCATATTTATTTGAAAGTTGCTAAGAGAGTAAATTATAAAAACTCCCATAACAAGAAGGGAAAAATTCTATAACTATGGATGGTGATGTGCATTAACTACACTTATTGTGGTGAACATTTCATAATATATATAAATATCCAATTATTGTGTTGTACACCTGAAGTATAATGTTGTATGTCAATTATACTTCAATTTTAAAAAATGGTACAATGTATTCAAACATATCTAAAATTATTATAAATGTAAATAAATTCAACTAATCAGTTAAAAGAAAGAACTGCCAAAAAAAAGATTGTATATCAATGATACCTTAATAAAAATAAAAAGTACAAAAATGAAGAGGAACTAATATACACACACCAACATATATACACCTCCACCCACACTCACATGTTGATTGGGGAAAAAAATAATGCTGGAACAAATTTCCAAGTTAAACACAAAATTAGTTAATGAACTAATGACCTACAGGACAATAAAACGTTTTGGCCAAGAATTGGCCAACTATGACCTGACAATCAAATCAGACCCACCACTTGTTTTTGAACCGCCCATGAGCTAAGAATGATTTTTACATTTTTAAACAGTAGGAAAAAGAATATTTTAAAATGTGAAAATGACATGAAATTCAAATTTCAATGTCCATAAATAAAGTTTTATTGGAACACAGCCATGCTCATTCATAGCAACCTATAGCTGGTTTCACACTATGATGGCAGAATTGAATAATTGCAAGAGAGACCGTATGGCTCACAAAACTTAAAATATTTGCCATCTAGCCCTTTACAGAAAATGTTTGCTGACCCCTGCTATAGTATTATAACATGTCAATAATTTTTGAAATTATCTTCTCTAGATGATAGATAGATAGATAGGGAACTATCTTCCATTGGTTCTGTCTGGAGAACCCTAGAACCCTAATATACCTCTACTATGTGGTCTCATTCAATCAGTGAAGATTTCCTCCAAACAGGTGGAAATTCTGCCAACAGATTGCCTTTAGGCTTGAACTGCGACATCAACTCCACTTCCCTGGGTCCCCAGCCTGCTGGCCTTACCCAGGATTTTGTACTTGCCAGCATGCACAATCTTAAAAAAAGCCAATTCCTTAAAAAAAAAAATCATTCATTCATTTTATACACATCCTAGTAGTGATGTCGCTCTGGAGAAAGAATTCTGACCAACACACCTTTTCATGAACAGTGACTCTGGCCACTGGTAATCAATGTCTTATTGTCTGGTCAATTAGAGAAGCAATTAATCTTTGAGAAGTAGAAATAGGAAAGGGGTGAGCAAAGAGTCAGGTTAAATATCCCCTCCCAAAGGATAGGGCTTCAGCAGGTCACAAGTGGAGTGGCCGGGCGTGACAGCCTGTCCTACAGATTCCTCCTCCGGGCAGCAGGGCTAATACCTGTTACTAACTTGTGGGTCTCTATTTTGTTCGCCCACTCTGGAAGCCCAAAGTAGGACAGAGAAATGCAGAGAGATGTGGATGGAAGCCTGATCCTTGGAGCTACTGACCTGTCAAGCTTAGAGAAAGCCCCAGAGCAGAGCAGAAGAAGGGATGGGCTGGGACTCAGAGTGCCCGTTCTTGCCAGGGTTCCACCCTTACTAGTTTTGTAAGTTGAGCCTGTTGGTCAAGCATCTGTCTATTCTTCAATAAAATGGGGATAACAACATCTCCCCAGCCTACATCTGGGCATGAGTGTAAGCATTAAATGAGCTGACAGAGGTTTGAGAATCTACATACTAGTCAAGATTCCATCAGAGAAGCAGAACCACCAGGAGATACATAAGGGAAATATGTAGGGATCTGAACCCACAATGGTAGGTGCTGGGCACATAGCCTACATGAGGCCCTTGTTTCTGTGTCTTGTGCTAGAACCTGATGCCCACACGGCAGGTAGGCAGGAAAGGACAGTGCATGTGAAGTGGAGGAAAGCAAGGACAAAGGAGAGTCTGTGAGACAGCTGGAACCACAAGGACAGACCGGAACCCACGTAGATCTCTCACTGTCTCCAAGTCTCCAATGTCAGTTGTTGGGTGGGTCCTGCAGGAGCAGCTGGCACTCTTCATCATGCAGTTTAGCACACATCTGAGCCAGGAATAGGAGAACTGAAAAGGGATCTAGGAACTGCAGTCTGGGTACTGCCCCACGACATCCAGGTGTGCCAGCAGATCTAAACAGCTGTGTGAGCTGCCACGGCACGATGCAGGCTCCGACCTTCCAAATGCAGAAAGCTAGATGGCTGCTGCTCTGCTCTGCCTTCTGAATCTTGCACAGACAGCTCTGTGGCTTACACCAACTAACCAGACACTCTGCAAGGAAGGGAGTTCTGAGAAGGGCGGTTCCATTTTAGTTAAGTGAGCATAATACAAATCTGCCACAATTTGTGAGCTCCAAATCACCAGCCCAATGAAAACAGGGGAAAAAAGCACAGATACCTTCTTTCCAGCAGAACTAATTTAACCGGAAGTGTATTAGGGCCATGAAACAGCTTGGTTAGGAACAGTTCTTTGTACAGTGGAGGTGATATTACCATCATGAAAACTATACACAAGTGACTTTTATTTTTCCCCAGGCAGTTGTTGAAGCATTTGAAAAACTCAGGACCTCCTTCATTTCTTCTACTAAAAATAATTGAGAATATTATTCAGCCATAAAAAGGAATGAAGTACTGGTACATGCTATAATGAGGATGAACCTTGAAAACATGCTTGCCCTGCACCGTATGTCATGAGGGAATTGCGAGTTAAAACAATGATATCCCACTACTTACCTCTTAGAATGGCCCAAGTCCAAACGCTGACAACAATAAATGTTGGCAAAGATGCAGAAAAACAGGAACTCTCATTCACTGTTGGTCAGAATGCAAAATAGTGCAGACACTATGGAAGCTAGTATAACAATTTCTTGCAAAACCAAGCATATTTTTACCATATGATACAGCAGTAAGGCTCCTTGGTATTTACCCAAAGGACTTGAAAACTCATGTCCACACACAAAAATCTGCACATGGATGCTTATAGCGCCTTTATTCATAGTTGGAAGCAACTGAGAGGTTAAGTAACTTGACAAAGGTCACATAGTCAATAAGTAGGAGAACTGGGATTTGGATCCATCTCCATCTGATTCCAGAACCTGTACACAGAACCACTAAACTTGGCTTAGTGTGACAGAGTTAGACTGTGACCCTTAGGAAGAAATACATTTTACATAGTGACTTAGTACACCCCCATATGCACACACAGTCACACACAAAACAGGAGCAGGGTTTCACAAAACAAACCTACCTTTATTACATGTGATGCACTTTGATATTTTCTCTTCAAATTATTTTTCAAATAGTTACACCCCACCACACTTATTTCCTCACGCATTAAAGGGCTGCAATCTGCAGTTGGAAAAATCATGGCACTAAGTTATTTTAAGTCTTTAGCCCTTAAAATTGTACCGAGCACCTACGACAAGTCAGGTGTAAAACTTGACTAGCGATCTCAAGAGAAATGAGACATGGCTCTGGCTTCAGAGGTTTTACATTCTAGGACAGAGGGATAAAGAAGGAAACACCTCATTTTGCCTGAACATCTGTAATATGCCAAGCTCGTTGCCAGACACGCCCGCACCTGATGTCATTGATTTTCAGAACAAGTGTATGAATTGGGCCAGTGCTTCTCAAATTCTAAGGTGCATGTGAATCAGCTGGGGACCGTGTCATGATGTATATCCTGCTTCTGTAGGTCTGGACCTCGGCCTGAGATTCTGCATTTCTAACAAGCTCCCAGGCAGTGCCTTTGCTTGTGGTCCAGGCACCATACTTGCCATGTCAAAGAGTCATTTCTTTCTAACCTCTTTATTGAGCTCTCAACAGACCAGGCACAAAGCTCAGCACCCAGGATGTGAGCGTGAAGCCACTAGTTGCATGCAGAGCTCTCTGATTGCAAACTCCGCGCTCACAGTCAAGGAAGTGGGAGCGGTCGTGCTCGGACCCAGGCATGGAAACAACAGTAGATGGGCGTGGAAGGAAGGGCAGGGACCAGACCAGGGCCAGGCTGAGGGGTCTGTGGGTAATTTTAGGGGTGGTTCGGCTGTCACAGAGGGCACGGCATGAAGGGTTGGTGGTCAGGATAGGCTTATGGTGGTCCCCGTCAATCCCTTGCAGCCGAGAAGCCTCTGAGTCACACGGCAGGTCACATCCAACATGTGAACCGTGAGGCAGCACTTCCTGCAGGAGCCTTGGGCTGTTTGCTCTGTAGCTTCCAAATGAATCTCTGGAGGCAGACTTGCCAAATGGCACAGCAGGTCCAGCCCACAAACGGCTCCCCAGCCTGTGTTCTGTCAATCTAGATACTTCCCCTCAGCAAGACACTCGGCTTAGCAATCAAAGCCACCATGGCTCTGAAATGCCCAAATATCTATTCCACTCACTCTTTCCAATTTGTTGTGTACGATTTCTAGAGCTGGAGGGTTTCCAGCCCCAGGGAGCAACTTAGTTAGACCATTGCGGACTGCAAAGAGATTCCATGCCCTTCAACAGACACAAATATATACCAGCCTTGTCCTATGCCCCCTGTGCTTGGCACTGGGAGCACAGAGGTTGGAAAACATGAAAAAGAGGTCCCGAAGCGGTCACTCGAACTCTGTGCCCTCTCACTGCTCAAGAGTGTTTCAGAGGAGACCACGTGGCCAGTAACCATATGAAATGGTCCTTAGACTCCATAATAGAGTAAAGAGAACCAAGACATCAGCAAAATGCCATGTCTCATCCTTCAGATAGGCAAAAAAGGTAAAAGATAGAAAAAAGTTGATATTGAAGATGCTATGGTGACATGGAACACCCTCATGCACTGTTGGGTAAGTTAATTTGTGAAGCTTTTGTGGAGGCAATTTGGCAGTTTCTAACAAGTGTGGGGTTGGGTTCAACGGCCTTTGACCCAGACATTTCTTTCTGACAGTCCATCACTAAAGAAAGAGGCAAATGGAGGAACTGACATAAAAATTGAGAGGTCTGTGTTCTGAGCACATGTGCCTCGGGACTCCCATTACACGTCATGAAGGAATCGGTGGCCTGGACGTTCTATAGCAAAGGAAGGGACATATCTAAAGAAAAGTTTGCTAACTGTTTGGTCAGCCAGATCTGTGGCCACTGGGCTGGTATGGCTCTAAAAACACTGGATTACATGGAGCTCCACCCTTGAGGGGTTTACAATCCACTGTAGAAGAAATGTGTTTACATAGGGATAATAGACTTGAATTTGAGTGCAATGTGTGCTGCCCCGGAGGGACAATGCCAGGAGCCGGGCTTATCGAGGGCCCACTGTGTGCCAGGCCCTTCATTTGCATTATCTCAGGTCAGCCTCCCAATAACTCAGGGGCTTAAACGGTACTATCTCCGTTTTACAAAATGATTCTATCAAAGAAGGTGTCTCTTCCCAGATATTTCCTCTAGAATTTCCAACCCAGTCTCACGAATTGCCCTTCCTATTTAGGCACAAGATGGTGTCCGCCTCCCCAGAGTGTTTCTGGTACCCCCTCAGCCACCATGAGCCCACTGCGTCTGGGCACTGCTCCCGTGGTGACTTGGCCCAAACCAAAGCCATCCAGTTTGTTACAGATTCTCCCCAGCATCCCAGACCGTGGCATCCAAGACAGTCTCCGATTGCTGCCTGCTTGCGAAACCAGTGACCGATGTCATGAATCTCCTGAGCAAAGGGTTCCAGCCTTTTTCAGAAGCCTCCAAATTCTTCCACAGGCATTTCAAGACTTCTAAGGCCAAAAAGCCAAGGTACCTTCACACAAAAGCCAGGACTCCCGCAGGAAAATGGCCAAATGGCCCTCCAGAAAGCTCCAAACACAGAATTTTTTTGAGCCTAGTCACTCCTACTGCCTCACCCTTTCTTCCCTCCCACCAGAGCCTCTGCAGGACCCAGAGCCCAGATAGCCTTATCCATCCTGGAGCCCACAGCCATCAACATCCCTGAGGATTGCTCAGCTGAGCTCAGGTTGATGGGTTGGTCGTGTGCACCCAGGAAGAGCCTGAACCTGCCCAAGGGTCCTTCCACGCAGCCAGTCCCTCCAATAGCCCAGAGCCCAGGGGGCAGGACCAGCAGAGGCGCGAGAAGAACCTGGACAAGGAGCAGCCTGGCTTCTGCACCGACCTGGTTCTCTTTAGCCCAGACCCAGAGCTCCAGACGTGCCCTGACGTCCTCCTGTTCCATGGAAGTCGTTCCGTGTTAGTCTCTGCCATTCAATCAATGCCAGACTGCTGTTTCTGCCTCCTGTGTCAAGATTCACAGCCGGGCAGGTCGTGCAGGACACCAGTCAGCCCATCTAAAGGGACTTCATTCACATCACAGAGGGAGAAGACTTGTATATTTACAGCCCCAATTTCCAGCCGCTGGCAGTAAATCATCCTGCAGAAGGGGAGTCTTTTTCTAATTCAGGGAAATAGGGAAGAAAATAGGGAAGGAAAGAGGGAATGAGAGAGAAACCTGGTGACATCCGAGTCTCTGGATCCAGTGTCCCTAGACTCAGAGAGACCCTTGCCTTCTCCACACTTATGTGACAATTTGGACCGATCTTCATGGCATGGGTCAGACCTGATTGCTTTACCCTATTATGCAAAAACTTTCAGTAGGTCCCCCATGATCTACCTGATAGAAAAATGTGTTCCTCAGGCTGGTAACCAAAGAGCTGTAGAATCTGGCAGAAAAACAACATTTCCCAGGACTCCTTTCCAAAGAGAATTCTGGCCAATGAGATGGAAGTAGAAGAAGTTGGCTAGGATGTCTGGCAAGGGAGCTGATGCCCCCGACAGTCATGCTCTTGCTCCCGTCTCTCCCTTCCTTCCTGCCACTTGGCACATGGATGGAAGAGCAGCGGCTGCAGTGACCACTTGTGACCATGAGATGACCTTGAGGCGGAAAGGCACACGCTAATGATGGTGGGGCAGAAAGCCAGAGAAACCTGGATCTCTTGCTACTGACATTGCCGGGCTGTCCTTCCAACCCTGGACCCCTGTCTCCAGATTTGTTCATGTGGTAGACGATGCTTTATCTTTATAAGCCACCATTAATTGAACTTGCTGATTTATGCAGCCGAATCTAATGTTGATTCGGAAGGTCAGTCAGGGCTGCAGGTGGGGGAATAATCAGCCTAGAACCACTGTCTGTACAATTGATACACGCAGAGTCATGTCGTGACGAAAACACCAGCATGGCACCCAGGCACCTAGTCCCGGTTCTGTCTCTTTGTAAGAAAGCGCTCACGTCCTTGCTGTTCACCGTCTAACGGTTGCTGGGCTCTTCACAATTCTTTTGTTCCCCAATTAGCAGGGGTGCTCATCAACCTCCCTCATCTTGTGCAGCTTCCCACCAACTGAAACATTGTTTCCAAGACTCCTCTCCCACCCCCCAGAGCAAGCCAACCTCCAGGTTAACAGCTGGTATTTTTGTGTGCATGTTATGTGACAGGCATTGTGCTGGGCACTTTCTACCTATCATCTCGTTTGTAACCCAGCAACCCAGCCAGTCTTTCCACATGAGAAAACTGAGGTTCACAGGTGGCAGAGGTAGATTCAGCATTCTGGTCCACTTGCCTCCTCTAGTTGTGTTCCAAACTACCTCTGGGCTGTGAGGAGGCAAGAAATGAAAATTACCAACTGGTACATGGCAGAGGTGACAAGCTGCCCTCCAATATCTACCCCTTCTTCTATAGCAGGGACAATTTTGTCTCCAAGGGGACATTGGACAATGTCTGGAGACGTTCAGTGGGTGTCACAGCTTGGGGAGGGGTACTACCGCCATCTAGTGGGTAAAGGCCAGGGAATTGTTACCCGTCCTTTAATATACCCGATAGCCCCCCACAACCCAGAATTATCTGACCCAAAATGTCAATGGCACCAAGGCTGAGAAACGCAGTTTTATAGGAACAGAGACTTGGTTTTTAGCTGGGCACAGAGCTGCCTAGAGTAATGACCACATGGCCAATGAGGTGTGAGCAACCTCTGTATCGTGCTCTCCACTGCCTCTCTCCCTTCCTGACGTCTGGAATTCGGACATGGTGGTGGCCGTCTTAGAACTTACAGACAGACCCAGCACCCCAGGGGTGGCAGACCATCCAGGTGGGAGAGCCCTGCACCAAAGACTTTACAGGAATGGCCGCCACACTAGCTGGGACTTTTGCCTGAGAGAGAAAGATAAACTTTGATCTCGTTAGAGCCACAGGTTACAGCTAACCCGTGTGCTAACCAACACAACGTGGTACCTCCCTTTTCTCCTGAGTTCAGAGAACCTCTGGTCTCTGGCAAATATGCTCTGGAAAGGCTGTATCTGCTTTGTTTTGGGAGCAGACCCTGAAGGACAGGAAAGTGCTTTTTAACGGCCATGTCATTACAACTGCATGACATTTGCTGCGTTCGTCTATGCCCACGAGTCATCGCCACGGGGTTAGTTCATCAGATTCCCAGACTTTGACTCAGCTGCATTAGTCTCTGCTCACAGAGCCTCAGGTGGTCTCTTTATGCACAAAAGCAATCTCCTGAATACAGAACAGGGCGCACATTTCTGGAATGGTAATCTGTCATCCTGAGAAGCATAAAAGAGAGGAGTAGGTGCCCAGATGGGCACGTCACAGGTTCTTGGTCTCCCCAATAAGCAGTGATGGGAGGCTGTGGTTGCTGACCCACATGTTACGATCCCCATGGAGTCAAGTCATCCACACTGTTCCTTGCAGTTCAGGAGACCCATGGCATGTGTTTGGGACACAGCTGAGCCCTTACAGAGGAACAGTGGAAGAAAGATTGTTCTGGATATTTAGATATCTGGTTTGTTAGTCCCAAACCTGCCTTCAACTAGCTGTATGATTGTTTTTTCTTTTTTTCAAGTGACAACACTTAAACTGCTTTCAGTGAAAGAATAAGGAATTTATTGGTTCATGTGACCAAGTCCAAAATCAAGGTAAGGCTGGATCCAGGGACTGGATTCACCATGTGTCTGTGTCTTTAAACCTAATGCTTTACCCTCTGCCCTGCAGGCATATGCTGTGCACGTCTTATTCTAGACAACCTAATAATATGCCTGAGTTCCAAGTCACCTTGCCTTGGCCCCCTGCCTCCCTTGTCACCCTCCCTTCTCCTGGGTGCACTTTTCAAATATAAACCAACCAGTCCAGAGTCTACACTCTTAACTGCCTCCCTTATTGGGCTCTCGCACCCTGGACTACTATACACCTGCCCAAATCACCCCGAACTAGGTTTCAAACACCCATGGCCAGTCCTTCTGCCCCAGAGTCCGCTGAAATTACTCCAACTGGCCAATCTTAAGCCTGCTCACCCTGCCTCACCCATTCCTTCCTTCAGCCTGGGTCACCTAAAGCTCATCTACTCTGTTCTCCTCTCTCTTAGCCCCCTATTCTTTTTCTTTGTAGCCCCTGTCACGATCTGTACTTATCTATTTATTTGTTTGTGAGTTTTCCGACTGGAATGTGAGTTCCCTGAGGGCAGGGCCCATGCTTTGGTTTGCTCATCACCATGTCCACACTAGCATGACAGTGCCTTGCGCATGGTAGACAGGTAATATATACTTAAATAAATGAGTGCACGTTAGCATGCTGAAGGCTCTGAGAAGTCCTGCAATAAAGAAGCTTGTTAACTTTATTAATCTGCTTGTTCCCAAATCTATTTGACACAGGAGCTCGTTTGTGTGTGTTGTGATGAGTTTAACCTCTGTGGATATCCTAAGAAAGTATTCTCTGGAAGACACCTTTGATAGGTACCCATTTACATGCTAGCAAAAAATGCATTCACCCCCAAGTCAGTTTTCAGTAAATCATTGTGTGGATAGCTACCTGGAAATATAAACCACTCAAAGTGGTTTTTAGGGACTTCAAATGCCATGCCCAGAGAAACCACTGGCTTTGTAGCATATCAAAAACAACATTAAGACCAGCGTTTCTCAACCCTGCCCACATGTGAGAATCACTGAGGAGATTCTGAAAATCCCAATGTCCTGGCTGCACCCAGACTGAGTAAATTAGAGTCCCTGGTAGGAGGCCTGGGCATCAGTGTGCTTTGTTTTGTTTTGTTTTTTAACTCCTCAGCAGATTCCTGCATGCAACCAGGCTTGAGAACCATGAAAAGCAATCCAGAGAGAAGGCTAGACACTGGAGCTTCAAGGTTATAATAGTGCACATAAGCACTTGAGGCAGTTGCTGGCCCTTAGCAGAGACCCATTGGCTGGGAAGCAGAACCAGAGCCTGTGTGCATTTGCATAAGATCCAGTTCCATTTCGTCTCACTGCATCTTCAGGTGCTTCTCAGTTTGTGCAGAAGCCACCCTGTGGCCCTAACCTGGGGAAGCAATGCCTGGTTCTCATTCCAGCTGCGTCCACTCTGAGATGATAGCTCACGTTTGGTCTCCTAGACGGTGGCCAGAGGCTCCCCTCCAACAACCTGGAGTCTCCTCCTCTGAGTGTGGGGACAGCCCTTAGCCCAGTCACACCAGACTTTCCTCATCAGTCCTCTCCACCACCACATCTAAATCCAGCTGTGAACTGACCCAGAAAGTTCTGAGGTCACAAGGCACAAGGCATCACCCTACCATGGACTTATCACGTGTAATCTTAGACGAGTAGCTTTATTGCATTTCAAGCTCTTTATTTCTAAACTAGGTGTAATGATGCTCACAGAGGGATTAGGGAGGGCTACGTAGATTAAAGTGAAATTATGGAGATGGAGATCTTGGCAAATTGAGATGGATTAGTTAGGGTTTGGGGCTTTAAGTGACAGAAACAAACAATGGCTACCTTAAACAAAGAGGCAAAAATTTATGGAACATATATGGATTATGTCACAGGAAGAAAGGGAAAATGGAAGACCAGAACTTGAAAAGAAGGGGCAGGCTCAGTCTGGTGGGCAGAAGTCTAGCAAGACCCCCAGTGATCCTTATATTTGATAATCTCCTGCTCTTGAGTGGGAGTGGAATCTGTGAATCTGATGAGATACCACACCCATGGTTATGTTATGTTATATAGCAAAATGGATTTTGCAGATATAATTAAGGTTACTAATCAGCTGACTTTGAGTTCATAAAGAGGGAGATTACTCAAGTGGGTCTATTCTAATCACATGAGCTCTTTAAAAAGAGAGTTTTCTCTGGCTGGTAGCAGAAGAAGAAATCAGAGAAACTCTGAGTGTGATAAATATTTGATGCACCATAGCTGGCTGTGAAGAAGGAGGGAATGCTAGGAGGTGAGAATGGCTCCCAGTGGGTGGCCAGCAGGAGACTGGGCTCTCAGTCCTACAACCGCATGGAACTGAAATATGTCAACCCCAATGATCTTGGAAAACGATTCTTCTCTGGGGCTTCTAGGAAAAAACTCAGCCCAGCCCGCATCTTGATTTCAACCTTGTGAAACCCTAAGCAACCCAAGCCAGCCAAGCTTGCCCAGACTTCTCTGACCTGTGAGGTAATAAATGGGTGTTATTTGTTTTTGAGTTCATAATGACTCTTAATGCTATCTTTGATATGATTTTTAATTTTATTTTATTAAGAGTATTTCTAAGCACAATTTGAATAGACAGAGTAATGTTTTTCTATGCTGCATGACAAATGACCACAAATAGAGCGGCTTTCAGTAACACAAATTATCACACAGTTCCTGTGGGTCAGAAGTCCAGGCATGACTCTGGGTCTCACCTGGCAAAAATCATCTGAGGCTGGGGTCCTCTTCCAAGTTTCCTCGTTCCTGATAGAACTGAGTTCCTTATAGCTACTACTGAGCCCTCAGCTCCTGGAGGTCACTCACTGTTTCCTGCCACATGGCCCTCCACACATGGCAGTTTGCTTCTTCAAGGCCAACTGGAGAACATCACCAAGTCTTTGAATTTCTTGATTTTCTCTGTCTCGGACCCAGAATCTCAGGGTTCATGTGATTAAGTCAGGCCTACCCAAGATAATCTCCCTTCTGATTAACTGAAAGTCAACCCATTAGGGACCCTAGTTACATCTGCGAAATCCTTTCACCTTTGCTGCATGATGTTACTGGATCAGGGGAGTGATGCCTGCTCATATTCCCAGATCCACCGGCACTCAAGGGGAGGCGATTGTGCAGGGAGTGTAACCAGGGGGCACCAGCCTTAGAGACCCTCTTAGAATTTTGCCTGCCACAATTTATTGAGCATTTACTATGTACCAGGCTCTCTGCTAGCTGCTTTATATGCATGCATTTAATCCTTACATCAACCCTATGAAGGAAGGGTTCTTGCTGTCCCCATTGTACAGATGAACAAGGTGAGACACCAAGAGGTTAAATGCCCGTGATCACACGGCTAGTGAGGCACAGAGCCAGGGTTCAGGGCCCACCATCTGCCTCCCCTGTCTCTCTCTCTCTCTGTGTGTCTCTGTGTTTGTGTCTCTCTATGTGCATGTCCATGTGTACATGTGTGTGCCCAGCTATCTCTCTCTATATATATTGTGTGTGTCTCTCTCCCTCTCTGTCGCTTACACTTACACACACACACACACACACACACACACACACACACACACACATACACAGAACACCTCCCCTCAATCCTTTCCTTCTCCAAGTGTTTCATGAGTATTTGCTTTCAGAGCATACTTTTGAAGGGTCTGAGGGGATGGGGAAGGAAAGGGGAGAGCTTATACATATACTGCAACTCTATTCATTGCTGTGATTTCTGAGCACTTACCTATGCTGTGGTAAGCTCAGCAGTTTATATCTGCCATCTCTCTCATCCACCTAGCAACCCACTTGCTAGTATTACACCCACTTGACTGACAGGAGGTGGGGACTCAGAGAGGTTAAGCTACTTGCCCAAGGTCACACAGACGGTGACCAGGATGGAGGCCCACTCATGTTAGTCCAGCCAAATGCTGGCTTTCCCCTGCACCCCAGTGGCTCTGCTCAGACCCCTCTGGCTTCTCTGCCATTGTGGTGAGCAGCCCGGGCTGCTCTGCTGCCTGAAACCTCGGCCCACTGGCATGGGAGCAGGAAACCGGAAGCCTGGCTCTCCCTGCCTCCCAGCCCCACAGCCATCTCACCCTGCTTTGCCTTCACGACAGCATCAATCTTGGTCAAACCCCAGCGCCAGTGGGCCCCCCCGCCCTGGCAGCCTCTGGGTCCGCACGTCGGCAGACGGTGCTAAGCTAATTTCCCCGTGCCTTTGGGAAGGATTTGGTTTCTGTCTCCCCAGCTCAGAGCCGCACAGACAGTGGCAGCAGGCCGGCAGGGCCCAGGGGTCCCCTGCTTGGTCTGGGAGAACCCAGACTGAGCTGTGCTAAGCTGCTGGTGAGCAAAGCAGCTGGGGCCTGGAGAGGGTCCAGGCTACAGCCCGAACCAGATGAAGGGATGGGACGGTAGGTGCCAAACCTCCCTAGAAATGTAACCAGGAGAGGAAATTGTCCTTAGTTTTAGAGTGACTTACAGGGCTCTTACTATGTGTACAGATGGTTTGATCTTTATCATGACCCTGTAAGATAGGGGCTGTTATGACCACTTTACAGATGAGGAAACTGAGGCACAGAGCTCCAGTACTTTGCTCAAAGTCACAAACCTGGTAGGTGATGGAGCCAGATTTTCAACCCTGACCTCCTGACTCAACAGGACACTGTGTCATTTGCCTGTCCAGGTGCCCACATGTCTTGGTCGTTCCCACCCCGATGATACAGCATCCCTAGAAGGAAAAACAGTCAGTCAGTTAACCTCTTTCTCTGTTTGGACTGGTTTTGAATTGGTCCCCGAATGGGTAGTGATGCTGGGTTTCCAACCAGGCCAGCCACCTCCCTGTTCCCCTTAGAGGGCTTAAGATGCTCTGACCCACCTGCTAACTCCACCAACTGAGGCAGGGGAAGGAGCTGGAGCAGAGGAGCCAAGTTCAGATCCTGGCTCATGGCTTTGAGCACTTACCTCTCTGAACTTCAGGTTCCTTACCTGGAAAAAAAAAAAGGCAATGATGACCTGCATTGCTGAGCTGTTAGAATTGGCCTGGAGGGCTGCATACCTACCCTCCTAGTCACGAAGGCCACAGTCAGCCCTCAATCAATGGCAGTGGCAGAAGGGACAGAGAAGCAATGGTTGCAGTTTAGCCTACTGGCTGAGCATGCAGACAACAGAGCCCATTTGGGCCCAATGCTGTGTAGTCCTTTACATTCGTTAGTTAGCCTCAGAGACCTCATCTGTGAAGTGGAGATTCTAATAATATCCACATTTTCATTAGTTAAAATATGAAAAGGTTTAGGACACCAGTGTGTACACTAAACACTGAAAATGTTACATAAAGTCAGGATAGCAAGGAAGCTGCATGTCCATTTCCACCTTGACCTTGGCTCTGGCAAATGGATACTAAGATTCTGCCAAATGGACTCCTTTGAACCAAATCCTATTACAACAAAGCAATTAGTAACTGAATTGATACTGCATGCAATTCAGTGGCATTTAAAATGGCAAACTTCACGTTTTGTGTATTTTAGCACATGCAAAAAAGAATTTTACCCATTCATTTGTTCATCCTAGCAGGGTAACAAAGTGGACTGCTTTGGACAGATGTTGAATACTCTGTGGGTTTCATGTTATTATTTTATTCAAAGGAGACTGCTGGCCACACAGTGATATGTGAACAAGCAGAACTGTTCCCTCTGCTTTGAGAGCAGTCTTCCCAGCCCGTAGGCTTGTGAACGTGCCTTATTGACCCCCAGTAAAACCCTAAGTAAATGCAGCCAGGGAGAACTCAGCTCTGTAGCGATCCAGGGCAAACCAAAAAGGCGTGATGCTTCACGAGTCCCAGCCAAGCACCGATGATGACCTGCCTCTGCAGCTATAAGAATGGCCCTTTAGAAGCTGCCTGAATCCATTTCTTAAATGATTTATCTGTGGCTCACGATGTATCATAAATATACAAGGCTAGACACGCCTGTTCCCCAGTGTCAGGCTGGAAAGGATATAACAAGCACCGGCATTTTAAAATCCAGTTATCCAAAATGATTGAAACAAAGGCTTTGGAAGAGGACCACTTGCCCCAGGTGCCTTCTTTCCAGGTTAGGAGCTGCTGTGTGGCTTTTGGAACCGAAGACCCCAAAGTCTCAGGTGTTTGAAAGGTGGCCGCTGCAGGTGGACGCCAAGTGCCTTCTGTTCATCTCACTTGGCAGTTACATTTTGGCAAAGGCTTCTGAGAGACTGCTCAGTGGGCACTGGCAGCCCACGGGTCTGGGCATTTGTGGGGTAGCAGGTGGGGATCAAACGTGCCACCTGACAGTTCCAGAGCCCTTACTGGAGCACATATGGCTTGCAGATGCTTTGAATATGATGTTGGGTTTCTGTGTAAAATCTGGAGTCTGAGATCTGCACAGGAAAATCTTAATGTTTGTTTAAATCTAAAAAAAAAAAAGAAAGAAAGAAAGAAAGGAAAGAAAGCTTATAGATAGCAGAGTACTGTGTGTGCGATTGCCTGAGATTTTGTTAGTTTTTATGTTCAGAACCGATCGAAGATTTTATTCCTCCTACTCGGAGAAAGCCAGATCCCAGCTGAGTCCCGCTGATCACTCTCTTGCTTCCAGATCATACCCTCTTTGGATAATTGGCATCCATGAACTCAAAAAATTCTAGGCTTTCTCCTGGGAGACTGGGGAGCCTATCTTAGAAATACATGGCAGTAAAAGTACTTTCTTGATTTTGTGGGGCATGCAGCCAGGCTCCAGGCTCTCCGTAAGGTATAGATCTCGAGGCTACGAGGCCACCCCACTTCAAACTCCAGTTCTTAGCATCACTGGGAGTAGCAGGGCTCCCCAGGAGCAAAGGACCTGTAATCTCAAATGAAACCCCAACAGATTTGCAATAAGAAGTAACTTGAGATACTATTATTTTAGCTGTATCATTGTTAACTCCAACCTATATATAATTTAATCTTCTGGGATCAGTCTTTCCTTTAATAATAATGTCAGATACAGTGCTTTTAGCTGAAATCATTAAAGTTTGCAGAAAACCCAATTCAACTGGTTTAAACAATGATAAGTGTATGATCTCATGTAACAAGATGAAATCATAATTTCATGATGAAATGCTTATTCTCTGTATAGTTTGGCATCATCCTGGCATTTCTAGCCTTACAATAAGGCAAGAAAAAGAAATCAAAGTGTAAAGATCAGAAAGAAAGAAGTAAAAAGTGTCTCTATTTGCAGGTGACATGATTATTTACACAGAAAAGCCTAATCTACAAAACAACTATAGAACTAATAAGTGAGTTTAACAAGGTTGCAGAATATAGGGTCAATATACAAAATAATCATGTAACTAGATACCTAAAGGGGTGCAGTAGGCCCTGAGTGGTTCAACAATGTTATCAAAGATCTGAGTTCTTTTGCGCTTTCCATATTGCCCAATAGAGTGTTGTTTCTCATGGTTGCACAATGACTAACACAGTTCCGCACATTACAGCACCACAAAGCAACCTCCAAAGCCCAGAATGAAAAAAAGAGGAGGTCTTTCTTCCTCACGTCCATTTAGAAGATGAGGAAACTTTCAGAGATCCGCCTCCCAGGCTTTCCTTAATTGGCCAGAATGGTGTCACATGTCTACTTATGAACCAATCACTGGCCAAGGAAGCAGAATTACTATGACTGGCTTGAAATATTTGAGATTCACCCTCCCTATTCAGTGGAGCTGGGAAGGGGGGCCAGCATTCCTTAGAGCTCATGACCACTGGATATTTGAACAAAACCATAATTTGGTTGATGAGTTGAAAAGGGAAAATGACTACCAGGTAAACCACTAATACTATCCGCCATGTTATCCCAAACACAATTTCCAAGAATCAAGCCCTTAAGGGCTCTGAGCTGGTTATGAATGAGAGCTTAGCTTCTGTCAGAACTGCTGCCTTCTGCCTCTGGGTGACCTCCAGACCCTCTCTGGCTTTCAACTCAACCAGAAAAAAAAAACAAAAAAACCCATTTCAGTTACCTACTTATATATTCTTGAATGATAAAAAATAAAACAACTCCCATTCATAAGTACATTTTTAACGTTCAAGGCAATTTCCCATCCTTTGTCCCATTCTCTCCACACAACCAACCAAGAAGCTCCAAGAGATTAAATGATATCCCTGAAGTCACCAGAAATGGAGAAACCACCGTGTGTTCTATGCCCCAGATCAGTGCTAGGCCCTTCACATGCATTAGCCCATCCAATTCTCACTACAACCCAAAAACGTATTACTATCCCCATTTTATGAAGGAGGCCTAAGGCTCAGAGAGGTTAAATACGGTCACACAGCTGGTGACTGGAAGAGCCAGGTTAGACCAGGTCTATCTGAGCTCCCAGTCCCATGCTCTTTAACATCTAAATTAGACATTTTTTTTCCCCTTTCTTAAATCGTGTGGTTCCAAATACCTATACTCAGCTTGACTTTAGAGATTAACTCATCCAGTGTTCCCCTGGAAGTTTCTACCCATGACATCACAAATATGAATAGACTTGGAAGGGAGAAAAAATGGAGTGGGGCAGAGGGAAGCTATTCTTCATTTCTTCAATCTGCCAAGCCCTCTTCTCACAACCCTCCCTTCTCCCCAACACCAACCACCCCAGTCGGCTAGCAGCCCCACAACCTGCATTTCATCCCCAGGCCTCCGAAACCTACACATCCTACAGAGGCTTTGGTTCTGTGCTATTTGCCTCAACTTGCCTTTCACTC
Source organism: Smutsia gigantea (assembly GCA_032199065.1). Taxonomy (NCBI): domain Eukaryota; kingdom Metazoa; phylum Chordata; class Mammalia; order Pholidota; family Manidae; genus Smutsia; species Smutsia gigantea. The sequence goes on along the minus strand of JAVSCE010005381.1, from coordinate 6,232 downwards.
ACTGCAGATAAATTCTGGACCTTTCTGACTTCTAACTCTGACACTGATTTTTCTTTTTTCCAGTCTCATGGCACTCCTTGAACCCAATTCTTGTTGTACTTTTTCTGGCCGAGCACTCAGGGAACCTGATTGTTTCCGCCCCCACCCCCAACCCCCCCATGGCAAAGATCTTGCTCATGTCTGCCAAATCCGAGAGACCCCATTTCTAATAAGACCTCCCTCCCTGTCCGAGTGGAGAAACCAGCGGTATTCTGTCCCATTTCTTCACATTCTGTGTTTAAACCTCTAGTCCAGAGCTCAGAATCCCTAGCACATTAGTGAAAGAGGGCGAAAAGATGCAGTTTTAGAGAAAACAAAGGGCTGGCTACAGTCCAGATGTCTCTCCCTGCCTACATTTGAAGCCTCACTGCCACCCTGGTCTCCCTCTTTCATTCTTAACTGCTCTCCTGGCCCTGACTCTCCCGTTAGCCAGCCACCCATGGCCGTCCCTGCACCTCCAGACCAGAAGCCAGGCCCCTGTAGCGCCCACTTTTTACAGAACACTTCCTAGCCTCAATTTCATTAAAAAAGATAATATAAAAATATTACTCCACGGGTACTGTCTCCTATCTCTCCAGCACAATTTGAATTTAATTTTCCTAGGAGACAAGGAAGAACTCTCAATATCCCTCTTTTATTCTCTGATTTCATTATAAATTGTGAGAATTAAAGCAATATAATTATATCATATTTAGGGAAGGTTTTTCAGGAAATGGACAATAAAAGAGAATTGAAAAAAAAAAGAAACCTGCCCATTTTTTATCTATTTAGTGAAAATTTGGAGAGAAAAATCCTCCATGCCCAGACTTGCCTGTTATCTCTAACAGATTCTTTTCCACACCCTTTAGAGAGTAAATGACATCAATATGAAAAATGGAAGTGCATGTCATACAAATATTCTCACTGTTCTAATCAAAAGAAAGATAATCAGTGAAAAGTTTAAAGCAGTTAAAGCAAATTGGTGGCTCTCAGGCTGCATCTGGTCTTTAGACACTCTATATGGTAGAACTCTTTAAAATTAGTTGCTGTGGCTGGCCATCCCAAAGGCTAGTCCCCACCGCCCTTTCTCTTGCCCATCATCCTCTGTAGGGATTGAAAAAAGCCAGGTAATTGTATTAATGTGTCATTTCCTGATTTTGATTATTCTACTGTGGTTATTTATCAGCATGGACTTGTACTTGGGAAATACTCTCTGGAACATGTAGAAAGAAGTAAAGGACATCCTGTTCCCAACTTATTTTTAAATCATTCAGAAAAAGGTAATATGAAAAAATAGAGAATTATAATGCAAATGTGGCAGAAAGTTAATTGAGGAATGTGGGTGAACATTAGGAATATGGAAGCTTTTTATATTATTCTTGTAACTTTGCTGTAAATTTAAAGTTATTTCAAAATAAAGTTACCAAAAAATAGTAAAAATAAGGAACATGTCTTAAGAGAAAAGGAAAAAAGTCAAATACTCATCATTCTACCTTCAAGTTATGGTGATCATGTGACTAAAGTCTGGCTCATGAGCTGTAAGACAAGACCTGCTGGGCTTATGTTTACCCTGATAAAAGGGACAGCCTCATAAGGAACACTCCAAGTGTCCTCCCATCCTGGAGGGATGCAACCTGGAGTGCAGATGTTATGCTGGAGCTGTGGTTGCCATCTTATGATCATGAGACAACAAAACTAAGGGCAAGAAAAGTCAATATGTGAAGGAAAACTGGGCAGAGAGAAAGGCCTGGACCTTGATGACATTGTGGAATTACTGGTCAGTTCTGTGACTGTCAGTGTCTGGTTTCTTGTGTCCTTGTGTTTTAAGCTGTTCGTAGTAACTTGTAGCTAAAGGATTCCTAGTACGCTTGCTGTGCTAACCTTTTTTTTTTTAACTCCCAGCATTTAAATTCCCCAAATAGGAATCCCGAAATAAGTCCTTCTCCCATTTCAAAGAAGTCAAAAGGGGCAGATATTCACCCTCTTTGTGCCCCTGAAAGCCAGGGTACTCGAACATGTGATGGAGGTTGCCCCCAAATGAAGCACCCATGCCCAGCATTTGAACCCGGGGCAGCTGGAAGATGTCAAAGGCAGGGGGATTGATGGGTTAAGAGGCATTGCTCAGTGTCCTGTGGCAATGATGCCAATGTTAACTTTTCAGCAGCCTGCTCTCTTGGCGCTGTCCAGCTGGGCTCCCAGCTACTGGGCTTGTCATGGTTTTACCCATTTCCTGATCCAAGTATCCATCTTCAGGTCGATTTTCTGAAATACCTGATGTATCTTTCCTATAAACCCTTTTTTTCTGCTTAAGCCAACCAGAGAGGATTCTTTTAACAGTTGATCACCCTCACTAATATAATCACACACATCTAAAAATCAGAAAATTCAAATAAAATCTCATGTTTCTAACTTGTCTTGAAAAATCATAACATTATGCAATAGGGGGGCTTAATTCCCGTAGAGGAACAGTAGGCTGGTGCTGGCAGCAGCCACCCCTCCCCTTTAAATGGTACATTTTGGTTACCTAACTGGCATTTGGGCTGTGTCTAAGAGTCCTAGCTATTATATTAAATGTTTTCTTTCCTTGATTTATATCTTATCAGAAATATTCAGAACTCTAACATCCAGTTAACCCATTTTAACTTCATATCAAGCTTTTTTTGAAATAAGTCAAGTTCAATGACTGGATGTAGTAGGTGCCAATAAAAATATACTGAGTGAATAAATGAATATAAAGAATGATTGTAGCATCTAGAGGTGATCAGCTTGCAGAAAAGGACACTAAGTCTGTAAATAACCGAAGAGATACTAAGTGAAATAACACAGTTTCAGATTGACCCAAAAGTCAGAACTAGAACCATAGTGTGGAATTTATGCAAAAGCAAATTTCCATTCAGATTAAGAAAGCAGATTATTTGATCTGCTCATCATGGAAAGGGCTGGCCGCCCAAGCACAGAGTAAGACCCCCCGTGACTGAGGGTTCTCACACAAAGACCGAATGGGTTTGGGGAAGGGATGTAGGAATCTCTGCACTCAGCGGAGGGCAAAGAAAGACTTCTCAAAGTTGAGTGTGCAGAGCCTCCCCTGGGAAATCTTGTTAATGTGTAGATTGTGCATTTCTACCAAGTCCACAGACCACACTTGGAGTAGCTAAGGGTTAGATTATCTCTGGGCTAATGGACTCTGATGTTCTATGGCTCTACTGTGGATGTCTGTAAGCTCCAAACCAATAAGGACCATATCTCTTCTGTCTTTTAGTATATCACCAATACAGTAGCACAGCACCTGGCACATAGTAGATACTCAAAAAACAATGTTATTGAGGAATACTACGCAGCATAAAATACTGAGTGACAGAAACCAGTCTCAAAAGATTATCTAATATATGATCCCATCTATAGGACATTCTTGAAAAGATAAAGCTATAGTGGCACTGAGAACATCCATGTCTGCTAAGAGTTATGGGTGGGGGAGAATATAATTATAAAGGGAAAGCACAATGAATTTTTGGGGGTAAGGAAACTGTCCTGTGTTCTGATTGCGGGATTGGCTGTAGAACTCTATACACATGTTAAAATTCATAGATCTGTACACCAAGAAAAGGTCATTTTTACTGTATGATAATTTTTTAAATACATGTTTTTAAAAAACAATTCCTATTACTGAAAACAGATGTGTTCTGGTTCACATTAATTGAATACCTGCCCTGAGCCTAGCTGGAGCCAGGTACTGAGGATTCAAAGATGAACGCCAACTCCCCTACCCTCCACTCCCAGGACGTTTCCCCATTGTTGTTAAAACTGCTCTGTGAAAATAATTATCCAAGAGTCCTAAGTGACAAATGGAGGCGCAGAAACCATCTAAGTCTTCATCAGCTTGTAATCACCATGGTTTGTGCTGGGAATTAAGATGAGTAGTAATTACATTCCATGCTTTTGATGGGCTTCGAAAACATTCCAGGAATGCTATTCAAGTTGCCGCATTTATTAGCCTGTCCCCACTTAAAATTCCATGCGTTTGCCTCCAGATTTAACCTTGCAGGCTGTCAAATCCATCTAAGGGAAAAGGCAATTTGCATAACCCAGTCTCTCTGCCAACTGACAGGTACAACAGATCCAACCCGGAGCAGAGGGAGTCTTGACTCAGAACTTGTAAAAATTCCAACACAGAAATCCAAAACACAGACATAGCCGCTGCTGGCAGTTTGGTATGTATTCCTTCGGTGTTTTTTTCCTGTGCACATCCTCACAGAGGCCCACAGATTGTTTTACAGCAGTGGGGTCGCCCCACCTCAGCCAGGTGGTGAGGGTCAACAGCTCCAGCGAGAAGTCACGGTGAGGTTGCCCTGGCGACCCGCTCCCTGTGTCCTGTTCGGCCCCCAAACTCTTCACCCCAGTGTTACTATGAGAAGAATGTAAGACAAACTCAAATTCAGGGACATTTTACAAAGTACCTATCCAGAATTCAAAATTTTCAAGGTCATCGAAAGCAAGGAAAGTCTGAGAAACTGTCACCCCTAAGGAGACATTATAACTAAATACAAATGTAAATACCAGAGATGTGGTATTTCTGTGGGGTCCTGGAACAGAAATATGGCATTTGGTTAAATAACTAAGGACATTTGAATAAAGTATGGACTTTAGTTAAAATTAATATTGGCTCATTATTTGTGACAAATATACAGTACTAATATAAGGTGTTACATTAGAGGATTCTGCAGCCAGGAGAGAAACCAGCCGCCCAGGTATATCTCTGTGTCCCAGGATCCTCGTCTGATTGGCTGCCTGGTAGGGTCACCAGATTTAGCAAATAAAAATACAATACATTCAGTTGAGTTTGCATTTCAAATATACAGTGAACAGTTTTTTTGTATAAGTACATCCCAAACACTATTTGGGACATGGTTGTGCTAGAAGATTGTTATTTATCTGAATTTGGGTTAAAATGTGCCTCCTGTATTTTAGCCAACAAACCTTACGCTTGACCTTCATTCGGAAACCCACTGATGGTAATACTTCCATGCAGGAATTCCTTCTGAGTATTTCTTGGAAAATGTATACATTTTTCTGAATCCCTAGAAAAAGCAGTCCAGATATCAGGGACATGGAAGAAAGCATTATAGTTTTGTGAGAATTAAAGCTTTCGAAGCGACACAGTGACACAGCTGGTTTGAAGGACTCCTCTGATGTCAAAGGTTTGCCTCTTAATGACTCACTAGTCATTTGTATGTGGCTTTTAGTATCTATTCCATTAAAAAAAATTTTTAAGAGAGAAGAAGAGAGAGATTTAAGAGGCATAATAGTCAAATGCAATGTGTAGACCTTGTTTCGATCTGGATCTGAACAAACCAGCTGTAAAATATAACAACCTTTGAATTATGCAGTTCAGAGGGGTAAACCCGATGGTATATAAATTATAGCAAAATCTAAAGTTGAAAAAAATCAGCGTTCTATTAATTAATCTAATTATTTTGTAATGTACTCTTATTAACTGAAAAAATATTTTGGTATCTATTTTAAAAAGTAATGCATACAGGAGGGACTTCCGGGAAGATGGCAGTGTGAGCAGGGCGGCAGAAATCTCCTCCCAACACTATATTATCTACGAAAACACAGAAAATACATCTATTCCTAAAAGAGAGACGAGAATACACAGGAAAGCGCACAGCGTGCAGCTACACCTGAGAGGACTCGGCACCCCAAGAGGCGGGTAAGATACGGAGCCGCGACCCGGCGGACCCGAGCCCTCCCCCACCCCAGCGCACCGGCGGGAGGAGAGGATCCAGAGCCGGGAGGGAGTGGAAGTGCACCCCGCGAAGTAGCCAGCCCCGGGGATCTGCGTGGGGAGCGCTGACCCACACTGCGCAGTGCAGCGGAGATTGGAGAGACGGAGGGGCAGGATCTGAGCGGGGAACGCGCCAGGGGGCTTGCAGCCGGCTCCGGGAAGGAAAAAAAAAAAAAAGCGCGCGCTTTCTTCAGCGGTCTTAAAGAGACAGGAGCCCAGCGGAGGAGCCGGATCGCCCCAGCACACTCAGCCCAGCAGGCTGGGAGTCCTGGGAGTTTCAGACGCCTTGGCTGGCGACTGAGGAAGCGTAGCCATACTTAACACTTCTCACTGAGATCAACAGCCTCCTATTCGTTCCCACCCCTGCCAGAGCGATAAACGGCACTGCGGAGCGGCACAGTCACAGCTGTGGAATAGTGGGGCAATAGC